>QOCX01000143.1:250628-436393 GCA_005959815.1 Sarcophaga bullata | reverse complement strand
GTTGCACTCGTTGTGGGCGTTAGATTGTCAAATAAAATTCGCCGTATAACAAAAATGACAAAGGCGAATTCATATAATGACATTAAATTGTTATTTTCCTTCATTATATCTCTTTTGTTTCTTCCTTTCTTGTTTTTAAAAATATTTAATTTTTAATTTTTTTCGAAATACGGACTGATTTGCGCTACCACTAACGCAATCACGCTATAGTGGGATACTGGAAGTCATAAGAGTAGATTCTAGCATAAAAGCTGTCCCAGCACATTATAGATATTTAAATAAATTATAAAAATATGTAAAATAAAATATAAAAGAAAATGAAAAATAAATAAACAAAAGAATGTATATACAGTGAGCAAAAATAATGTGTACACTTATTATAAAAAAATAACGAATATATTATTAGACAGCATTTTGTTGAAGACGGCTTTCTAGAGAATTTGGTCGCTGTAGTCAAAGAATTGCCACTTTTTTGCGTATGAATGTTGAAATTTCTTAATTTCGATGATTATTTTCTTTATACATGACCAATAGAGAAATATTTTAATTCATATTAAAAATATAGATTTAAGCTTTTATTTAGTCTTTATAGCAATAAATTTCCTTTTATAAATATTTCTTTGTTCAAAAATGTATTTCGAGGTAGTAAGTGTACAATTTTTCTTACTCACTGTACGTAACTAAAACATTTGACAATCTCGTGTACTGAAAAAAGCACTCAACTGTGCTGATAACACACCTTATATGAATTCGCCTTGGTATTTTTGTTGCTTACTAAATATTAATGTATTTATTTATATTTATAATGTATATATATTTATATTTTATATTATTTTATAATGTATGTTTATTTATTTTTTATTTCCTTTCATATTTGTATTCTATAATTTTTTGTAATTTATTTAAATTTTATTTAACTATTGGCACAGTTTCTATTCTAAAATCTGCTCCTATTGCTCCCGTGTCCTCCAGATGTATGACTACCTCAGTGGTGGATTGAATAAGTCCGAATTCCAAGAAAAAATTTAAAAACAAATTTTTTTAAAAACAATTTAAAATAAACAATAGAGAACATAATGACAGATAATAACAATTTAATGCCTTATATGAATTCGCTTCTGTCATTTCAGCCATTCGGCGAATTTCATTTTACAATCTAACGCCCACAACAAAAGCAAGAACAACATTTTGTTTTTGTTAAAAACACTGCGAATTGAGTTGTTGTAATTTTGCTACCATCTTATTGAGTTCACCGTGAGGTTACCGTAATAATACAATAAATACAACAATACAAAAACAACGGGCATTTTGTTTTTGTTAAAATGTAATCATCTTGTCAAAAAAATTAACCCCCAAACCTACTTAAGAAATTAATTACGGCAATTAAAAAAAAAATAGATAAATTTTATATACTGAAAATTCTTATGATTTCGATATCATGCTAAATTATACAATAGTGCAGCACCTATAAATTAAAAAAAATTATTTCGTATAGTCAATAACATTTCCACTTTACGTAAAGAACATTGTTTTTATATGGCCATCGAGAAAAATGGCAGCTGCAAATGTTATTTCTTATTTGTCATAGTTTAGGCACCTAGTTGGAGAGACCGAATCCTTTTTTTTTTTGTTTTGGTAATTCATCACTCGTCTAAATAAATATAAATGCAGTAAATCTAGGTTGTAGATTAAAAGATATATGTATGTAGTGTTAAGGACTTAAATATTGTTAATCATCTGGTAAAAATTTTAATATAATTTAATTTGAAATAGTAATAGTGAAGAATTTCTAGTGCGTATCGTTAAGGATACATGCGGTACATATGAGGGCTTATGAATACGAAATTGACTATCGAAACAAAATACACAAAAAACAAAAATTTTTTGACAACGACGATACACCACAGCTGGCTTATTAAGGCCACCTTCTATGAATTCGCCTTGCATATAGCATATAAAGAAATTTCAATTCGATTTCTTTACTTCAATTAAATTTTTTTTTATTTTAACATCTACCAGGTGCTTTTCTTGCTCCATGTTACTCATCTATACTTCGTTTTCAATCTCCTTAACGTATTATAGGCTACGTTTTGTTGGTCTCAGAGAATTTAGTGTTTGGGTCAATATTCTATCATGGTCCAAGCATGTCTTTTAAAAAATGTCCGTGTGTTTACGGGATTTTTCCTTTTTTACTGATCGGTTTAAGGAGAGAAAATGTTGTTGATGTTGATGCTTCTCATGTCGATAATGCTGGAAATCAAAGGCAATCCCTTGACGAAATATCACTTACCAATTCAGGTGAAACAAATAATCCTCCTTAAACTAGATCCTCAAGATTTAATATTTTTTCAAACTGGTTGACAAAAAAATTAAAAAAATTTTTATATAAATTTAGCTGTATTATAGTTATTACGAGCTAAGAAATATGTAGTGTAACATCTGCGTAAGATACCAAAGTCTCTGTAACTGTCAAAACGTAACGCGAAGGTGTCTTGTAATGGGAATTATTCCCAATGATGTAAACAAAATAAATAATTGTCTTTCAAAATAACAAGCATATGTTGTGAGTCATTGAAGTATTGCAATATTGCCAACCAGAATACCGATATGAAACAACGCACAATAAATTACATGGTCTTTTAACGACGATGGCAAATATTTAATAGCACAGTGTGTTTAATAGCTCAAACTTAAGTTAAAGTCAACCGTATCAAATTTAAACAAATGTGTTGAGGGAAATACTCATTTTTCCAAAATTGTTTTCATGAAAGAAACGTTTACATTACGGTAATCACAAAGCGTGTCTGTAGGACAGAGAGCCGTAAAGAATAAATTCATGGAAGCTATGGGATCGTCACAATCTTGTGGATAGATTTTTATTCAATTATGAATATATAACGAAATTACTGAATGAATCCTTCCATGGCAGCCACTCTTATCCTATTCGGCGTCGTTAATACTAGATAACATCACTTTCGTGTTTTATTGCAAATGGTTATTCAAGTTATCAAAATTGTTAATTATAGAACCCGGAATTGGTAATATATAAAATATTTTATTGACGTTGTTACCTATAACCACGGCGAATTCATAGAGTGTATTCGCCTTGCCTAAAACGGTCGGCGGTGTTTTGTTGTGTGATAGATAGTGTGTTCAAAGTCCAGCTCAGAAATATCTGAAACCACAAAATACATCTGAAACAAGATGAAATATGAAAATATATTTCTTCGTCGATTTCCACTTAGCAGTCTTCTGGAAAAAATAAAATTGTCAAGAAAAGTTTCTCAAAAATCTGTCTTTCGAAGTCGACTTTAAACCGTAAGTCGCACCACTTATGGATAAAGTTAACACTACATGGGTAGTGTGAAAATCTAGGTCGACTAAAGTTTTAATGACGAATTGTGTGATAAAAACAAAAATGAAATATATAAATTAAAAAAATATATAAATAAATAAAGTATTAGTGGTGTAGTATTTAATCAGATAATTCTGATTTTTGGGGAAACTGTGTCAAATTTCTGAGAACCTGGTGCAATAAGTTGTAACCCTGAAAGCAAAGCTCACTTAGATAAATTGTTGACCGAAATGTACTTAAGATGTCAATTTTCTCGATTCGCATTGATATTTTACTACTTTCATGAAAAATCGCCCAATATCAGCAGCAGAGTATCAGTGCTGTTTACATTAACAGCACCATTAGTAACAACAAACAGTTCTCTTATCAACATTTATCTCTAGACATAACCATATCTTCAAACCATTTAAATGTTAAATTTTTCCGGAATATTATTTTTATTCATAATTTTTATTCATTTGTATTTACAATTTCTATATTTTTATATTAAATTTTATTTTTCCACAGTTTTTTTTTTTATCAATAACTCTTACATTATATATAAACAGACAAAGCCATGCCAAAACTGTTGCAGCGTACCATTTTGGTTCTAGTTACGTTAAATTGACTTTGTCTCAAAATAGTCGTCCCCAGGGAACGTCATCCAAGTAGTTAGTTACGACTCAAAGTCTTACATCAAGATCGGATATAAAATGTATTCGGAATCTTAGATTGTCCATGTGAAAACCTGATAATTATAGTAATTTTCAGATTGCAGTAATGATTATAATGACTGCTGCTTTGGAAATCAGAATCAGTGTCATTTTTGTGAAACACATTTAAGATGTTGAATTTTGGAGAAAATAGGGAAACCTTTAACCGTTACCCTCATGTGAGTTCGCGGATATGGAGTTAAACAAATGATCTCACAAAATCTTTACCAATTTACGAAGAAAAGATAGGGTATTGAATTCACTTATAAAGAGGTCAGCCAAATCGCAACTAGATTCTTTTCTTAGTACCATCGGGACACCCTTGTGCGATGTATGTGTTTGCATTAATAAATGCCAAAAACGACTCATCATTGAAAAACTTTAGTAATTGTAATGAACCCATACCACAAAAGTATTCTCAATATATAACTTTTTAACGCTCTATTATTCACAAGACTGACAAGACTCTTTAGAATAAAAATATAAATCTTATAAATAATCCGTGAATGATCCCTGTCAATATCAGCAATAATTCGTACATATTCCCAAAAACGGTCAGTCAAGTGCTTCATATGGCACTGTAAAATTTAAAACGATTATTTTTATACAAATCATGCATGATGCAAATCATGCAAATCATGCATTGATGCATGATGCACTGCGGAGTCTACATTGCTGCGAACGACAATTGTCAACCGATGGACTGCTTGAGGATCTGAAGAACAACATCAAGACCAATGTATAAATCTCTAAACTTTGTGTTCTGGTAACCGCTGATGATCTAAACGTGATACACTTAAATTAAAATAAATTAACTTTAAATTTCGTATCGAGTTCTTGAGTTTACTTTACTTTACTTTACTTTTATTTGCTAGTTCAAACGGCTAACGTTGGTGGTTTAAACTCACTCAAGAATTGTCAAAAGTAGTTAACAAATTTTGTTCAAAAAAAATAAAACGTTTATGTGAGAGAAAGCTGAATAAAACAAATATTTAAGTGATTATGAATTATATGAAACCCAAATTGACAACAGGCATTTTTAACTTATTTCTTATTTTTCAAAAATTATTTTGTTACTTAAAGATAAACCACGTTCAGTTTCTTTTGTCCTATACAAAAGCAAATTGTTGTGAAAATCCGCCACCGACGTCGGTGGTTTAAACTTAAGATTAAGTAAACTCAAAAATTGAATACGAAGATTAAAGTTAATTAAATCTTGCACTCAAAAAATGGCCCTAAGTGTGGCACTTCTACAAGGTTTAAACTCCTATTAATTAACTTAAGATTAAATTAAATCGTAGTTAATTGGAGAGATAAAACCGGGTCTCATGTTCAAAGTGAGCTTGGATCGAATAGGCAACCATCTTACTAGCCTACCATCGGAAGAAGACCCTAGACGTAATAGACTTTTGCGTGATAAAAATATTTCCAGAGATTGTGTAAAGTTACTGTTGTAAGATCTTTAACTGTATCGCAGCTTAAAATTTAAGGTAACTTATAGCTAATGGGCCCCGAGACGAAATCTCTTGGAAAATATTTACAAAGTCTTGATTACTGGTTGTTAAAAAATTTTCCTTGAATAAGTAGATATTTCTGTGATATCCAGTAAACAAAAAATATGTCAGTTAGTTTTTACAAATTCTGTTAAGTTAAATAATAAAATGTGAGCTGTGTTATTTAGACATTTTATAATGTATTATAGTTTTAAACTGTATGCATTTAAAACAAAACAATTTGCAAAATAAGTCACAAGCGAATAGAATGAGAAGAAATTTAGTAGTTATTTATTAAGCGGTTTTTAAGTTCTGATTTTCAGTACGCATTTCTGAAGGCTTTTGTTGCTCTTTAAATAATTCGATCAGTTTGTCTGTCGCTGATTGTTCAATATCAGTAGGGTGGGACAATTCTGAATTAGGGAAGGACAACTGACTATGGTTAGGGCTACGTAACAGAAATGGAGTCCATAAGCCTTGAATTGATGGAACATCTGTGTGCCACATTTTTCGCAATCGCATTGCACTCGAAGGCCCGTTCTGAGTTTTTAATAATTCTATCCATTTCAAAACTTCTTCTTTTGTAGAATTGCGACAGTTCAGCCATTCCCGCTGTCCGTTTACTATAGAAATAAGAATATGTACATAAAAACAATAACAAAACAAGTTAATGTTCCAATACTTACAATATTCACCTATCAATACAGGTGTTCGGTGTCTCCTAGGTTTCACATATACAACTATGCCAGGATTTTCCTTAGCAAAGTCTACGAGACTGCTTTCAATGAATTCTCTAAAATAATTGAATTATTATATGACCCAATGTACACTCATATAAAATACCTCATGCCTTTGCTGGATCCATTATTTTTACAAAACTTAAGGGTAACTCTTTGTAGTTGACAAACATAACGGCCTAGACCATTCTGCAATGGTGCTCTAGGAAAACCCGATTTTAAAAACAAATGACTATTGGACATATTGCAATATTTATCTTGATTGTATTACTTGCATTAATGTTAAGTATGATCTTTTATTTATTTAAGAAACTATTTTTCGTAACTTAATAACCTTAAAAAAACAGTGTTGTCAAACGGTACTAATTCAAAATCGTTATTTTGCTAACATACAAAAACCGGAAAATAATATTGTCAGCCAGGGTCAGGGCGAACTCAATAAGTTGTTAACAAAATTACAACTCAATTCGCAGTGTTTTTAACAAAAACGACATTTATTTGTTTCTTTTTTTTTTGGCGCTAGATTGTGAAAGAAAATTTGCTGTATAATAGAAATGACAAAGTCGAATTCATATAAATTGGCGTTGTCAGCCCAGGTGATAGCTTTTTAAGTACACGAGATTGGCAAATGTTTTTTTACTTACAGTGAGCAAATAAATTTGTATACTTACTACCTCGAAATACATTTTTCAACAAACGAATATCTATGAAATGAAATTTATTGTTCTTAAGACGAAATAAAATCTCACAATCTCTATTTGTATTATAAATTAAAACATTTCTCTATTGGTCTTGTATAAAGAAAATAATCTTAGGAACCAAGAGATTTAAAAATTTTTAGGCAAAAAACATACCGATTTTTTGGTTACGGCTACCGAATTCTCTAAAAAAAAGTCGTCTTGAACGAATGCTGTGGAATAATGTATTTATTAGTTTTCTTTTTATAACAAATGTAATTTGTTCTATTTGACAACCTAGCGCCCAAAAAAACAAATACATGTTGTTTTTGTTAAAAAACTCTGCGAACTCTGATTTGCGTCGCCACTAAGGTAATCATACTTCAGGGAGATACTGGGAGCCATAAGAGCAGATTCTACAATAAAAGCAGTGTCAGGACATTAAGAATATTTAAATAAATTATAAAAACTTATAAAATACAAATATAAAAGGAAATAAATAAATAAAGGAGTGTATATACAGTGAGTAAAAAAGTGTACATTTATAAAAAACTAACAAATATAGTATTAAGCAACATTTTGTTCAAGACGACTTTTTAGAGAATTCGGTTGTTGTAGTCAAAAAAATCGCCACTTACTTACTTAATTGGCCATAACAACCCGATTAACGGATTTCGGCCTGCCGCAACGCATCCTTTCAGGCGTCTCTGCTTCTTGCGCGCCTACGCCAGTTGGTCACACCAATCGATGACAGGCTTCCTCAATTTGGTCCTTCCAACGGATACAAGGTCGACCTCTTCGCCGACTTCCGCAGATCCCCGCATCAAATACCCGTCTCGTTGGAGCATCCTCCTCCATTCGAACGACATGGGCGAGCCAGCGCAGCCGCTGGATATTAATACGCTGCACAACGTCCATGTCGATGAGGAGCTCATACAGCTCACTGTTGTATCGGATGCGGAAATTTTCGCCAACTCGCACTGGACGAAGGCTGCTGCATCGGTGCTTAATAAGGTCCATGTCTCTGCGCCATAAAGAAGCACGGGTAGGATGAGCGTCTTGTAGAGTATTAGTTTCGTCGCACGAGAGAGGTCTCTGTTACTCAATTGCCTATTGAGACCATAGTAGCACCTGTTGGCAAGAGTGATCCTGCGCTTGATCTCCAGACTGACATCATTTTTGGTGGTAACGGCGGAGCCAAGATAGATGAATTCCTTGACTACATCAGAATATAGTTATCGGCCGTAATTTGAGAATCAGTACGCCGTACTTCTCTACCTGTCGATAACATATCATTTGTTTTGCCCTCATTAACTGGCAGACCCATCTTCGCAGACTCCCTTTCAATAGCGCTAAAGGCATCAGTAACATCTCGCTTGGTACGCCCTATGATGTCAATGTCGTCAGCGTACGCAAGCAACTGGACAATTTTATGGAAGATAGTGCCATTGCGATGCACTCCCGCCTTTCGCAAAACACTCTCCATGACGAAGTTGAAGAGGTCGCATGATAAGGGATCGCCTTGTCTGAAACCTCGCACGGTATCAAAAGGCTCGGAGAGGTCCATTCCTACCTTGACGGAGCTGCAGGAATTGCTCGACGTCATTCTGCATAGCCTTATCAGCTTCGCAGGTATACCGAGCTCAGACATTGCGGCAAAAACACGATCCCTTATAGGGCTATCAAAGGCTGCCTTATAGTCGACAAAAAGATGGGTGTATCAACTTGCTTCAGTCGTTCACGCAATACGCCTGTAAGAACCTTATATGCGATAGGGAGAAGGCTTATACCCCTGTAGTTGGCGCATAACGTAGGGTCTCCCTTTTTCAGGACAGGACAGAGGACACTGAGGTTCCAATCGTTGGGCATACTTTCCTCTAGCCATATTTTGTAAATAAGCTGGTGCATGCGCCCTACCAACTCATTACAATCGGTCTTAAACAATTCAGCTGGGAGGCTTTATTGTTTTCAAGTCGCATAATAGTGACTTTGACCTCTTCATGGCTAGGCGGCGGAATATCCACGCCGTCATCGTCGATTGGGTACGGAACATCATCTCTAAAGGCGGTATTGGTATCGTCATCGCCTTGTAGCAGAGTATAGAAGTGTTTCCTCCACAACCTCAGCACCCCCTGCGGATCTGTAACCAGGTTTCCATTCTCATCCTTGCAGGAGGACGCTCCGGGTTTATAACCCTCAGTTAGACGCTTAACCTTTTGATAAAACTTTCGAGCGTCATTCCTACATCTGTACATCTCGACTTCCTCACGCTCACGCCTTTCCTGCTCGCTCTTCTTGCGTCTGAAAAGGCGTCTCTCCGCCCTTCTCCTCTCTCTATAGTTCTCGACAATGGCTCGCGTAGCGGCAGACTGCAACGTTTTCTTGTATGCGGCGTTTTTCGCTGCAGCTGCCTCGCGACACTCCTCATCGTACCATTGATTTCGTTAGGGTGGGCGTTCGAAACCAAGGACTGTTTCCGCAGTAGTGCGTAAGGAGTGGGAGATGTTGGCCCACAGTCCACCAATGTCGCTGAGATTAGATAGGGAACGACGGAGCTTATCTGAGAGTTGAGCGGAGAACGCCTCAGCTGTCCTTTGTGATCGCAGCTTTTTAACGTCCAGCTTTCGCAGTGTACTAGAGCGCGCAGACCTCGAGGCGCTAATGCGCACTCGGAATTTGGCTGCGACAGGGTAGTGGTCCGAGTCGATGTTTGGACCTCTAAATGTGCGCACATCTAGTATACTGGAAACGTGCCTTCCGTCAATCACAATATGATCGATCTGGTTGGACGTTGATCGATCAGGGGACATCCAAGTGGAGGGGCCACGAGAAGGCTGCGTGTCAACTTGAATACAGCAAGACAAGGATCGCCCTGGTGGTCGCCACGTTGACCACAGTCAGAAACTTTACCTTGTTTGCATGCAATCCATACATCGCCATATTTTTTCTTAAAACTTTTTCAATCTTAGTTTAGACGATTATTTTCTTTACACATGACCAATAGAGAAATGTTTTAATTTATAATCAAAATATGATCTAATACATAAAATATATAATCTTACATAACATACATACATACATAATTGGCCATTACAACCCTCAAGTCAGGATTACGGCCTAGCCTCTCACACCACTTGTGTGTGTTAATTTTATACATGAGTGTCGGGACCTACAGTTTAAAGTCGACTCCGAACGACAGATTTTTGAGAAGCTTTTCATGGCCATTTTATTTACTCTCAGAGTTTTTTTGCCAGAAATCTGCTGAGAGGAAGTCGCCGAAGAAATATTTTTTTTCATATTCGTTTTGATGTATGACCGGGGATTTGAACCCTGGCCTTTCGTCTAATAAGCCAACACACTGCCTATTAGATCACGGTGGACATATATAATCTTAAGGACAATAAATTTCCTTTCATTTATTTTTTTCGATGACAGGGCTTCCTCGACTTGGTCCTTCCAACGGATACAAGGTCGTCCTCTTCGCCGACTTCCGCAGATCCCCGCATCAAATACCAGTCTCGCCGGAGCATCCTCCTCCATTCGAACGACATGGCCGAGCCAGCGCAGCCGCTGGATATTAACGCGCTGCACAACGTCCATGTCGTTGAGGAGCTCATACAGCTCACTGTTGTATCGGATGCGGAATCCTTTTAGAGGCTTGTATTTCGGTCTTCACTGGATAAAAGATTTTTACGTGGTGGGTTCCAAGCCCTACGCACAACCCAAATTTAACGTCCAGGGGATTGGACTTCGCTGCACGCATTAGTTAACATCTAGCGGGTGCTAGAATGCCATCCAGGAGGGGCCACGAGGAGGCTGCGTGTCAACTTGAATACAGCAAGACAAGGATCGCCCTGGTGGTCGCCACGTTTACCACAGTCAGAAACTTTATCTTGTTTGCATGCAAACCATCCCTCCCGTAATCTGGAATCAGCATTTCCATATTTGAACGAACTGTTTGTACCGATATCCTGGACCTACCAACATTACAAAACAGCTGTGAGAAAGTTGAAAAAATAATGTCTGTGCTATAGATTGAACCATGGCCTCACGTATGTTAAGCCAATACACTATCTACTAGACTACGGCGACTTCATGACGCACTTTCAAATAAAATATTTTACATAATCTTCAAGAGGATAGGGTGTACAAAGTATTAAAGAGTACATCTTTTATTATAGTAGGTTAGGTTATGTATGATGTAGAGCGTCGGAAAAGTTCCGACTTAGGACATTGATATCACAATCAATATTTAATCGGGGGTGAGCAAAATTATTAGCTTTTATTAAGCGATCTATCTATGATAGACATCGGTAATCTATACCGTTTTATCAGAGTCTCTGAATAGTTCAGAGTTTAGAAGAAATGGCAAACTATGGTATCACAATAGACCTTATATGGCCTAAGTTAGTCTATTCAAAACTCTTTGGGTAGACAACCACCTCTACTTTCCTTCAGAAGCTCCTTTTACCTCTCCAGGGTGACACAACTCATAGCTCCTTAGATGTTATAAATCCCGCCATTAAAGTGTTTCACCTACGGGGCTATCCCTTATACGCATTGCCCAATTCAATTTTTGACTGTCGGGTAATTTGGCGACTAATCTCTTAAAAAGTAACGGGTTGTTCAAGTGATGATATTCGGCGAGACTGTTGGGCAATGTTTCCATTTTTTTTCACGATGCGCGAAAAAATAACGTTCTGTGCCCATATTTTGAAAAATAGCCAAATTCGATTTTACCAATTAAGGCTTTTTATTTTTATAACAATTTTTTGTTAGAAAAAGAAATTACATTTTAGATTAATTACTACGACGCTCTTTATTATTTTTCCCAACCATTTAAAACATCAATTTCGTTTCCACGCCTTAAGAATAACTTAATAAGCATGAGATGGTCCAAATGAAACGTCTCCAATCTATTTCTGGCCTTCATTTGACTTAACCCACGCTCGATGTCTGCAGAAATGTATATTAAAGATTAAGGCTCGTTAAACTCATTCTCCTTGTTGGCAAGTTTCGGTTTCCAAAATTAAAATTGTTGTTGTTTGCGATTCCTATATGATAAAATACAGCGCAGTCTTTTATTTTTTTTATAATGCAATCTAGATTATCACACAGCTTTGTGATAAATTCAATAATTTCAGCAGTATTATCGTTCTGTGTTGAAAAGTTTAATTGCTTCTTCACTCCAAAAAATTGTTTTTCCAAGATACTGGCTACGACGTTTTTAATAATGTATTTTGCGTATTGATGAGCTTCCATAAGAGAAAGCACGCTTTTTAAAAAAAGTGCTCATTTTAGTTAGTTTAGTTAATATACATAATCGGTTCAAAGATGGTTTGAATTTTCAACTTCACCTTTGTAATAATCAATCAAAACATTATAATTTCGAATAAATGGAATCACTGCAAAGTGCCGTGATAATTTTCACTGCGACAATACAATTTGTCAACATGTTTCGCTTGTTCAATCCAAAAAGAAAGAAATTTCATCCCCCACCACTTTTTTGCCGTAGCAAGTTCATTAACAGAAAGTACCGTTTTTAAATGTACGAGTATGTACCTTTTTGTATATGCACATCATCTTTCCCTTAGGAGTGTTCAAACAGCATCCCCAATTAAGATTAAAATGTTCATCCATGATGAACCTCGAATCATGTTTTGCTATTGCTATATTATAATGAAGGGAGCTCTAATATCGACTTAACATTCATCAGCGATACACTAGCGGCGAAATCTAACTGGACCGTGTCCGATGTCTACAATCATAGACACCACCGCGCGATTATTTTTGAAATCCAGGCGCACTACTGAAAAAACCACTGCTGCCGCCCCTCCTAACCCTTTATGTAGGGACTCTACTTTTGATAGGGAGACCTTTGTTCTCGCGATGGGGGAAGAGCGAACGGCAGGACGATGGAAACTATGCGCAGCATAACTGAGGCCTGCAGCACGTCTATTTCGAGGAAATTTCACCTGTCGGGCAGGAAAACCGTTTACTGTTGGATCGCGGAAATAGCTGATTTAAGGCGAAAATGTAACAGAGCGCGTAGGATATTCCAGAGAGCACGTGGTCACAATGACTTCATGAAAGATACAAAGTGCTCAGAACCAACCTTAATTGGGCCATTCATAGGAGCAAGAGAAGGTGCTATAGGGAGATGTGTGCCGATGTGGATGAAAATCCCTGAGGCACGGGGAATAAGGTGATGATAAGGAAGCTGAACTACTTTTAAGATATTCCCTAGCATATGGAAAAGAGGTTGGTTCTCATCCCGAAGGTCAACGGCGAGCAGAATTCATCAGATTATGATGCAGCTTTGTATGATTGATACTGTCGGTAAACTCCTGGAGAAAATAACCTGTAGAAAACTGGAAATGGTATTGGAGAGAGATGGCTTCCGAAAAGGTCGTTCCGCTGTAGCTGCAATGAATGCGGTGATAAGAAGTATTGCGCAGTCATCAGTCTTGATGTCAAAAACGCCTTCAATTCGGCAGATTGGGAACAGCGGAGCATATATTTTTTACTTTCCCGCGCTAAGAATATCGACGAGATTTCCTTGAGAGGACGATCGGATTCCAGGTGACTCTCGACAACGTGGTTAACTTGATGCGTGGTGTGTTTCTTCACGAAGGAGTTTCTAATACAACAAAGTATAATAGAGAGAGCAAGAACAGCAGAAGTGGTTAGCAGCATTCGCTGAATATTTATCTCCCCCAATGTAATACTTAATTGTAGTCCCGGGGGACGACTTCATGGAAGTGTGACAAACTAGGCTCGCTTAGAGCCGAGAGTAAGTCTTGCGGCGAATCGTGGACATTGCGTAGCCAGGGCTACCTATGTCTTTTGAAGATTCCTAGCCTTTAGCTCATACATGACCGAATTGGGAGTGAATATTAGTAAATTAACTGATTTGACGCGATTACCACAATGCTCGGTAAATAATAGTATGCGAGAAGTTCTTGACAATATCACGCACTAGCTCCATACACTTGTCGATGCCTAAAGTGAGTACGGAGACAACACCAAAGAGGTCTACGGATGATACAGACCTGCAAAGAGAAATATGTCTTAAGAGAAGCAAAACGCCATATGAGGGAATGGAGAAGGAGGCAGTGATTTTGATCCCTGAGATGACGAAAAAGAAGTCAGTAGGCGACAAAACTTCCAGGGAAGAAAGCTGGATTAAGGTGAAAAGCAAATGAAAGGGAAGTACTAAGTCTAGAGAGAAGTCTAAGAACAAGGGAAACAATAAGCCCAATAAGAAGAAGAGTACACTGCTTCCTCGAAGACCGGATGCTATAGTCATTAAGAGGAACGGAAACATGTCTTATAGTGATATATTGAGAGCGGTTAAGAAAAAAGAAAGCCTCCAAGATTTGGGTGAAAATGAAGAACACAACAAAAGAATACAATACAAAGATGTAATTGGAAAATTACTGGAAGAGTAGGCGGAAATTAAAGCACTAGCCCATGAGGTGACTCTTGAAATCCGAGATCTTGGCGAGATTACCATGAGAGAAGATATTGTTCAGACTATCAATTCGCGAATCCCTGGATTGAAAAACTTCAGAGAAGACTCCATTATGAAACTAAAACCGTCGTATGCAGGCACACAGGTTGCAGTTATTAGTCGGCCAGCTCTAGAAGCCAGAAAACTATTAGAAACGGGAAAAACTAAAATAGGCTGGGTGGTATGCAGAATACTAGAAAAGACAATTCTATGAAGGTGTTTAGATGCTTTGAGTGTGGTCATATGGTGAGAGCATGTAAAAATACTGCAGACAGGAGTGACTGTTGTCAAAAATGTGATAAAAAAGGACATTATATGAAGGAATGTAGAAGAGAACTATGGTAGTAGAAGGTGTCCGCTATTCCAGGCAGCAAGTTAACTGGCCAGAAAATGAGAATGAGGCTTATACAGATAAATATAAATCACTGTAAATCTGCGCAGGAACTGCTATAGCAAACTGTGTATGAGAAGAAAGTGAACAGTACAAAACCTCAGGTCTTGTGTGGAAATAAAACACACCAGGATAGGTTACTATTGAAGAGGAAATATTACACTACGACGAAGATTGGTGGGGTGCACATCTATAGCTGTTATGTGCCACCAAATATACCCTAAGTGAAGTATGAACAAATGCTTGACAACTTGGTTAGAAATGCTCTCACAACAATGCCAAATATAAAATCGGGAGATTTTAACGCATGGGCCTTGGAATAGGGAAGCTAGAACATAAGCCAACGGGGCCATTCGTTCCTTAAGGCTTTATCTATTCTTGACGTAATTTTATTGACCACAGAAGCAAAGAATACCTTTGAGCAGAATGGACGCAATTTCGTTATTGACAAAGGTTTTGTAAGCGCAGCTTTAGCTTCAAGAACTGATTGGCAAGTCAGCGATATATATACCCACAATGATTATTTCTCGATTATAATAGACATCGGCAGTGAAGGATCAGTACGAGAAAGAAGTGGACGTATAATGAAAACCCAGACGAAAGGGTGAGAGATGAAACCATGGATGAGGAGATATTTCAGCAAATGCTAGTCGATAATATAACTGATTCGAGTGACGCAAATGAACGAGCAAATCTATTAGAGGAACATATTAGCAGAGCTTGTGACGCTGCTATTGTGAGAAAGAGGAGCATATACTCCCGAAGACCAGTGTATTAGTGGAACAGCGAAATTGCAGTATTAAGACACGATTGCCATAGTGCGGGACGACATTACTAAAGGAGTAGAAGTAAAGCTGACAATGAAAGATTAAGGAATCAATTATAGGAAGCAAATCGTTCTGATTTAAGGAGCTATGCAATAATGTTAATGAAAATCTATGGGAAGGAGCGCATAACGTGGGGATGTCTACTTCTAAGAAAGGTGGTTAAAACTCTTTTTCCAATGCAGGGTATTGAAAGAGAAAATGTAGCAGTGACCGAGAATGCGACTTCTATGAAGGCTATAGATCTAGTGAGGGACAATGAGGTGATGCTAGCGTCTGAACGTTTTGGAAACGCTAAAGCTCCAGAACTTAACAGAATTCCGAACCAGGCTCTTATAATAGCAATTAAGCACTGTGCTCGACCCTTTACCGATATGTACGTGAAGTGTTTTGACGATGGATTTTTTCCGAGAATATGGAAAATTCAAAGAAATTTCATATCAGTTATAACTCCACCTGATGTTATATTGAACGGTACGGTCATGTTGATTTCACATGACACAGTTTGCTTCAGCGAATATTTTGAAAAATACGGCCACGGCAATGAGGTAACTTGCTCCTTCCGCAATAACAGGTTAGTTAAAGTCTCACACTATTGTTGCAGTGTTTTTTGATGCTTTTTTCACTTCAAAAAAAATTCATTCAATATTAATTTCGTTGATACAAAAATTTTTTATAATTTTCTTCGTATATGGATGGACAATTTTATTATATATTATACAATATATTATATATTATGCATATATAATGCACAAAAATATCGCAAGTGTAATAGCGCATGACAACATATCAAATTTAACTGATCAAATTTGCATACATGTAGGTAAGAGTTATTTGGCTTAGCGCATCAACTCATCAAAATTGAGACCATATGATTTATGCAACCCTGGTAGTGAAAATCAAAAGTATTATGATATTTTTAGTTGGTATGTGTAAATTTTATTTACCAACAAAATAACAAAAAAGCTGAGTGATTCATTATGTGATATATGGCAGGGCAACTTAAGGGTGCCTTATGTTTAAAAATTAATTTTTAATGAAATGAGAATTAAAACGCTAAAATGAAATTGACTGATTTTTCAACAATTATATTGGCCATAATGAAAATACAATGATGCAAACTTGATGTGTAACGACTAGATAAATAGTATTTTAAGTGTATTTTGTGATTTTAAGCACAGCTTAAGAAAGAAGTTTGATTTATAAAGAGGGAAAACCGAATCAATTTAAAATATTTTTCTACTTTTTAAATAATATTAAACACATGGATAGTTATTCACACTGAAAAGAATGACAAACACAAAAACCGGAAAGTCTTTAAAAGATAAAACTACAATAATTAATAATAATGCTGATAATAATTGCACCGATGATGTCGGGCAACGGACATGGTCTGAAAATGTAGTAAGCAGAGGTTTTGACTATGATTTTAAGGAGGATGAGTCTTTGGAAAATTCTTCTGATGCAGATGACCAAGTGCCAAATAGTGCGGATACAACCACTTCGTTCAGTCTGCAGGAGTGTATGGATGAGTTTCGTGCACGTCGTAGAAGAAAATCAACAGTATCTCAGAATCGGCAAGAAGTTGAAGATTGTAAAAACAAAACATATTTTGTAGATGCAACAGAACAAGATCTAATCAATCAAAATCTATGCAACAAATTGCAAGAAAGAAAATGTAAACCGTGTCGAAACGGTTTTTGTTATTGCTTTACAAGCGATAGTGGTGATGGTGGAGCTAATTTCGGCGGTTGTGCGCGTGTGGTAACTGCTAGAAACCAGAGACATTCCAAACGCGTAGAACGCGAACAGGTACATAATTGAAAAAGAATTGTTAAAAATACTTTGACAAATAGCACTAAAAGTACATATTCTTCTTTAGATATCAAATCAATTTAAAAATAAAGTAATCAACTCCAAAGCTAGAAGTCACAACAAAGAATTTTTTCGAACGCGGAAAACTTCAGATAAAACCCATGCAAACAAAATTAAATCTGGAAAAATAAGTCAAATGAAGGCAATAAGCAGATTAGAAACCAGTGCAAGAGATGCACCTTTAGTACACATAACACAGGAACTTCGTAATAACTGCGTTATTTCAGAAGTTAGAGTGAATAAAGATAAAATAAACTCTTCTCTTTTATGCGCAAAAAGGAAAAATGTAGATAATTGTAAGCAATTTTCCTATTCGATTCAAGGAACTCTTAAACCTACTGCACCAAGCTTAGAACAAATATTAGAAGATAAAAACCAGAAAAAACCTGAAGATAATAAAAACACTACTTCGGTATTAGATAAATCAATGCAGTATATTGAGTGCAAGGCTAGAAGAAGTAATTTTGGAGGTCTCCTTCTGAAAAAAAGGATGATCCATTCAGATTTTAATTATAAACCTAGAAACCCAATAAATCCACCTCCCAAGCCACCAAGAAATTCTGTTTGCAGCGAGGGAAAATATTCGAGTTCTTCGGAATCGACTTCTTCAGTAAAAGAAGCTGAAAAAATTCTAGACGAATTTTTAGCTAAAAATGGGATTCAGGCTACTGGTGTTTCTTCAAAATTAGATGGAAAGATAAGGTCTTGTAGTAAACGTGAAAATTATAACAGGAAGACCTACCCATTCTGTAAGTAAAATTTATTTTGGGCGCAGATCAACAATTATTTTTTTTACTTTAGTATGTAATAAATTAACAAAAACGCTCAGATATATTAATATAAAAGTGTTTTTATTTTATTTTTGAAGCATAATATTAATAATATTAATATTAATTTGTGATGTACGCAATATGTTAAAAATAGGTTTAAACTATATTTTTTTTCAGCACCTAAAGAAATAAAAAGGAAATCGGAAAATTTTTTGAAAACACACCCTTCTCTTAATGATATTGGAAGATTTGTGGAGTCTAAAAAAGGCACAGATATTAGCAAAAACAATTTACCATTAGTTGAATCTGAAGCTAAACTGTTAAGTGATGACTGGAGTGATTCTAAAATACATCATATGCTAAATTATGAAACTACTGCAAAGTATAATAAGTTTCAAACCGCTGAAGAACAAGCTCAACCACAACAGCATGCAAAACGCGAAGACAAATCATTTCAAAATCCAATTGGTTGGCAAATACCTCCGAAATTGAGTTTAGATACAGTTGATGGTGGTGAACGTCACAACTTGGCAGCCAATCTTATAGATAAAAATACCCCTGTTAAAACAAAGTTAACACCTAAGCTAAAATCCTCGACAACACAGAAATTCCTTTGGTCTGAACAATTACGACAATTAACTCCTTGGTCAAATAAGAATAAAAGGAATGAAAGCACTGAAAATCGATTGAATTTGCGATCTACTTCCAAAGACTTCATTAAAACATCGAAAAAAAAGATATTAAGTTTGGTTTCACCCAAAAAGGAGAATAAGGATTGTATTAATTTGGAAATTCGTAAGACACCATTACGGAATGTGGCTGTCCAAACATCTCATGTTGATGTCCATGGGTGTAATAATGATTACAAAAATGACTCTTCGCCTCAGTCTCCTCCTGGTAGTTATCATTCACCAATACAATCTTCTCATATTCATTTCCCGTCATCGACCCAATCGCAGAATACAACCCCAAAAGCAAAAGAATGCATTTCAGAACATTTTGATTTTTCGCGGGTTGTAAACTCGCCTCCTAAAAAAACACTTCGTTCTAGTCATCGAAAATTAGACTTCGCTTGGAAAGAAAATGAAACTGAAAAAGATGGTGTCGATAGTATTCTAGATCTAGCAAAAGGAAGGAAGACGTATCATTCTTTTAATAGAGATTTAAATCAAGATGTATCTATATCCAAGTTAAGTTATATTCTTAGTGATATTCGTACAAAATTAGAAGAAAGTGATGAAAAAGCTAACCGTACGTTTTCGGTAAGTGAAAATTCATTTTATCGTTTTATTTACCTAACAATATAATTTTAAATTATTTATGTGAAATTAACTAGGGAAGTTATATTATTTTTCTTTTTTCATTGATTGTTGAGTTATTTCATATATATCTTTTAGAGGCTCCTAGTCGGAAAGCCCAGAACATTTTCTTGGCCTTATTTTTTGTAATGGATCCTAAATGTATCTTTACATTCCAATTTTTTAGTAGGGTAATTCATAAATCTCGTCTAAGATTTAGTTCGTTTTTCTATAACTTTAACATATATTTAGTGTTAATGGCTTCAACGTTCTTAATTATACTGCAAAAATTTCAATTTAATTGGTTTTAAAAAAGAGTGGGTATCGTTAAGGATAGTCTCAAAAATAATTAAGAAGTTGATTATCAGAACAGAATGCATAAGTCGAAAACTATTACAGATTGGCTTTGATGGGCACCTGATAAAATAAATACATATAGATTACTCCCTACAAATACAATAATGTGATAAGTTAAAGTGAAATGTGGATGTGCGGCTTAAAAATCAATTATGAATACAAATAAAAAAATTGAAATAAGGCTTGCGGCAAAAACGTCAAGTAGCATCAAAAGAGAATTGAGAAAAAACAACATCGTGTAAATCGGGTATGAATAACAGATTAGCCGACCGCAGAAATCGTAACTGTTTTGTAAACGTATCGTAGACTTAAACGTTTTAGCAGTTATAATACATTATGATTATATTATAATGCTTAAAATCGTATCATGTTTCTGACAAGAAAAAATTAATTTTCAGAAAATAATATTGTACTTATTTAAATTTTATATTTATTGGCTTGTACAATGTATTAAAGTTCAGTATATTTAAATTTTTTGTGACAAAAAAATTCAATTGATACCACACAATATTAATATATTGGTTAATTATAGCTTTAGCATTTTATATTCATAATTATATTACTATTGGTATTATTCATGTCTATATAAATCATTTCTTAGCTCTTGTATGTACAATTTATTTTTTCAATTTTTTATCTCTTGCTAGATTTCATAAAGAAAAAATACTTAAAATACAATATTAAAAATATATATTTAAAGGAAAAGATTCAAATACCAGGAAAAAGTACTTAAAGTATCCCACGTTTAACAAAAATTCACCCCATTACTGTCTACAAATGGCAAGCAATTTCGTAATGAAATTCTGTTTTCTACAGGTTGAGACTTTATGACTAATGCTCTTTTTCTATCCCCCAAGTTAGCTAGCTCAAGCTTTTTGAGTTTGTCTAACACTAAATGTGTTTCTGTCTTCGAAGTTAATTAACCCACAGCTGTTTGAGATTGTTTTGATCACAAAATGACAAATAAATTATTTTACAATGAAGTCACAATTTTTTGGATTTTCTGGTATAGCAACGAAAAAAGTTTTTAAATGATAATTTGATGAGGCAAAATTACTTTAGCAACTTATTAGTGAATTAAATTTTAGCAAAAATTAATATGTTTGTCCTTTCAACTCATAATATAATTTAAATATTTAATTTAATCATTGAAATTCGTCATAGACAATTTTCAATTGTTTTGAAAGAAAGCTATAATATAAAAAAACTGCGCAGGTTGGAGTATTGAATATTTAGATAACTTTTCTCCTAACACCAATTTGTTTTGTGTTTAACTAGAAAAATAAACAAAATTTTATACGGCAAACCCAATCAAAATGAACATGAAAACTTAAAACGAAATTACCAATCCTCTGCTCATTAAAACCCTCAACATATTAAACGATCAATAGACTTTAGCTGGACAGTAAAAAAGCACAAATTAAAATTTCTGGAATAAAAGTAATATATTTTAATACCTACTAAAAATATTAGTGTTTTTAGTAGAATATTTTTTGTTTTCAATCACCGTGTGCACTGAGACAAATTCTGGCAATGTTCTTTGGGAAACGATTACTTGGCTTTTAGTATTCCAGACCACGTACAGTTCTAGTGTTTTTTTTAGCAATTACACAATTTACATCTTTCCAGAAGAGGAATGCGTTCTTTAAAAACTCTCTTTCACCAGCTTAGACATTTGTTTGGGGTCTTTATCACGTATGAATATGAATAAAACTCATATGTGTTCAATAGCACATAGCCTCATTTCGTTTTTTAGCTTTTCCATTATTTTAACAATTGGACCCACACTTGTTATGAAAGTCCTTCCTCGACCACGCTTTATAGTCTTCTTAGTATAGCGTAGATTTAATGCCTGGCATTTATCAATTAGATATTGTTAGGGTACAAAGAAGAAAAAAATCACAATCAATTTTTGGGGAAATCAAATCAATCAAATTTTGGGGAAAAGACAAAGTTTAATTATATTTGAACAAGACTTCGCGACAAAACCAATAAAATTCTGGAAACAGGTGAAAATTTAATACTTTGGAATACACTACATTTAAAGTAAGTTTTTTTCTATTAAAGTTGAGGCTAAAACGTGAAATAAATCTAGGATTAATTTTTTTTTATTAAAAAATTAAACTAATACTTAGACATATTTTAATAAAAATCTTACATATTTGATATCATTATTAAGGATTAAGATTTGTTTTTAAACTATGTGAAATAAGCTGTAGACTGCACTAGGTCTTTAACGCCAATTCAACTTTAAACTGAGATAATTAAACGTGGTACATTTTTCCAGCAAACAATGATTTCTGGTGATGTATTTATATACCTTTTATTGTTAGAAGAAGTCAAAAATCTACAACGCATGTTTCTCTCTTTATAGCATCTAACTATTAAAGATATATTTATTTTACTTTTTTTCCCAGATCTAAAAACGAATTTCTTTTAATGCATTGAAAACTGAATCGCGAGTGAAAAATGGTCGGAGCCAATAATTGTATTTGGTATTTTCCCATTTCTCCAACATTGTTCCACAGATGGCAATTTATATGCGCTATTAATGCGAATAGAGTTTGTGTTTTTTTCTGTACTTGACAGCAGTATGTAATCAACTGTTATCCACTCATTTTGATACGTTGAAGCTCCAAATGTATTTTCAAAATCGATAGCATTCATTTGGAAAAAATCATCACTTAACTGATTAACTTGATGTTCATCAGAATTTATCTTAAGTTTACGCTTAGCAGTTAAAATTTGAAATTCACGGGAGTTCGGAGTGAAGTTAAAATCGCCTGTTAGTATCACAGGTAAGCGTCCAATTAAAAGAGGATTGCTAGAAAATTCAATTATTGCTCGAATCAGTTTATTAACTTGAGATATTCGGACATCTTCTCGCCTTGGGTTATACAACAAATGTGTCGTAGCTACCACGAACACCATTGAAGCATCCTCTAGCGCTTGAAACTTAACCATAAGACCAATATTTTCTCTATTAAGTGTGGAAATGCCGTCCGTGTAATATTCCACACATTGTTCCGAAATTATTTTGAATTTGTTTCTGTCGTAAATAATAGCACATCCATCACTCCTGTTTCCAGTCTTCTTTTTAAAAACATATTCAAACTTTGGATTTTTCCCAACGGAGCTTAAGCTATGTACAAGTTCCTTAAGATGATTGTATTGCATCTCTTGCAAACACAATATGTCTGGCTGAATTTTAGCTATTTCGTCTTTTATTTTGTTAAGGCGGGTTTCCCATCGCAGTAATTTACTGTCAATATCATAATAAAGATCAAGATGTTCAACTAATAAATCTTGAGCTAGTATATTATATGACAGCAGTTTATATTTTTGAATTTCTTTTGATAAACTTGTTTGTTGCCACTTGTATAAATCAGGTCTCCATTTACGTTGCATTTTACTAATTTTTACTTTCTTTGATTCTTTAAGGCCTTCTATTGATGTGACTATATGAAGGAAACTATTCACTGATTTACAATTTTTAAAAGTTTTAAAAATTCCTACTTTTTTAACAAAATTATTAGTGATTAGCATTTCAACGAGGTGATTTTGTTCATTTTTGTTTTATTATCGAATATCTGTGACAAGCATGATGTCAAGTAGAAGTGAAGCCGACCGCAATTATTAGATGCTCGAGAAAGCGATTTTTGAGAACGCGTTTTTGGGAATTTGGGCGATAAAAAATAAATAGGATGGTCAAATATTACTGCAGTAATTCTTGTTGGATGTTTATTGTTTTTTTTTTCATATATGAACCATGTATAGAGTATTTTTTGCCGCATAGGTATCGTAATCGTCGTAGACTAGTAGGTAGTGTGGTGACTTATTAGACATAAGGCCACGGTTAGATATCAAAGAGGAAATAGGAAAAAAATATTTCTTTGGTGACTTCCTATCCGCAGATTTCTGGCAAAAAATCTCAGAGAGCAAATAAAATTTCCATGAAAAGTTTGTCAAAAATCCGTCGTTTAGAGTCGATACTTACCACACGCGCTGTGTCAGTCATAACACTGACTGAAGGGGTGTAATGTCCACTTATGTATGTACATGTTTTATAAATGAATTGACGAATCTATATTAAACTGCGTTTCCTATTTTCAGGCTTTTAATTAATTTAAATTCATTTTTAAATAATTACTTAACTAATCTAAGTAATTTTATTCAGTTACGTGATTATTAAAACCGCAAAACAGAAAAATCTAAAGCATTTACAAATTAATTCACTATGAAATTTTTTGTTAACGTTATTATCAGTCATTTAAGTCACTTATGTCTCCAAATATAAGGTTTCCCAATACGAATTTCGGAATTATGACAGTTGATAACGCGTGTTTTTCGCAGTTTGACTTGTATTTGTATATCTTTATAAAAAATGTATGTAGCAAAAAATATTCTGAACACTGTTCATTTCGTCATGTAGAATAAAAATTTGAGAAATATTTTAGTAATATTTTAGCAACCTATATATTTTTTATTGTCCACATTCTAAAAAACTCGTTTTAAAAATCATTTTGCCACGCATCTATGAATTGTGGTCGGTTTTACTTTTTCAATTTGACATCATGCTTGTCAAACGCATCTGATAATAAAACAAAAATCAAGATATATGAATGCAGATAATAGCAGTATTAAAAAAAGGAATTTGTTGCTTTTTGTTATCTCGACATCTTACATAAAAGTAAAACAAATTCACATGATTGACAATGCAGCTGCGTTACTGCCATTACCTGTATCAATATGTCTGGATAAAACGAACAAGAACACTTCGCGATACTCGCAGTTCGTATTCCTCTTGTTCAAGTGAATGTTCCAAGACAAATTACCACAAAATTTCTGCTAACGAGAAAACAGAAGATAGAATACAACTTGAAGAAGAGCATTTACTAAGGTCTGGAAAACATTCGAAATATTATATGGAAGCGCTGAAACAATAATAAATTTATTTCTAAACGAACTCGTCATCACTTTTTCCGTCATATTTTCCAGACATGATTAGAACAATGTAAATTTGTGACATTCGAAACGATTCTATCTGTCCAATTCATTGCCATATGAGTGCGATTTTAGGCGGTCGGTCTTAGACTTCAGCGGAGTGGACAGTATAATATGTATTTGAGAAGTTGATCCGGGAATGTTTTGAACAGCAAGAATGCGATTAAAGATTTCTTTGGTTATATTCTAGTGGCATTAATTGGGTATTTAAATGGCATATCTGGAGAATTATATGAGGTAAAATGATCACTGAAATAGTAAATGACGCTTTCATCGTTATGCAACAAATACACAGGCTGCTCTGCGGTGAACCAGATATGTTGAATACAGGTAATAGTACACCGAGCAGAATAAAATATACCCTTACGAGACACTCGGCTATACAGAAGCAATACAACGCATTTGAAGAGAACATCGAAACGACGAGACACTTCTATGTCTGTAATATGTAAGAAAATGGAACATTAATATTTGCATACCATATTTAATCAATGAAATATTTTATCTGTATAAAGTAAATTTATTTTATTTTTATTTCGGTTTTTACTGTCGTCAATCATCTCTATTTCCTTACTTTGTTTCCGATGTTTAGTTTAATAAAGTTGTTCGGAGAAGCAGCAATAGCTGGTTGTAGGATGATAGACTTCCTATCTCCAGTTGTCTGGAAAAAATGCCCTTTTAGGGGTGATAAAGCGTGCTCATTAAGTATCATTATTTGCTTTAAAACGAAGCATTTAAACCACTACACCACGTCATAAAATGAATTTGTTCTATGTTGTATGTGTGTTCCGAAAAAAGTAAGTGTATACAATGTATAGAAATATTGTTTTCAAACATCACAGTTGAATAAAAATCTGTACTAAACAGCTTGATAGCATTTTACCTCATGCTGTCAACAATAAAATTGATTAACGAAACCTGGTGGTATAAAAATGAACATTTTGAACTATTTTTCCTCTTACAACTTAAGACTTTTTTCTACTTTCGTTAATTTTGAGTACAGTTTTTTTTATTAGCATATTTTAGTTTTTAATAAGTGTAATTTTCGAGGGATGGTATTTTCTTTAATCAATATTTATTTATTTTTTTTAATACGCATATTTGATAATTCGTTTTTCCTCATTGTTTTATCTTACACTGAGTCTCCACGTGATATGAACCGAATTATTTTTCTATCTGCAAATATCAAATTATATAACAATTTTTGTTATATATGGACAGCAATTTAACTATCATTATATCTATCATGATATGAATATTATAATATATATTGTGGGAAGAATATTAAGATAAATTATTTATGTTAGGTTTGGGGGTGTGTATTTGTCATTGGGACAAGTAGAATACCCAGACGTCAAAATGGCCCGTTGTAAATTCGTCCTAGAAGAGAGAGAGAGAGAGAGAGAATAGTGAAGGCGATAGAGGAATTGGAAAAGGAGAAGAGGTAATGAAGGGAGGATATTAGAGGCATAACAGAACGCGAATACAACCTTGATGCCCTAGCACTTCTCAAACTCAACATCTATGGACCGACTCTAGACAGAGTCTAAATTTTCGAAGAAACTCTTTCCCATAATCCTCACCCTCAACCTACTAAGGGCTGGATGGAGAGTGTTCGATAGTTTCCAATTCCTCCCCCTACGCAACATACCCTGCAATAGCCAATAGGGCAGCTTGACTTTCAACGAAGATATTATATATACAAGTTACGGCCTCAATAGTCTTCTGTCTGAAACTTGCCATAGTTATCCCTTAACTTTAAGTGAAATTCAAGACCGAGACCCTTACAAAAAACCTAAGCACCTGTGCTTCCATCTATCTTTGAACCTCTGAAGATGATTACCTCTCAGCCCCAGGAGTTCCATCCATTACATAGCGCCCTTTCTGCTATGAGTATCTTCAAACCAGGCTGGAACACAGCCTCAAGCGCAATATAATCGGTGACTTTTCCAAAGATTCGTTCACCCCTTCAGGAAATACGACGTTCAGAATTCCAAAGCGTTGTTTCCAGCAGTCCGATCCCCTCAGACGTATGGCATTCCACGCTACACACTGCTTGGCATACATATCGCGCCGAGTCAGGCAGAATATGGTATCAAGAGCAGCCAGGAGATAACTCTTCCCTGCTCCAGTGATATTCAAGGAGGCAATCCGCTGAATCTTTTCCAAGATTTTCCGTTCGAAAGTCTTATCCAAGGCACTCTACCAAACAGCACAAACATAAATAATGTCCGGTCCCAGATCACAGTTTGCAGGATAAAATCCCAAGCAGACTCCATCAGCTCCCCCAGCGTTGAAAAAATTTGCACCTATCAGAATCGTATCAGTATATTACAGAGCATGTGAGTGATAAATCCTACCAGAAAATTCGGGAGACATATATCCCCAAGTAAATCTACAATTGAAGAAGTGGTAATATTGTTAAAGACCTTTTCAATATTTAAGAATGCTGACAAAGTGTACTCAATCCCAAGCCAAATTCGTCTCAACACAGCCTAACCTAAGCATGTTGCGACGTACTCAACAGAGACCAGTCCATGTTTGACCTCAAATATAGATCGATAAGTCTCTCCAATGCTTTCAAAAGAAAGGAAGAGAGCGATATCGGTCTATAATCCTTAGGGCCGATGTGATTAGGTTTACTGGCTTTCGCTATGAACACCAAAACCACATCTTTCCAACCGTCAGGTATGTTACATCACCGGAGACCATCTGCCCACCAGGTGATCGTATAATATATCACCAGCATGCTGAAGCTGAGCCAAAAGGATTTAAAAGGCTCAAAGCTTCTTATAGCCCATTAGAACCTATCCCGGGTAATCATTTCCTTCAAGTTTGGTGTCATGCCAGTATTACGGACAGGATCAGTTACTCCCAACGGAAAGCTATCAGGATCCACACGATTGGAAAAATTAGTGTTCAGTAGAACCTCTAGGGTTTCTATTCTTGAGGCAGCCCACGTGCCATCGTTCTTTTTAACGAAGATTTTGGATTCCTTAGACAACATCCTACGGAAACGTGCCATATCATCAACAAACTCAATACTTTCGCAGAAACTTTTCCAGGTGGTTCTTTTAGAGCGCTTAATTTTCGTTTTATATTCATTAAAACTGGGTCTATATGCTGATCAATCAGCATCTAATTAAGGCGACTAACTTCTCTCTAACAGGACAACAAAATGTCCGTCGAAGATCCAACTTGATCAGTAGTGGAATGACCCTTAACGATTTTAAGTACCTCTTCCACAGCCATCAAATTTGTTCTAGTAGATTGCAACAAGAAAGTTTTCGTTCGTTAAAAAAACTGTCTGGTCTCGTTTACGAAAGTAAGCAGATCTAGCGTTAATTTATAAATATATTTAAAAAAGCAGCAAATGAAACATTGCCATCAGCCGTGAGTCAAAAATAAAGAACAGTCCAATTTGTTTTAATTCCGAAATATCAAAATTGCTTAGTCAAAAAGAGCAGAAATGTAAAAATTCTCAAAGAATGCGCAATAATAGTGATATATTTACATATAGAAGCATTTGTGCAAAGTTTGTGTGAGAGTTTGTAAGGCAGTAAATAGAAACACATGGGGAAATTTTATAAACTCTCTTAATCCTTCGATAGATGTTGTAACTTGAGAGCTAATAAAGTACAAAATTTTCCAATAATATCTGTAAACCAATATAGCATAGACCATCCATCTGTAATAGGTGATTGTTTTGCATCTTCTTGTTCATCTTTAAGTTCTAATAAAGGCATTAACTATTAAAAATCTTAACTACTAAGAACAATTTAAACGTTAACATTAAATCATGAAATTATAAACCGAAAAATTATTCTTTCGGAATTCCATTAGCCACTGAAAATCTCAATATTTGCGTTTATGAATTTTACAACAATATTTTAACATCTGATGTCTATCCACATGACTGAAGGAGCCCGGACAGACTAAAGGTTTGTCTTTTATCGCTGTTGCCAGCCTTTAAAAAATTTTGCCAAACAATTTATAGAAATATTAAATAAACTTATCTAAATTACCCTGGCCGTTGTACACACTATTTGCCATTAACTCTAAGGCAAATTTCGATTAAGTCTTAAAAATGGTAAACATTTATGAGGACATTAAAAAGCCTTCGGCTGATATCAACATACATATATAATGAATGAATATATAATGAATGAAATACTGAATTAATAAGGAATACCAGGACAAATTTTCAATCATTTAAAATCTTTATTCAATAATCGCAGAATAGCCGTGAAGTTCGAAAAAATCTTCAACGTGTACGATAGACGATGGTATTCTCCAAAGCTCTCGAAAACTTGGCTGGTTATCTAAGCGGACAAATTATTTTCAGCGGCTCCTGGGAATCCGGAAATAGTTGTTTTGAATTTGATTTATTGGGATATCAAGGTCTACACCAATCAACAGAGAGCAGGGGCGCTATGGTTCCTCAACAAAAAATATGTCTTAATAATAATTGTAAATCAGATTCACTATAACTGGATGTCATACGGCCATATTGGCTTTATAATTGCACGTTGTGACACTATGAAGATTACAATATTTTTGTTGTACTCTTCACCCAACTCTTTTAAACTGTTGTACAATGGTTTTTGCGCGCAGTTTTTTTTTTTTTTTGTTCTTTGTGATAAATATATACAAGAATGACCATAAGATGCTTCCTGAGGAGCGCCAGCAGAACTCCTTTTCCGGGAGGATAAATTAAAATTTGATTTTGGGTGAAAATATCTGTTTTCGAGGAAACTTCTGAAGAGCTTAGCGGGTAATAGTCCTAAAATTTCGTATATAAAACCATAAAAAGAGCGTAGTACAAAAGCTGATCAAAACATTTTGGATCAAATTTGTTATACGGTGATTTTGTTCAGTAGTAGTATGTTGTTTTTTAAAATTAAATTGATGATGGGGAATAATGGTATTGGGATCCATTTCCTGAAGCAAGCTGTCAAGGAATATTCTTTCGAACAATTTTTAGAGAATAGGCGACAAACTTATGGGTCGATATTACGTAACTTGAGTTATATTTTTGCCCGGTTTTGGTATCATAATTATCTCCGAAATCTTTCATGATTCTGGAATGTTCATATCATGTTTTTGCATTCAGCCTCTTAACAGCTGTCCTCTAAGTAGAAAGTCGGAAATTTAAAGGGCATTGTACACTGTCGTCAATTATTAAAGGTCTTATTTGTGAACGTGCATTACTTGGAGTAAATACGTTTTCTAAATGATTATTAAAAGCTTCAACATAAACTTATATGTTAATCTAATGCCTCTACTCCCTGTTTCCTTCTTCCCATAACATATTTTCCAAATTAAAAAACAATCTACTGCATGAGTAGGGGTCATCCCCCGAAATTTGATCCTAAAAAGCCTGAGATTGGGATTGTGGAAATGTCTTTGTGGTCATTACTAAATGAAAAAATACAGACTCTTCTACTTTAGGTTATATTCTAGGATAAAAAAGTGGAACTTGAAAACATTAGATGATTGTCTATTACACTGGTGACATTTAAGAAAGGAAAAAAGGTTTAGATGCAAAAAAAAAAATTTGTGGAGGCAGTAACATGCTGTGGAGAGCTATTTTGCCAAACGGTTGCCCACTTCATTATCCACTAACTCGAAAGAAAAATCCTAATAACGTTTTCGTCCTTATCTGTAGTATATTATCATTTATAAAGAAAAAAAAAATATATTTCAACAGGACAATGCCTTAATTCATATTAGAAGTCAGAGTGTGGAGTGGTTTAAAGACCAATCAATTATTGTTTTGTAATGGTCATCTGGTTCTCCCGACATGAATGTTGTTGTAAATAATTGACGAATTATTGCTCGAAGAGTTTGTGCCATTAACAAACAATTCCGCACTGAAAAATTAAAAAGCGAAAATAATAAGGATTATAACATATAATAATTAATTTTTTGTAATAACGTAACTTGTTCTATAGCTATGCAAAAAGAAAAACTCAAATATTTGTATAAAAACTCTTATTTTTTCTGTTCTCTGATAGCAAATAGTTTAGGCAATCCTTACAAGTGGTTGATATAAATCATTTCTTCAGCTTAAAATCTATAATTATGAGTATCAGACGTATGACTGCCATAGCCAATTCACTACAATTACATTCGGCACAAAGAGAGCAGGATAAAAAAGTGAGTGTATTTATTAGAGACATGTGTATAACCCAGAGTAAAATTGTTAGTAATTATTGTTTCAAGCAGTGTTCGAACAAATGTTGTTTGCAAACTATTGTGCTTTTTGGTGTCATTTATTATTTTTCGGAATAATAGACATATTTCACTTAAAAATTAAAAGAAAAAGCTGTGAATTCTTCAAATTGTAAAGGATGGCAATATTTCACTAGGTAGAAAATATCATTATGGAAAGATTTACATACATAATATAATAGTTTTAAATATTCAGGTACCAGAATTTTGTTAGTACACTTTTTCAAACGAACGACATTGGTATTTTTCGGACAAGTTTTTATGGATGTGTAGCAAGACTCATCATTACATTTTGCAGACCTTTAAAAGGGTGACTTTTTTCACCAATGCTAAAGCTGTAGTATATATTGGCTCCTAGAAATGGGACTTCTATTTTCATATTCCGAATTTAACATAAAATTACTTTTAGCTTTAAAACCCTGCATTAGCTTTTCAAACAAATGTTCCCGTTCATAGCCCATTATTGAATGAAGCAAATTCGAAATACTCAGATTCATTCAATATATTTAAAGCAAAAAAAAAAATTCTGTTTCCCAGTTTTTATTCCACATTTTAATTTGATTTTTCTTTCGGTGTATAATTGAAATACAAAAAAAAAAATTAAAAAGAAGCGACGACAACTTACTTCACTGAATGCTGACAAGCAACTGAATGCAATTTTACACTATTTTTAACGAACATTGCTGATGTTAGTGTCGTTTGTGTGTAAAAACCCGAAGATTTTCGACCCACGCGGGGGTTATGGGTGCCAATCAGCGTTGCCGTTTTGGATATTTTTAACCGAATTTGGTTTTTTTTTCTAATGTGTAAATGTGTATTTTTTCATAATTTTGGTTATTTTTTAATATCGTTAATACAGTAATCACTTCTTTAATTTTATTTGAAAATTTGCATTACAAGCTTTGCAATCGTTAGCAAAGCGTTTCATTTCTTTGAACGTTTTTATTACGTTCTTTTATATGTTTATTTTTAATTTCTTTTTACTACTATGCAAAATAGTATATCGCATATAAGTTTTGGTTATTGTTTATATTATATATTAATTTGATAATTATCATAAATACAAGCACTGAAGTACAATAATTATTATATCAAACCTTAAAATATTTATATATAAACATACTTTATGTATTTTTATTTATTTTTAAATATTGAATATCTTAGAGAACTAAAATGTTTTATTTTGTTGCTTTAAACTGAGATTATAATTGTTTTTATAAAAATTTTAATACAAATAAATAAAATAAACCTTAATTTATTATTTGTAGTTTAACTACACAGGAAAAAATAAAATATTTGTATTCAGCCTTAAATTTGCCAAAAAAAAAAACATTTATATGAAAAAAAAATTGTTTTTTTATTACTTATTTGGTCATTTTTTTATTTTCATTTTGATTATAATTTTTTTTGGTTGTGGCAACGCTGATGCCAACGTCTGCTTATAACACTCAAGTTATTAGTGAAGTACATTGTCTCAAAAATGTTATTTATCAGATTTTAAGTTAATTTTAAACAACTATACGAATAAATTTATTTTTGCCGATTACTTCGCTAAATTTTCATTATATATTAATTTTAAGTAATTTGTACGCAATATTTGAAAATTGTTTTTATGTGTATTTATTTTTTAAATTTATATTTGTGTGGAATATTCTCTCTATTCTGTTGGCTATGCCTATAGACTCAATCGTATATCTAATGCTATTTCCTACTTAGAAAAGTTAACGTTATCTTACAGCGACATAACAATTATGGGCTACTTTAACTCGAATTTGAAGAATGGCATGCGTTTTAATGATACACTGGGAACTATTGGATATCTGTTATCTGTCGGAAGTTCTTCTCTACGACCAAATATCTAGCCTTGGTTTTCTATCTATATCTGGTATTACCAAAAATTTTTTTGGTTTTGTATTAATGAGTTAAGGAGAGAAAATAATTTGAGAGAATTTATTTATTTCCAGTAATAGAAAAGTGTTAGTAATATACGCTATTTTGACGACGTAGCCGATAATTACTATTTTCCTGGAGAAATCAGGCCTAAAGTAGGAGGATAAGATCTTTGGAGCTAAAGTTAGTCACCATCGTCACGTTTTTGTCACAAAATTGAAGAAAAAAGAAGCATTAAGCGTGGTGTCATTTATATACGACGTGTGGTAGTCGATAGCATTGTTGCCTGTTGCCGACAGCCCTGAGTTTTTGGATAAGTTCAAGCTCCCAGTCCTCCTTGCCAAGACGTAGCGCAGTGGTTTTTGTTGGCAAAAAAAGCAGTTTTTCGACAATAGTATATACAATAAATAATATTATATTGTTACGAAAATGGAAAAATCTAGGCACTGGTGTTTTGCTTTTACGTCGGTTAATATTAAAATTATAAACAAAGCTACAAAAACGAAAACAATCAACTTGTTTACAAATTATCGCAAAGGCAAAAACAAACAAGTAAACAAGAATAAATGTAAACAACGATGTTTACATTTACGGATAACTCGAGAAGGCGAGGCCACGAACGGAACTACTGTGTGACCCGACGTGAGCTACGTGCAGTGTTGGCTGAGGAGTTGTCATTTCGCACTGAGATGGCTGTTGCAATTCAAGAGCCCTGAGGAACAGTTAGCACGTCGGATTGAGCGCCTCCAGACTTAGGACTTTAGCGTTGAACACCGAAGACGCATAAAACATGGAAATGCTGATGCTCTCTCATGCCGACCTTGTAATTTGGAGTGTAAACATTGCGTGAGAGCCGAGAAGAAAGATTCCATCATCGACATACGGCTAACGCAGATCGAAGTTAACGAAAACTGGTCCGAAGCACAAAAAAGCGACCCAATACTGTCGAAGATTATAACAGCTAAGGAAGAGGACAAACGGACTACCAGAAATGAGATATCTGCAGAAGATCCTCTTACAAAGGCATATTAGGCGTAATGGCACAGTTTCAAAGTGATAAACGGGTGCTTACATCGACATAGGGAAAGAGCTGATGGCAAGACTTCATCCAACCTAATAGTGGTGCCTTCCTCCAAAATGAAGGAAATCTTGAATGAATTAAATAATGGAGCTAGTGGAGGACATCTTGGAGTGATAAAAACGTTGGAGAGACTAAAACAACGTTTTTATTGGGTTGGATGTCAGGAAGCAGTGGCGGATTGGATAGCGAATTATTCCCAGCATATTGCAGCTAAAGGTTTATGGGCGCACCTTTTGAGCGGATAGCGATGGACGTAGTAGTCCATTTTCCTGTCAGTAATGCCGGAATCCGATATGTTCTTGTCGTGATGGATTACTTCAGCAAATGACCAGAAGTGTATGCCATATTCAATCAAGAGGCGAACACAATAGTTAATGTTTTTGTGAACAACTGGGCATGCCGCTACGGGGTTCCAATAGATCTACATTCCGTTAAAGGCAGAAATTTCTAGTAAGCTGAAGGAATACTTGCTGAAAGTAGTGAGCGAGAAACAGAAGGATTGGTACGAATACATTCCGAGGTTTCTATTGGCGTACCGCTTTGCGGTCCACGACTCAACATCTAGATCACCAGCCAAGGTTATTTTTGGGTTTGCGATAGAACTGTCTGGTGACTTAGAGTTTAGTGTTAAGCTCGCCACAGAAAGTGATGCCACATACGCTGGAAAACAGAAAAGTCTAAATGAACTTCATGAATTCGTGCCCACAAATATGGAGGGCTTCCGTGAGGGACTACTCTAACACTGTTTCTACTCTAACAGAAAGCTAACAGCCCTCGAACAAAAATGGAAGACGAATAGGCTTAAGTGGGTGGTAGTGTTACGAAAATGAAAAAATAATAATAATAATAATATAAATAAGTTCACGTCGTTTAAATCTACAATTATAAACAAAAGCTACAAAAACATAGAACTTGTTTACAAATTATCAATGATAAGCAAATGTAAATAAAATACACAAACAAAACAGGAAGGCAAGAACAAATAAGTGAAGAAGAATAAGAATAACAAGAATAAACATCATTGTTTACATTTACATTAAGCAGGGAAAGAGTCATTAAAAGTTCGGTCAGTCTTGTGTGAAGACGCTGTGCGTTTCAAGAAAACAAAGATCTATAGAACAATTGCCTAATAATTGTTATTGTTTATGGCAAAAGGCATAAACAGAAGAATAACAAACACAGCAATTGCTGTTGCTAGAACAAGTTGTAAACAGTGGCATACAAAATTGTGCGAACAAAAAATTTAATTAAAATTGAACACAAACTTACTTTTATTTTATTTGCAATATACGAGCTCATATTCTAAACGTATTTAAAAAGTTAAAACGTAACAATATATTTCTAAAGTTATGAATTGTGCGTTAAATTTCAATATTGTTGGCTCACTTATATTCAAAATTTCATGAGTATCATTAATGATTACATAAACATTAGCATATTGCTTATAAGTAAAAATTTTTTATTTGTGATAATAACATTCTGTGTTTATTTTTTAAGGAAACAAAATTTAATGCTGAACATGCTGCAAATGGATTTGATTGTCCAGATAGTCACCAAACCATGAAAGATGAATTAAACTTAAGAAAATGCAATTCAAGGAAAATTGAATTATCGACTAGAGAAATTTCCTTAAATGATCCAATATATTCAGAAATCGAAGAGAATAGCTTTCATATAGCAGAAAGTCCTTCCTTCGATAATTATACTGAGATTGAAAATGTAAAGAACAGTAATTGTCCGGAATTATTGTACGCTAAAGTAAATAAACGCCCTAAACCAGTTGTGACTACCGAGTGCCAACCACATAATCAGCAAAACGTGCAGCCGTTAGGCAAGATAATTCAGGATTCAATGAAAACTAAAAAAATATTAACAAACATAATGCCACTACCTCCACTTCCGGAACCACCTGAAAATGAATCTGATTGTACAGGACACTTATCACATTGTCAGTCTTTAAATAATGTCAGAGTTGTGGAACACAAACATAATTATTTAAGCAAATCTGATTTATCTCTTTATCGAAGTGAAATATTTTTAGAAAACTTATGTAAAAGTGAATTAATTGTAGATACTCAATTTTCACAAGATAATTTGGCGAAAGTACAAAATGTGAGTATATAATATTTCGTATTTTTATTTCCTTATAAGAGAATATGTATCAATTTAATATACTTTACAGAGTAGGAAATGTAGTTCCTATAAATCTACCTTACTGTCGAAACCCATCGGCGATCCTAACACGTTATTTGAAAGAAAAAAAAGGTTGCAACCTGAAAGTAATGTTTTATATGAAATAAACAATCGTGATGGCGATAATTTTGTTGATAACATTGGTATTAGCCCCACAAATGTCGCTGATAATCCACCACCACCTTCATGTAACAACCAAAGCACGCCTAAAAAGCAATCTTTTACGACAAAGGTAGAATTTTTTGTTGAATCTTATTATTGATATATTCATTTCATTTTCATATTTACTGTTAAAAAAATAAACTCAAAAATCATACATGAAATCTATGCAAAAACATTTAAATTGCTTTAATTAAATACAATTAACCCGCATTTACTAACGTTTTAATTTCGCTAAATCAACAGTTAGGCTGAAAACATTTTAATTTTTGAAGCCGGAAACATTTCAAATTTAAAATATCTAATTGGGTAATAAAATATTTTTATTGTATAATTCAGGATGATATAAAAATAGATGAATTAGACGTTGCATCGACTAATAACAGTGGGCAGGCTTATAACAGTTGTCCTAATATGCTATGTGACCTGTATGATATATGTAGCTTTAATGAAGCAACTGAACACGAAAACCTGAAAAATTTTTACACTTCAAGTATTTTGTCGTCAAGATATAAAAGTTTTAAGAATGTGTTGCGAAAATCGTTTAAAAAGAGTAAAGAAATTATTAAAAATGAAAAAAAGCGTTTATCAACTTCATTAAATCTTTCTTCAACTAATGTATTAGCAAATCCGATAATATATGGCAGCAGCACAAACTCGGATTTTAATCCTACTCTAAATTTGGAGGAGTTATTTTTATTGGATGAGTCTGTTCCTGTGCGCGAACAGATTTCTTACACAGTAAGCGTTTGCCGTAAATTGCCCGAACTAGAAACATCATCGGAAATGGTTGAAGCTGAACGATTATTATTGTTTTCAACTTTACGTCTGCAAAATCAACCAGCATCAATTGTATCATTAAAAAAAGAAACTATTTACGGTCTTCGGAAAATTCGGGTTTTTGTTGATGACATGATTCTACCTATAAACACAGACGTAAATAAAGATATATATTTCAATCATTTCTATATTGTTACGTTTAATTGCGGAGGTGTAATAAAGTCAACGCAGTCGGTTGAATGTGAGAATGGATCGGCGATATTTCGTGACTGTGGTCTTGAATTTGAGCTAAGTTCACATTTGGAAACAGAAATAAAAAATGAATCTTGTCATCAGAATATGATACGATGTAAAGTGTTTATGTTGCGATTGCGTAAAATATCTACACATCCAACTGAACATAATAAACGGGTGAGTTACATTGAAGTATTTGTTCGAACGTTTAAATTTAAACAATCGATCAATTAATTTTAAACAATTTAATTTCATTATTCTAAAAACTCCTTTTTTGCAGACAAATAAACTTTTAATGGAAAGGTTTCCATCATCGACTATATCATCATCAAGATCTTCATCGTCTGAAAATGAAGTGGTTTCGAGATTTCGTTTACAAGGATCGTTTGATATAAGTGCGAATGAATTTGTCCCCTACGAATACGTCCCACAAGCATTACACAATTTTGATCAAATATGTCTAAGAGCATCAAAATCTTGTAATATATCCATAATTTCAGAAACAAAATCAATAAATTTTCCAAAGGAAATACGTTTAAAGGGAAGAGTCGAAGCACGATTTGCTAAGCGTGTTTTTGAAGGATTTCTTAACGTCGAAGACCTCTGTTTGAGGCATAATTGGAATCGTCGTTGGTGCGTCTTAGATGGAATTAACTTGTACGTATGGCGAGATGAAAATACTATGAATTCGAATCCTCTCATTGCCATTGATTTAAGAGACACTAAGCAATATTCAGATTGTCCGTTAACTAACACCCCTAGAGAATTATGCGCACGACCGCGCACATTTAGCTTAGAATATATTATTCGCAAGGAAAGTGAAAATTCATATAGATCCTCAGTTTACTTCTCAGCTGAGTCTCAAGCGGAGTTAGATGATTGGTTGCAGAACATAAATAATACTTTAGATTTTATTACAACATGGTTATGTTGAAAATTTTAATAAAAAACTTAAAAAAACATAGATTTCTTAATACAATATTGTGATATTTACATACATAGATATGCGTTTGTTTATCATATATTCTATGAATTGTTCATTTTATGGTTTCTATCTTTAATCTATACATCTATTCCTTAGTAATAGTATCCTTAGAATAAGTAAAGTTTTATTTTGTAAGGGTTTTTATAATATAATCTCTCTGTTAAAAAGTATTTTTACTTTATATGATTAAATTTTAGACAATTTAGCATAAAATTTTCCCAAATAAAATATGTCAATTTAAAAAATAAATCATTTTGTTCACTATAGGTATTCCTGAAAGATACGTTCGTTTTTAGCGTATGAAGAGCAAAGTAAATGCTAACTGAAATGTACCGTCTCGCTGATGGAACGGCACTATTTGTATAAAACAGAATTCTTTAAGGTTTTTACTTGATATTTGAACATGAGTGATGGGATTCTTGTATGTAGAGTCAAGTTGACCCATTGTACAAAACGTCCTTAAGATGAGAGGATAATAGAGGGGATAGGAAAAAGCTGACGAAGTAAGAAAGGAAGAATAGAAAGCAGGGGAATTACGCAGACCAATAAACTAACACATAAGGGTGAGCCTGACTATACTAATGAAGCCCTAGTATTCAAACCCTCAAAGAATCCCCTGCTAAGCTCAACTTACTAAGGGCTGGGCAGTTGCAAAGGAGGTGCTCGATAGTCTCCAATTCCTCCTTATCGCAACATTTCCTCCAGTAGTCCGGCTGCCCCGTAATGAACCCAATAACTAACCTTTAACTGGCGTTATACAAGCCCAGCAGCCAACCTGTTCTGTAGTAGATACATAACAACCCGATCCATTCCCCCTACGCCTCTGCTTTTATCTCCTGGCCCATCCATTGATGAGGCCATGGAAGTAGCAGGTTGGAGGATCAGGACCAACTATTAATCGCGCCCAGAAAACGAACCTAGCCTTCTCATTACCGAATATTCCGCTGTGACCCGGAACCCATCATAGACGGATTCGGTGTGGTCCAAAAGTCCTGAACGAATCTTTGCAGTCGCGAACGAGCCGTGATTTGCACCAGTCCGACGCAATGGACCTTAGGGCAGCCTGAATGCCAACGAGACCGAGTTCACTACGGAAAATCCCAGCAACTGTTCCTCCACCTAACTTGACCCTCTGCCCCTGAAGTACCTCACCATTCCATTGTGACCTATCCGGCATAGGTATCCTTAAACCAGGCAGGAACACAGCCTCCGGCCGCACTGCTAGACATACAAATCAAGCGGAGACAGGCAGAGCATATTGTCAAGAACAGACTGACCAATCCTTAATCACTAGCGATACTCAAGAGGGCAATCCGCTGAACCTTATCCAAGATTTTCCGTTGAAAACTGTTATCCAAGGCATTCCACCAAACAACACAACCATAAGTAATAACCGGTCTAACAATCGCCAGATATATCGATCTAATGGCCCTAGGTGGAAGACCCCAGCTCTTACCTATGGAGTTTCTTCACTGGTAGAAAGCATTCAGTCCCTTTTTCATTCTTTCCTCGGTGTTTCTTTCCCAGTTTAGATTGCTGTCCAGGACAACATCCAAATACTTCTGAGGTCAGAAGACAATGGAAATTCCCAACCACCTAACCTCAGCAATTTAAAGGCTTCAATTTTGTACTTACGGGGGAACAAAATGAAGTGTCTTATTGGGATTTATATCCAGACCACATTTCGTGGCCCAACGATAAACGTTTTAAAAAATTTTAAAACTTAACAATATTTATTTATTACATATATGTACATATTTTCTATTACTTATTCATTATAAATATTTATTATTAATTAAAAGTTTATAAAAGTGAAGTATACGAACTTTATTACATGAATCATTTACTTCATGTAACTATTAGATGCAATGGTAGAAGTTTAAGTAAATAAAAATAGACATCGTAAAAAAATAATCTTTTTATTTTCATTTCTAAAATCTTTAAATTTAATTTGTTACCTTTATTCAGAGTATATTTAAAGAAATAATATTTATCAGAACAGTTTGATCGATTAAAAGCAAATAACTAGGAACACAGACTTTAGGTGCGGTCACTTCTAAAAAATATTTGACCCAAAACGTAAAATATTTCTTTGCCATACTGTGACCACAAACAGCAAAAATGTTCAATTTTGGGCAAATAAAATTATTTGCCGTCAAACAAAAATGTTTTAAGTGTGACCAACCAATGTCAAAATAAAGAAATAATAAGTTTTATGCAAACTTTTTATTCGTTGTAGATTTATTCATACGTATAAATATTTAAGTGCCTGTATATACATCGTAATACATTCTGAGTCTGAAATTTTCTTTTCTTCATCAACATTATTCAAAATAGAAAAAAAAATATTGTATTGAGTAAAGGCACATATTCAATTAACTATACATATGTAAATATATATGTATTATGTGAAGTCGTAGTAGTCTAGTAGGTAGTGAGATGGGTTATTAGAAATTTCCAATAAAAATAAAATTAAATACTAATTAAATAAAACAAAATAAATTAATACTAAACCATGTGGCAAACATGTTTTCCCATATTTTTGTTTGATGCTATTTGATGGAACAAAAATGGGAAAATAAATGTGCTTAGTGTGATCACAAAACAAAATTTATTTGTTTCAGTCATATTTCAGCCGAACAAGAGAAAACAAAATTTGGGCAAAGATTTGCCATATCCGACCCTGCTTTTACTGACAAGCGATGCCAAATCGTCGTATGAACAGAGGAATCGTATTTATAACTGGGAGAGTGATTGAATTTATTCAAAATTTCCTCTGAACATGGTAATTGTATATTGACTTTGTGTTTTAATTAAACTTTTTTGTATTATTTTATTTCTTCCTTAATTAGTATAGATTTTAATATTTGTTATTTATATTTATTTGTTAATCTAAAGTTTTTTTTTATTGTTTATTTAAGGCAAAAGTTGCGTTATATGCGTATGCCAAAAAAGTAGAATCAGTGTAATTGCTTGTGACAAGTTACAGAGGAAAATGCATAGAATGCATAGTCGCATAGAACGCATATGGTAGGTTTACTTTCTACTTTCTATGCGTCTCATGTTCTGCTGGAAAAAGTCAACAGTTTTTAGACTTATGGATGACAAATTATAGCGCCTATCTTGGCCAAAGTTATCAATCTAAGTTTGGAAAATAGTTTTATACCGAACTGACTTCTTTAAGACGACCAATTTATAAAAGCGGTTGCAAAACAGACCAAAATATCTACAGACCTATTGCTATTTTACCAGCTATTGAGAAAGTTTTAGAAGAAGTCGTGTCTAGAAGGTTAACATAGTTTTTGAGCAAATATAACATTATAAATGAAAATCAATTTTGCTTTTAAAAACGGGAAACGTAAAAAAATAATTGGAAAATTTTTCAAACTGCATCAACAGTAGTCTCCGTGAACGTTTGCACTGCCTAGTACTATTTGTAGACTTCAGTAAAGCTTTTGATACTCAAAGACATAATAGACTTATGCAAATGCTAGAGAGAATTGGTATCAGAGGAAATACATTAGACTGGTTTAGAAACTATCTCAGCTGCAGAACGTATCGTGTGAAAATATGTAAAAAACATAGCGAAAAACTGACAATAGATTGTGTTGTACAACAAGGCTCTAAACTTGGATCGATACTGTTTAAAATATATGCCAATGAGATGATAGGAGTTCAACATTCGCCTACACGGACGGCACTACAATAATGGTTGCAGATAAAGACATTGAAAATAATGTAGCAGTGATGCAGGATCAACTAAATACAGCTACAAAATGGTGTCACGATAATGGATTTGCCATTAATGCACCAAAAACAAAAATATTGCATATAAAACCGCCGCATATAAATTCATATAAAATATCACAACGATGAATGCCTACACAAGAGATCCAAAAACGGTAACCAAATAGAGATACTTGTAGCACAATTATAGAATTAGTTGAAACGTACAAATACCTAGGCATATATGTATGCCGATAATCGGTTCAAATGGAAAGTACATATTATATATCTTTAAAAAAGACTTCGAAAATCTGCATATATGTTTTTTATTTAAGCTACTGCTTTACCTACGATATATTAAGGCAAGCATATTATTCATTGGTGGAATCCTATATAAGACACCGCATCACAGCATTGGCGACTCAACACACTGCAGTATACTTCAGGACACATCAAGTCAGATATTTAAAAAAATTCAGAAAAAAATTTTCACATACCCTAATAATTTTCACATACCCTAACATAACCAACATATCAGTATCAAGTACATCACTACATATTATTTCCTTCAACACAAACTCCAACATATATACGTCATTTAATTTGCAAACAGGCAACATATCACTAAGAACAACTAACGACAACATAAGAAGAACAATAGAAACTACAATTAATACAACAACTAAGATTACAACAAACGTAACAATAAATTCTACAGCGAACAGAATACCAGTTATAACAATATAAACAATATAACTATATATTTAGCACAAAATAACGTCGAAACGTAACCATACAACGAGAGCAACATCGCAGATAACAGAGCGCAACAAATTGTAAATCCGAATTCTCAGGCATTTTAATCTTGAATCGAAGCTTAATATCTTAAACATTATTGCTTCACAATAATTAATGAGTTTTATAAGGACAGCAGATTTCTTAAGGTTATTGATCATGAGTATAACACAAGACGCAGAATGAATATATCAGAAATGAGCTTAGCGTTACCTTATCAATAATTTTTCATAAAATACCGGTGCATATCATTAACGAAGTCCGCACATTAAAGAGAATGAAACTTTTGAAGGAATATTTTATAAGTTCACAAGGAACTTGCTTCATTTAAACTATTACTAATTTGAATTTTTTTATACAGAGTAAATAATTTGTAATAATTAGAGTCAATAATTTGTTTTTCCTACTGACAAGCCAATGGCTTAGCATATACATAAAGTGCTTTTCATAATTGTAGCACCACCTTAATTTTTTGAATTTCTAAAACAGTACATTTATAATAACAACAACACAAGATTTCATTATGTGTTGTGTTAATGTAGAAGAAAAAATAACAATACATTTTTGAAATTGTTAGTGTAGTTTTTACTTCAGTATAAAAATTAAGGTTTTTGGCCTTTGCATAATTATAGCACCAGTCTCAGTTTTGTTAAATAAGAAGTTTTATTTACTAAAAATTTTGATGCTTAAATGTTAGTAATCCCCCCTTAGAGCGTATTAAATTAAATATTCGATCTTTCATACTGTTATAAAGTTTATTTAATGTTTCTCCGCCTATTTCCCTCCCGTTCTTTGATTATTTTTAATTTCAAATCTTCAATACTAGTAAATTGCCTGTTAATTGAATAACGAGAATTTCCCAAACATTTTCAATCATATTCATGTCAGGAGACCAAGCTGGCCACTATAAAACCTCAATAGATTGGTTACGAAACCATTCCATACTCTGACTGCTGACATGGATTCTGGCATTGTCCTGTTGGAAAACACATTTTTCCATTATTTCCTCCCAAGAAGGAGAGTAAACCACAGCTAATAACAGTAATAAACTCTGTACTATTCATTCGCATAGATGGAAAGTGAAGTTCGAGCAACCACTTGAAGAAATAGCCCCACAAACCATTAGCCCACCACCCCCAAAATTTCATTTATTAAAATACTTTTGTTCCTTTCTAAGGTCACGCCAGTAGTAACGATAGCCATCTCGTCCACCTAAATTCCACATTTTTTCATCAGAGAATATGACTTGAAGACAAAAAATTTTATATACATTGTTTGTTATTATTGAAAAACTATTCTTACATTCTGTCAATTCCTATCCATATTAAGTTTTGCAAATTCGTACCTTTATTTTTTTGCCTAAGAAATAAATGTGGAGCAACTGTCAAATTTGCCCTTTCGATGTTATTATTGTGTTTAACTGCTCGCTAGATGGTTAAAATTCTGACGGCCTGGTCAAGAATTTGAGACATTTCAAAACAACTTTTTGATGTACCGGAAATCGGCCGTATGTTTAGCCTTACCATATCCGTCTTGGTTTTCCAGAAAATTTAAGATCACCTTTTGAGATCTAATTTTTCTTGCGATGGCACGTACTGAAAGAGATTGGTTTTTTAAAACTAAAATCTGCCACTTTTCAACATCACTCAACATTTTCTTGCGAGGCATGTATAATTAAACATTATCTTTATTATTAGCAACAAAAAACAATAAAAAAAATTTACTATTCTTCTTCCCCCGCTTTTTAGAACTGATGGTGTTAGAATTATACGAAGGCCAAAAACCTCAATTTTTATACTGAAGTAAAAATTACACTAACAATTTGAAAAATTTATTGCTATTTTTTGTCTTCTACATTAACACTATACATAATGAAATGTTGTGTTGTTGTTATTATAAATGTACTTTTTTAGAAATTCAAAAATAAATGTGGTGATATTATTATGAAAAGCACTTTATTATGTAGCTCTGATTGATGGAGACAATTGTTTTAATAATTCTTTTCATAATGCAATATAACTGTTGCTACGCCACCAACTAAAATAAATATGAAGGAATCATTTGAATAATTTTATTGATTTTGTTCACTTAAAAGAAATTTTACATTGCACTATTGGAAAAAAGGATTATTTTTCTTGCATAAACTCTAAAAATGTAGAGGTTTTAGATTTTGCACAAATAAAGCTTATTAATGTAGAAAAATAAGACATCTTTATTGAAGTGCTATGGGATAAATAATAATTTTCGTTTTTCCACCTGGTGCGTAAACGAATCAATCAGAAGGCTTTTCGACGTGTGAGCAGGCCACATAGAGGTCACACACTTGCAACGATTGTTCTTGTGCGTTGCTGATAGTCATTGCGAAAGCGAGTCACATCGGGAATTGCAAACGTTTGAATTCGAATAGCATATCTGTCGGTACCATTGCAAAGGCGTGGTAGATTTATGTTTCAAAGAAGAATGATAGGTACGTCAAATGCACAGTTTACGATGTAATTAAGTTTACGATGTAATCATTTACAGTGGCGCCACCTGTAGGAAATTGGTAATACCAACTTAGAAATCTTCATCGGCTCATGGGCAACAACTGCTAAAGATCATAACATGATCAAATGCGTAGTTTACGATTCTATAAAGTACATACACACAAAGATTTATTTTTATATATATATAAGAAGAAGATAAGATAGATAGATAGATAGAAGATAATACAGTGAAAAGTAAATACTTACAAGAGAAATAAAATGGCGTTTGCAAAGAAAGCAAATACATTCACTACCACGAGAGTAAAACTCTTCATTTCTCTTTTAATATTTATGAGCATAGGAGGGATGGGATGCATCCAAACAAGGTAAAGTTTCTGATTGTGGTCAACGTGGTGACCACCAGGACGATCCTTGTCTTCTTGGAGTTGAAACGTAGCCTTCTCGTGGCCCCTCCTGTATGGCATAGTAGCATCCGCTAAATGTTCATTAATGCGTGCATCGAAGTTCGATCCCCTGGATGTTAAATTTGGGTTGTGCGCAGGGCTTGGAATCTACCACGTAAAAATTGAAATGCCTTGACGGTGTGAGACAATACAATTTTTCTCACACCTCCGCATACGTTTCGACCATTTTACTGTTGCCGTATTTACCTTTAAATACCAAGAGAACCGCTCCGAGCGTACAACTTTGAGCATCTTCGCGCCAAGCTGATGAACCCCTTTCTCAGAAATGAGGGTACTCTCTGCAGTAGGATCGATGACCGCTCTCTCCGTGATGCATCACCCATGTACTACGATGTTTATTACAGCGGTTCGTTTCAAACTATCGTTATCTGTCAACGTATATGACGTGAATGGCAAAGCTCTGACAATTGTCGTACAAGAGATTTTTCCTAGCTATTGTAATTTTAGATTCCTCGATCGACTCGGAACCAGAACGTTCGACACACTAGGTATTTGGCTCTCACGATCATAGCATGCACGAGATTCTCTGGCGGAGTTTCGTACGAGGTTCTTTGTTACCTGTGAGAGCAGGCAAATTGCAAGGACGCTTACACTTCTTCGACTTCGTGACTCTCTTCGGAACAGACGAACAAGATCTACTGCCCGGCTTATGGAGGAGCCTATTACGCATATCATCGCAACGTTTGCATTTGCCAGTACTAAGGCACGCCAGCGAAGTATGATCGTGACTCAAGCAGCCAGCACATTACTTAAAGATCGTCACCAACTTCAATCTCTCATCATAGTCTTTCGCAAAATCGCAGCTGGTGGTTCTTCAAACAGATACGACACACCATGATACTCTTTGTTGAAATTATTAAATATTTAAAATCGAACACGCCGAAAGAATTACCAGTTTCACAACTGGCCGAGTAATTGTTCCACGTGAACTCTTCAAATCAACTATCCCTACACGAATGTAAATTCAGTAGATTCAGATCTAGGCGCCACTTATTGGTAGGCAAGTTGTTCACGCCGATGATCACCACATCACCGACCTGTAGGTCTTGCTTCAAATACTTCCACTTATTCCTCTTCTGCAGCTCTTTAAAGTATTCTTCTTTACAATGAAGACGCAAACGTTTATTTCGGGGCCTAACTCTGTCATCGATTTTTTATTGATGAGAAAGAGTTAAAAATTTCCAATTCCGGTGTGGACAATAAAGGGCCATGAATTAAAAAGTGGCCTGGTGTAAGAGCATCCAAGCTATCGGTATTATCCACCAAAGGTCACAATAGACGCGAGTTTAAGCACGTATAGATACGAGTTAAGAGAGTAGAGTACTCTTCAAAAATGGTATTTAAAACTTCTGACAACTGATTCCCAGAGACCTCCCAATTCGGGTGCACTACCAGGGTTCAAATGCCACGTCAACCCCCTGAGAACCTGATTCTTTAAGAAAATCCCGGAATTCCCCTTTCAAAATTCGTTACTAACGGCTTCCAAATGAATAGCTTTCGTAGCAAAGGGCCTAGCAAAATCCACACCAGTGCTAGCTAAAGGCCAATTGAAAGCAGCACCAGATGTAGGCAAAGCTGCTATTATCTGATTCGAAGTAATTCTCCTATGGATAGTTTTAGACCTGCGATAGTAGAATTCTACTCCCAAAACTCTTAGCATCAACTGATTTCCGCCAAGCAAAGTTAACTTATGCATAAACTCTATTAACAGATAAGGAAATCTACTCGTTGGTAAAAGTATCGGAAACCGTTCATTTTACTTAAGATTTACCGCATTAGCCAGCCTGCCACCAACTTTCATCAAGCCATCCTCGCCTAAAAAGGTATTCAAAAGTTCCCCTTATACAACCTTTTCTTCATTAGACAACTATCGGTATTCTTGAGGACACCAAGCTCTTTAAGCTTTTTTTTTATCAATTTCCTCCTCACATTCCAGATTTCGAGTGGAGTAACCTCTAAAGAACCAAAACTCGAACCTTCTGTTTCAATAACTCTATACACTAATCCTTAAAATAAGCGAAGAAAATCATGTGACATTTTTCCTTTCCCTTACCGTCGTGTTCCTCGGGAATAGGATTACGCTACCTGTTAATAGGAGAACTTAATCACGGGGGACCATGTCACCACAGTTTGTTAGTGGCCAAATCCTACGTCCGAGCTCGTCGACATATCAGCCAGATTTTGCTTAGATCTCGGACATACCTTCAGCAGGCTTTGTTGAAATGTTCCGTCACCTTTGCAACGCTATTAGCAACAAAAGTTTTCCACGAACTTGGTGGTTTTTGAAGCCAAGCTAAATCTATGGTAAAATCCGTCCACCCATAGAATCTTGTCCCAGTTGTGTCAAACTTCACATTTCCCTTCACCGCTTCCATCAACTCAGTTAATAAGACAGCCCCGAAAAGTTACAGCCTAGGTAAAGAAATTGTTTACAAAAAAGCGACTCTCGATTTAGCCAACAACAGATGGGTCTGTATAAAACCTACAGAGTCCTCAATATGAACGTATGCTTTTTCTGAAGCCTCAGAGAACACATGAATCTCCACAGTACAATCGGGCCGAAATAAATTAATATTCATTAATAAAACCATATTCATTAAGAAATTGCTCCCATTTCGAATGGTTTTTCATACAAACATACATACATACATAAGAAGTCATTACACAACATAAGTGGTGTGAGAAAGTAGGTCGAATGGCTTTCCGGGGTCTAAAATTCATTTCAACCAGTCTTCTCGCTCCATATATTCTGCATGAGCACAATAAAATCGAAAAGCTTAGCTATAATCGATAATACTTCTCTTTTTGTAAAATTTTCCTTGATCTCGATTGCCGTCGTAGTAAAGAAAAACTAATCAGACTTGGCATTCCAATCTTCCTTTAACAACTGATCAGAAGGCAACCCCTGTAGAATTCTCCTGTCGTTTGAGGTCCACTTCCCCATTTAGAATCCAGCGAAGGACAACTTTAATCTTCATATCTACATATGTACATCATTACCCACAAAATTTCAGCATTTGGAACGCTGTTTGGATAGTGATCCTGTCAGAACCCATTCAAATACGCTCTCCCGGGCCATCAAATTCCCAAGAAGATTTTTCCTAGTGCCCTCCAACATCACGCTAGGATAAATGTCGCCTCCAATTAGAGTATTCATGCGAGCGTTCTCATTGAATTTCGGATCAGCGAATGTGATTTCTGGAAGAGCTGCAGATCGCGATATGTTAAATGTTAATTTTCAAAAGTATCTGCCTCTAGGTAGCAGCAAAACAATTCTGGACCTCACCATTTGACTTGACTGCACCGATGGAGTTTGGCGAATACAAAACGCTCATCTCTGAAGAGGATCCAGACACCTTTCGATGCAGTAGTGTGACGTGTTTCAATTTATACACCGAACAACTAAATGTAACTAAATGCGTGCAAGATAGTTTAAAAAATCATCTCTCAGGTCAAATGGTCTTCAGAACAATATTTACAAGCTTTCCTACTCAATTTAGTCGAAAAGGATCGAACTCCCTAATTTGTGATAAGAATCCCTAACCTGTGCCCATAGCGACTTGAACTCCTTTTTCTAAATCTCAGTAGAGACGGTTGTATTACCTGCCTGACGATCATCGTTAAATTCTCTTTAAGAGCCCAGGAATATTTCGACAATCTCGATTAGATTAAAATTTAAGGTTGCTAACAACACGAAGGGAATGAAAGGCGAGAACAAAAGAATTATCAGAATAGTTGAAATTCTGTGCCTCACTATCCAACGATTAATTCTTCCAACGGAATAAAATATTAAAATAAAAAATAAATATTAAATCAATAAATATATTCGCGTTCCGATCGTTACCAATTTTGCGACACTCAACTAAACGAAAATATTTCGAAAAATTAACAAGAGGTTACCGTGACCACCCTAATATTAGCAAGGTTAATATATGTACAAGGAGATCTACATATATTTCAATAAATATATTTAAAAAAGTAATATGTACTCTACGAAATTGAGCCGACAGGACGAATTCCCAATGGCAAATAATTCGATATTAGTTATCGTTTTTGTATAAAACAAATAAACCGTGAATTTAATTACTGATAACAGTTTCGTACAACTATTTATTTTCATTGTTTTCAAATTTTGCTTATACAATAAATTTTGCTTATAAAATAATTAAATTTAAAATATGTAGCACAAAAAAATAACAAAATATTAAAAAATAAAGAGATAAAAAAGAAATCAAAACGAAAAACATGAATAAATTTAATTTCGTTATTTCACTCCAATTTGATGAAAATTTAAAATCTTTATTCACGTAGAGATCTGTTAAAAAAAAATCCAGATCTATCAATAATAAAAATAAATAACACTTATTTGTGGTTATCTCTCTCATGTACAAGGTGGATTTGAAGAATCGTTATAAATCGTATATATGTACATCTCCTTGTACATATATTAACGTTGCTAATATTAGGGTGATCACGGTAACCTCTTGTTAATTTTTCGAAATATTTTCGTTTAGTGGAGTGCTTTACTATTTAGTCACCAGCTATATAACCAATATAACCAATATCATATTAGTTTGTTGAACTCGCTTTTTCGACTATAATATTCACACCACAATTTGATATCCCAAGCCAAGAAAAATTGGTATAACAATGTATAATAAAACCACTTTGGTTCTTATATTCAATAAATACACAAAGTGTACCAGTGCTACTAAAATTATAACACAACACTTTATGAACTTATAAATTAATATTTACCACATATTCCGTTTCCTATGAATAAAACTAGGTTTTCCAATTCTAGTCTTTATTCAATTACATTTTTATTTAATTTCATTTTATTGAAATTCTATTTATTTATTATGTTGCTCCAGCGTTTATTCTTAAGTCTTTTATTAATTTATTTTAGGTTCGGGTTTAAATTTCGATTTTAACAAACTACAACCGTGTCTTGAATTTTATTTTCTTAAAAACAGTCAAAGTACTTAAGGGTGGGAACCTAAAACCTTTGCTAAGTCATCAACATCGGCACACAAAATTTCTGGCAAATTAGCCAGTCAAACTAAAACACCCTTGCAACAGAATCCAAAAACACGATCGCGCTGGCAAAAGATGTTAAATTTCAAAATTTTATATAATTTAATTTAATTTAATAATTTAAATTTAAATTGTGTGAGGAAAAAATTTTAATTGAATTAAATCTTTGAGCTAAGTAAGGGACGTTAAGTTCTATAAACTCTGTTATAAATATTAAATATGTACAAGTATAGCTGCCACATTTGACGATTTTTTTTTAAAAAGATGATATTGACGATTTGACAGTTTGTGTCCTTATTTTGACGATTTTTAGAAATTAAAAATGTACAAAGTTTTCTTTATTTTAGTGCTCTAAATCTGAATTGTTAAACTTTAAACAAATTTGTTTTGATAATTATATCAAAATATTCTATTTAAAAAAATATCGGAAATGAAAATGTAAGATGATATCTTTTTATTTTCAACTTTGATGAAATCTATTCCAAAAATATTAGTATTATTAGAGTTAACCTAAATAAAAGAAAACTTAACAATTTCTTTAAAAATCAAAAATACACAAAAGTCTTAACAATTTAAGATTTAGCAATTGTAACAGCTTTTACTTTAATGTTGTACATGAATTAATTAAAATGTTTAATTCTAAGCTATATTTTGTAAACATAGAAATATTTTTGTTGGACTATGTTTCCTTTTGTTATACATATTTTTTTCAATATTTTCATTCTTACTTTAAACTTCAATGAAGCTACTTGAATTCTTAAAACAACGTGTGTACGATTTAATAGGTTATGGGCCCAGATTGGCAAATGTAATCTATTGTTGAGTGGGAAAACTCATTCGCGTTTGTTTTGTTTATTAAAGTTTGGAATTTAAAAATTATAAAAAGAATTTTGTTTTGTTCCGAGTATGGCCGGTGTAGTACATATAGAGTCGCTGAACGCGGAAAACTATTATAGTTGGAAAATGCAGATGCGTGCTATTATGATAAAGAATGATTTATGGTCATGTGTAAATGACAGTATAAAGCGTCCTACGGATCAGGCAGAGTATAATATATTGCAAAAACAAGATCAAAAAGCTGCTGCAGATATTACACTTGCAATGAGCCCATCTGAATTAGGTTTGATATCTGAATGTGTTACAGCAAGAGAAGTGTGGTTGAGGTTAGAATCGATATATCAATTGAAAGATCCCACTCGTAAAGCAACATTGTTAAAACGCGTTGCGTTATATCGTATGAGTGACGAAGGAAAATGTCGTGCACATTTGAATGATTTCTTCGATGTTGTGGCAAAATTAAAAGAGATCGGTGTATCTATTGGTGATGAACTCTTGGCAATTTTACTTTTGTACAGTTTTCCGGATTCGTTTGAGACCTTTCGGTGTGCGTTAGAAACACATGACGAACTGCTAAAGCCTGAAGTGATATGAGTGAAGATTTTAGAAGAATACGGATCGAGAAAATCTAAGGAATATAAAAACATGTCTAATGCATTATATGTGAAGAAAATAAATCAAAAAGTGACACAAATGAAATCGAAACAAAATAGTGGTGCATGTTTTAAATGCGCCAAACTCGGACGTTACGCACGAAAATGTAGAGTGAAAAATAAGAATACACAAAGTGCACAAACTACAGAAGAGAATTCAGAAAAACCAAACATTTGTTTTACAACAATTGAATCAGTTTATGTCCTGCTGCAACTTCAAAGTGTTGTTTGGATACTGGTTGCACATCACATATGAGTGCAAATGTTATAAATTTTAAACAGCTGTCAAAAACAAATCAAGAGCTTAGTTTGGCAAATAACAACTTAGATATACAATGATAATGGATCTAATACAATAATGGAACTAATACAAATTTACAACTGAAGAACGTTTTATATGTATCAGATTTACGCGCAAATTTGTTATTTGCATTAAAAGGTTACCGACAATGGTTATGATTTAATTTTTCGCAAGAATGAAGCGGAAATTATTGGTAAGAATAACAAAGTATGTCTTCGTGCAAAGAGAATAGGTAATTTATACTATATGAAGAATAGTGAGAGTGTCGTGAACGTTGTTGAAGCCAAAAATGAACTTGTTTTATGGCATTACAAAATGGGCCATCTCAACAAAAGAGATCTTAAACAAAAGACAAAGAATAGCGACATTAATGGACTAAAATTTAATCAGGAACTTACATTGTCAACATGTGAAGTATGCATAAGCTAAAAGCAGACGAGTGCAAGTTTTCTTAAAAACGAAAAAGACTTATCTAAGGAATTACTCGAAATCGTCCATAGTGACGTATGCGGCCCCATGAGATGCCCATCTCATTCAGGTGCAAGATATTTTGTCTTATTTATAGACGACAGTATATATTAAAGCAAAAGTCTGACGTGCTCGCTGCTCTTTAAAACTACAAAGCTGCAGCAGAAACGTTTACGGATCGAAAGATTAAAGCCCTCCAAACAGGCAATGGACCCGTGAATATTGTAATTGTGCATTTGATTCATACCTAGAGAAACACACGCCTCAACAAAATGGTACAGCTGAACGTAAGAATAAGACGCTCGTTGAAATGGCGCGCTATATGATGAAGCATGCCGGTTCACCACGTTCGTTTAGGGCAGAGGCTATAAGTCCCGCATGTTATATCCGTAATAGATGTATTATACAAGCAAATGGTAATACACATGAAAGTTGTTGGGTCTAAAGGCTATGTATTAAATAAACATCCTGGAAAGGGTAAATTTGATTCTCGTTCGGAACTATGTGTTTTCGATATGCCTTTCATCCGAATCAAATTCATATCGTATGTGGTGTCAGAAGAAGATAGATGTCATAATTAGCCGAGACGTTAAATTTATCAATGGAAACGGATTTAATAATACATACGAAAATTTCTATGATCTTGAAGACAACGATGTTATTGAAGGCTTAGAGGAAATTGATGGTACAGAAAACGAGGCCGAGGATGCCCAAAGAAACAGAGAACAGGTACACGGGGAAGACCTAGGAAACTATTTCAAATTAGAGGAACGAGCGAAAGCGATTCAAATGGCGAAGAAAACGAACAACCGGGTCATTCAGAAGAATATAATTTTGAGGAGTGTGAGTTGGCATACTTTACAACACAAAACAACCCTGAAACTTATACGCAAGCTATGTAGAATCATGATTCAACTGATTGGGTGGCAGCTACAGAAGATGAATACATTGCACAGATACGTAATAACACATGGGAGAGAGTTGAAAGGCCAAATTCTAGAAAAATACCTAGTAGTCGATTGGTGTTTCGTACAAAGGATGATAGTAGGAAAAAGGTTCGACTTGTAGAAAAAGGCTATGCGCAAGGTCAGGGTGAAGACTTTCACGAAATATATTCTCTTGCATCCCGTTCTTCATCAATTAGACTTCTAGCAGCATTGACAGTGGAATTAAAGTTAGAAATTCATCAAATGGGTGTAATTACAGCATATCTAAATGGAGAGCTTAGAGAAAATGTGTATATTGAAATACCGGAAATAAAATCTGGTAAGCCAATACGTAATAATATTACAGAATATAAATAAAAGGTCAAAGAGACAGATGGTAAATGGCTACAAGCAATATCTAGTCTCAATAATCCCGTATGTCTTTTAAGAAAAGCATTGTATGGAATGCGTCAATATGGTTTAATGTGGTACCATAAGTTAACCACAAAATTACAAGATTTGGGTTTAAAGCCAACTCTAAAAGATCCATGTTTATTTTCAAAGAAGGAAGACGATAAAATTGTAATAACTCTGATTTACGTGGATGATCTGTTATTGGCATCAAATGAACCCAAGTGGGTTAAAATCAACATTATACCAGTCTTTTGATATGAAGGATATTGGTCCAGTTAAGCGTTGCTTAGACATTGATTTTTATCTGAATCTCAAAGGTGGTTAAAATTTCTTATCACAGAGTAATTATGCAAAAACTATTTTGGAACATTTTGGCATGACATACTGCAAGCCAGCCGTTTCTCCATTGGAGACAAATTGTAAATAAATTCGTCCTATAATAAAAGATGAGGAGCAGATGTCGAAATATCCTTTCTAACGGCTAATTGGAGCATTAACGTATTTAGCAGTAATGACACGTCCCGATATTTCATATGCTGTAAACTATATGAGCCAATTTAATTCGAACTACACAAAAGAACACCAATTATGGTCTATTATATAACAAAACAAATTTGGACCTATGTGGTAGTAGTAGATGCAGATTGGGGAGGAAATATTGGAGATCGGCGATCGTATTCTGGCTTCGCATTTGTATTGGCAGGTGCTTCCATAAGTTGGGAATCATGTAAGCAGAGGACGGTTTCTTTATCAAGTACCGAAGCCGAGTACATAGGAATAGCTGACGCTACAAAAGAAGCTCTTTATATTAGGTGTATATTGAAAGACATCGGTATAACCTGTTAGGAGATCACTCTATTCAATGATAGTGCTCAAAAGTGCTCAAAAATGAATACAAGGTTTTGGCTATAATTCAAGAACAAAGCACATTGACATTCGCCACCATTTTGTACGAGATTGTATTCGAAATCAAAACATATCACTAGAATGATTATCAACGCAAAACATGGTAGCAGATATGTTAACAAAGCCTCTTAGTAGAATCAAACACCAAAATTGGGCTTAATATTTCAAAAGCAACAGGGCTTGTAGTTTCATAACTTCGAGGGGAGGTGTTGGAGTAGCGAAGGTGTTCAACTACAACCCTGCATTTTATTGCAGTTTTATATGACACAATGAACTGCGAAAATATTCATTTATTTTTCCTTTTGTTATACATATTTTTTTCAATATTTTCATTCTTACTTTAAACTTCAATAAACATACTTGAATTCTTAAAACAATATGTGTACGATTTAACAATTTTTTATACAAATACTTATATTTTAAGCTTATAAAATTTTTCCCTTACATTTAATTTATTCAAATAAAGAAAAAAAAAACTGAATACTGTAAAAAGGAGGGCAGAATTGAAAAAATATCTTTATGTGTCAGCTAACAAAAATATGTATTCACATCAACGTCTTTTTTTTTTAGTAAAAATTTACAACTTTAGTAAATTATTCATATTAAAAAAATTTTTTCATATTGAAGAAATTTCTTCATAGGCAAAAATATAAATAAATTTAAAACTTTTCTTTTAACATCATTTATTATAAAACACATATATGATACTGAAATATGGCTATTATTAATTTGATGCATAAGATAAAAAATATAATCCCATACATATGTATGTGGATAAGACACTTATACTTAACAATACGAATCCTGTATAAGCAATAATATTACAAAATAATCAATAATAAAATACATACAATTAATAATAATAATAATACATACATACATAATTGGCCATTACAACCCTTCAGTCAGGATTACGGCCTAGCTTCTCCGCGTTCGCGCCGTCCCGATTAAAAAGAATTAATAATAAAATACATAATAATAACTATAACAAGACATCATCGCATACCGCATGTGGTTCTCTCCCACATTTACGAGAGAACAAAAAATAACCCAATGCAACGATAAATATTATATTATTACGTTTGAAGTGTATTTTGCACTTGCTACTTTTTTAGGAGCTGACCAATAGTTTTCAATTTTTTCCCAAATGCAGTCGAGACGGATTAATTCGATGCTTTCCCCAGTATCTTTTTCAGAAGGATCTAGTTACACAAAAGAAATTATATTTTTTAATTCTTTAAATAAGTTTGTATAGCTCTTACCTAAATTTACAAACTTCTTCTGCTCCTCAACCTAAGTTTTTGACAACGGCAGGTTGTTTGAACCTTCCGGCCATATTAGAATATTTGTCATATATTTTGCTTCAGTAGTTCTTTTCGAGTTGCTTTAAATAGTTGTATTCCTTGGAATATTTCTATTAATACCACAATATAGGCAAAAGAAATAGTCATACTTACTAAAGACCCAGTTTTAGAAATTTCAATTATATATGTTGCTGTATTTTGAGCTAATTGCACAATTATTCTGATATCATTCTAAATTAAAAAATTTGTTACGATATCAACAATAACTGCATCCGTTGGAATGTATCGGATTCGGAAAATAAATAATAAAATTTTAAATGCAAAATGAAAGCATTTGCATATATGACTGACTCTTCATATTTATAAATATTGAATTAATAAAAAAAACCTAACCTCAAATCATTACTTTTTTAATTGAAAAATACATTTTTCTAATATGCATAAGTTGACATTAATATTTGCAATGCCAACATCGTTATTTAAAAATTACGATAATAAATGAGTTAAATTAACGAAATTTAAATTAAATAATGTTTATTTAGTTTTACTTTAATAAAGAAAATAAAATAATGAAATTTCTTTAATATTACGTTCCTAAAGTAAATTTAACGAATTTTCTTCAATTCTATTAAATTAAATTTAAATTAAGAAAAAATATTTATTCAATATGACTATGACTGTCTTTATTATAGGAGATTTATTTAATTTTAGAGAAATTTTAGTTAAATTAACAGGTTCTACTTAAATAAACTTTACTTATAAAACTTATTTCCTTAATTTTAAGAAAAATCGTTGTTTTTAACAAAATTTATGAAGATTTGAAGAAAACTTGAGTAAACTTTAACAAAAATCTATAGATTTGGATATTTTCTCGTTAAAGGTTTATGAAATTTTTTAGTTAATATTATCTATGATATTTTTTCAGTGTATAAGGGGGAAACAAAAGAAGGAGAGTATCGTCTTCCAGTTATAATTAATATCGAAACACTATGAAAAAGAGAAGTCGCCGTAGTCTAGTAGGTAGTGTGTTGGCTTATTAGACGAAAGGCCAGGGTTCAAATCCTCCGGTCAGACATCAAAAACGAAATATGAAAAAATATTTCTTCGGCAGCTTCTTCTCAGCAGATTTCTGGCAAAAACTCTGAGAGTAAATAAAATTGCCATGAAAAGTTTCTCAAAAATCTGTCGTTCGGAGTCGACTTTAAACTGTAGGTCCCGCCACTCATGTATAAAATTAACACACACAACATAAGTGGTGTGAGAAGCTAGGCGTAATCCTGACTGAAGGGTTGTAAGGCCAATTATGTATGTATGTATGAAAAAGAGAACCAAAATAAGAAAAGTACAAACACAATAAAACACAAAAAGAACATTTTTCTTCTTTTGTTGCCTACTTGGCTGCACAGTATTTTTTTTTCTGTTCTACTAAATTGTAAAAAAAGGCAAATTATTATCTGAATATTACAAAAAAAAAATAAATTTTAAGCTCAGCTTAGCTCAGCACGAGCAATGGAGTCAAATTAAACGGATTTGCAGTGTAATGTTAAAAAGTACCAAAGCTTAAATTAAATTAAATTATAATGTTATAAAAATCATCAAAAGCTTAAATTAATATTATAGCATCCTCTGTTGGTTGTTAGGACTTTTCCAGTTGATTAGCTGCATCGTTAGTAATGGGATTTTCACATCTCCGGACATAAACGTTAAATTAAAATACTTTTAAATTAGTAGAAATTAATTAAAGTCTTGAAAAGCTGAGATCGGAAAATGTTTTGTTGAGTTGTTATAAAATCTATTTTTTCACTAAAAGATTCGGGCTTAGGGGTCGTTGAAGCTGACATAAAAAGAAGATCTGAAAGGATTTTATTTTTGGTATTGAATGAAATATGTTCAATTATAGTGAGTTAATAATAAAACTGAAGATTTAGTAAGAGAGGAAATCGATGAATAAAAATTTCTTCATATTTTGATGTCTGGCCCGGAGTTTAAACAATGAGCTTACCTCCAACTAGACTCTGGCAACTGATAAACTCTTCGCTATTTCTCTCAATGATTTTGCGCGATTTCTCATGGTTTGAACAACTTTTCTCTTTTCATCAGTACAATAATAGTTTCGTCCCATTTGCTTTAAAATATTTTTGATTTTTAAAAAATCCTTTTTTTTTAACAAAATAAACACAAAGGAAAGTCACACAAAAATATAATTTACAAGGCGAATTCATATAAGGTGGTATTATCAGTCCAGCTGAGTGATTTTTTCAGTACACGAGATTGTTAAATGCTGACGTTATGTATTTTTTTTTTTATTTAAATATAAATTTAAATTTGTAAAATTTATATATAAATTGGGAAAAAGGATAGATATTCACATTAAGTGAGTGTAATAAATAATTGTTTAACCAATGTTTAGTTTTGTGTTCTCTTAACGTAACATTTTTAAAAATGCGTATGTGCAAGTTGTGTGGCAAGAGAAATGAGCCTGGCAAAGAATCTTTTTTTAATGTGCCCAAAGACGGTGAGAGACAGAAGTGGAGTCAGCTGCATAAGGTCGAATTTAAACCAAATGACCGAGTGTGTGCTGACCATTTTTGCTCCTCTGACATTATAATAAGTGCCTAAAGGAAAATATTATTGCCCAAAGCTATCCCGATAATTCCCAAGCCTTCAACACCGTAAGTACATAAAATTTTATATATTTATGGAAGTATATATTTTATTTTTAATTCGTTCATTTTAATTTTACCTGAACAAGTCCCCCATATGGATATTAGCGACAGCATAGAGCTACCAAAGCTTGTAGATCAGGGGACACAAACGGAGTAAAGTTTGTCTTACATATAAAATACATATTTACATATATATATTTAATTATATATTTAATATATAATTTAATACTTTGCGCACTTTCTAATTTTCAGAATTTAATTCGTAACGCGGCCTGCCATTGCTGGATCATACATACAATATACCACTATCAAACACCTTTTCAGTTTTGTATTCACCGAGAGGAGAGAGTACTCTAATAAAATAAAATTATTAGAGTCGCAAATAAAAAATTTGCAGTGCGAACTTGCTCAATGTAATAAAGCCTTGGATAACGTGAGGAGAATATTTACGGAAGGGCAAGTTAGGAAACTGATGACATCAGACACAATACATTGGCAATGGACAGATATTTCCAATGCATTGTGTCTGCATGCTTCAGGATAGCAGCGTTGGTTTCGTAAAGTGCGGGTAGAGGAAGGCATTATCGACTCATCACTAGGCTTCATGAGGCACATTACCAATTTATCGGATGATGAAAAGGTATGTGTACTCGCCTTTGATGAAATGAAAGTTATGGAGACTTTCGAATATGACACCAAACTGGACAAAGTGAGGAAGCCAACACATTGCATTCAAATTAAGCACGGAAAATTTATCCGTGAAAGGTGCAGGTAACATTTTATTTTTAATCCTTTTAACTTATAACCGAGTTTATTTTAATTACAGGAAGGCAAAAGGTGAAATTGGTGGCCCAACTTTTTTCTAATACGACAGCCAATGCTATCTGGAGCTGTTATTCTTTGAGTATGGAAATGTATGAGCCTACAAACACCGCAGACTTCTTCTAATTAGTGAACGATTGGTTTGACGTACTCTATTCTAATTTGAGTTCGTATCCTGGCAAAGTAAGTAATTTTTTACATTAGTTTCTATTTTCACATTACATAATACAGTAATTTGTTTAAAGGAACCATACGGGATAGCACTACCTAGGCAAGCAGATATTTTGTCTCAAATGACAAGTATTATGTCTAAGCCGATATTGCCAGGAAGAACTAATTTGGAGCATTTTCAAAAAGGCGTCGTTATGACTAACAATGCGTTGATCATGCTTCATGAGTACGTTAAAAGGTACAATATGAGGTTCGTGATGACAAGTAGGCTCAACCAAGATATCCTAGAACACTTCTATGGAGCCATACGGAGCAAAGGAGGATTAAATGATCACCCATCACCCATTGAATTTAAATTCAGATTGAGGAAGTATATCTTGGGTAAGTAAATTGAAAATGTATTGAAATTTTTTATAACATAACTTTTTAATTCAAAACAGCTAGAAATACCGAAAATTCAAATGGCAACGGAAACGTCAGCAACGATGGCACCAAATGGCTTTCCTCTACATCAGCCGATAACCAAAGGCTAGATGAAACCATTGAGGAAACGGAGATGGAAGCCAATGATGAAGAGTTTAATGACCTTGTGGAAACAAGTTTAGATGACATTGGTATTCTTCAAGAAGATGCTTTAGAGTATATATCGGGATATATTATACGGAAGCTGAATCTTGAAGAATACGAATCTCATGATAACTCGTTTACATGGGTTGACCAGGTGTCGAAGGGTTCTCTAAAAAAACCATCGATTAGTTTCCTCGAAACAATGAAATCTTTGGAATTGATATTTAATAAGGTAAATGAAATGGAAATATCCCATGAATGAAACCTTCACAACAATTGATTGAAAATTCTACATCATCTACATTCTGCCCGACTGTGTGAAGAAATTGTTTTTCAAATGTCGAATTTACTTTCGTGTGCTACATTTGAGTACAAGATTGAGGGTGCAGAAAGCTAAGCAGAGGGTAATGGGCTACAAAAAATGCTTAAAATAAATCCATAAGGTAAATATAATAAAATATATTTATAGATATTAAATAAATAATTGCAATTTTTTTTCAAAACTGGTGCTGTTCCACTTTTTCAGTATACAAGGTCCTTTTCAGGACCACCGAATATGTATCGAAGGAGATGAGGTTTTTAAAAACAATTTATTCTTTATTCTATTTCGGTCAACTATTCTTCTTCTATTAACAATCGGTCCTTTTCAGGACCACTAAATACATGTTAAAAGAGATACAATTTAGTTCTAAGGTAAACATTATAAAAAAAGTTAAATAGTTAATAAAATACTACTCAATGTATGTGTACTTATTGCTCTTTTTGCCTGTCTGTGTGTCGTAACACACCTACCTTAAGGGGTCTGTGCCTTTAGTTAGCGCTTAGATATTTCAATTTTTAAGCTGTTTTTTTAACTATGTAGGTATGTTCTTTTAAGCATGATCTTAACAAATTTTGACTAGTATACGTACATATACGCTGAGTGCACCTCTTATCGCAAAAAAGAACAATTTAACAATCACATTTTTGCACTAAATTTTAATCTATATTTTATTATTTATATTTTTTATAATTTTTTATACACTTATCTATATCGATGGACCGTGACAAACATGGTTTCAAACTGGAATTGGATTATTTCTTTGTGTTGCAACCTTTAAAAATACTTCTTCAACTGGGCCATCTTTTCAAACCGGCACACAGCATCTCAAATCGACAAAAGTTGCCAAAGTTTATGACATGCTGTTCACTTTTTTTCAGAATTCACCAATTTGATAAGTATAATCAAGTTTAATTTCTGATTTACATTAATTTTTGTTTAGAATGAAAATTTATGAACGTAAACAAGTCGTAAATTTTATATTTTTAAAAATGCCATATAAAAGAAAAGAGGGAATAAATGACAGAAAATAGCAATTTGAATGTCATTATATGAATTCGCTTCTGTCATTTTAGACATCCGGCGAATTTCATTTGACAATCTAACGCCCACTACAAAAGCAAGAACAACATGTTGTTTTTGTTAAAAAACACTACGGATTGAGTTGTTGTAATTTTGCTACCACCTTATTGAGTTCGCCATGATAATTTACTATAAAGAAATGACAAATAAGTCAAGTGTATTTATTATTATGATTCACCAGAATTTGTCCGAAGAAGTTGCCGTAATCTAGTACATAGTATGTTGGCATGATAGACGAAAAGCCACGGTTAAAATCCCCGGTCATACATCAAAAACGAAATATGAGAAAATATTTCTTCGGTCACATCCTCTCAGCAGATTTCTGGCAAAAACTCTGAGAGTAAATAAAATTGAAATGGAAAGTTTCTCAAAAATCTGTCGGTCGGAGTCGATGTTAAAACTGTAGGTCCCACCATTCATGTATACAATTAACACACACACCATAAGTGGTGTGAGAAGCTAGGATGTAATCTGAACTAACTGAAGGGTTGTAATGGCCAATTATGTATGTATGTATGTAGAATTTCTCTTTTTGTATTTAAATAAAAATTTTTTGGTTTTAATGATGTGGTCGTATGGGACTGTAATAAATAAAAAGTATTGGATGCGTTTTCATGGGAATTTTACAGTTAACGTTACTTTAATATGATAGAACAAGGTATATCATTAATTATGGATGTAATTGATAAACTGATCTTGAATGACTTGAATGGTAATAGGAATAGACTAAAAACACTTTTGAAACCAGCCCAATTTTACCACTGAAGATTTATTTTCAATTTGTTTATCTACCATTATTGCGTTAATGGTATAGTCTATGTTAATTTTATTTTTATTTTTTATATTATTTATAATTATTTATTGCATGCTTAAATGGGATAGAAAATTCTTTTATTCAATTATTATTTCCCCAATATCAAACCTTCTTGTTTTCCGAACATTTCCAAACAAATTAAAAACAATACTACTTTAATTCTTACAACATTTAAAATTATAATATTATAATGTATACATACATTTATATATACAGATTTATATTCATTCATATGCAGTACACGCATTCATATAATGTACAATATATAAATATTATTGTGAACAATGCTGACCAGTTGTTTTTAATAATATACATACGAAATATGCCTACTGATATAATAAAAATATGCTAATGCTGTATATATGCTATTATACTTTTGTCCTTTCATATAAATTTTACATAAAATAAATTCAAATAAATATGTTTATGTATATATGTATATGTGCGTGTAGACTTTGCTAAACTTATTCGTTAAATATGTGAAACAAACGGAAAAAAAGCACAGATATTATTAACATACACGTACATACGTATATGTACACAGAATCAATTAAGTCTCCGTACAAATACATTCATAATATTTATTAATTATTTATAATCGCTTTAAGATATAACGATTTATAAGATTTTTAAAATCTAGTTCAACAGAATTATTTTTATAGAAAATATAATAGAAAATAAAATACATTTTAATTGAAAACATTTCAAATAAATCAATATCTTCAACTTCATAAAAACGAACAAAAAAATATTTGTGCAAGTTTATTTTTATTTGCATAATTATAATCCAAATATTTTTTTCTAAGTGGTACCGAAAATACTTAATATATCAGGTTTTATTATTAATCAACAGGTTATTACACTCATTTCGTGTAAGAATGTTTCTTACAGATTGCGGGTTAACAGATATTTCTTTTAGTAGCCCTTAACACTTATTTTCAGATTATTCATCAGTTTTTTTGGTAATATTTAAGTTTTTTTTTTTTTAATTATGAAATAACGAATATATGCTGAAGGAATAATGAACGCTTATATCAGAATTTTTCTATTAGTTTTTAATACAAATTCAAATAATAAAACGAATAAAAATATTTTTTTTTTCATATTTTGGTTTTCTTTTTTTACATTTTGATAATAATCTGTTATTTGTGACATTCTTTTTAGTGAAACATAAATCGCATATTTGTTATTATTATGATAATTCCTAATTTGAAGTAATAACAATTTCATTTCTTATATTAGTTCAATCTAATATACATACATATGATGATTTCAATAAGGATAAGGATAAAATTCTACTAGAATTATATGTTGGATGAGAATAATTTTAAATCAAAATATTGAAAAATGAAATGTTCTTGCTTGAAATAATATTTTTCAATAACGTTTTTTCACTGGTTAAAAGTGAAAGTATCTGATTAACATTATCTACGGTGGCAAAGGATAGATACTCTGATATTATCATAAAATAATAAACGTATTTCAATTTTTTTAAATTCAATTCATATTAAATCAAATTCACTTGGATAAATAAAAAAAGGTTTACATAGTACAAAAATATTCTGTCAACTAACTGACTGTCAACTGTAGCCGCCAACTCTATAATCTTATGAATAATCTATTTTCTAACCTTTTTGCTACAGAAGAAACTTATTTTGGTGGTTTTGTTTTCTAAATTCTTTCTAAGATTTTTTACTTGTGCCCTCCATATAACGAACGAATAACTAGAAAACTTTGACAAATGTCAAATCAATTCAATTCTTCTTATACATTTTATTAGTCGTAATTTCACAATTTATTATTGCACAATTTTGTTAGAGTATATTTGTAAACATTGTGCTGTCCTTTGTTCTGTAGGATATGTGGTCTTTTAGGACCGAGAATTATTTTCCTGTTAATAGTGTTCGTGTTAGTGTTCAATCCTGGTATTCCCCCATAATTTTAAAATCTTTGGATAGATTTAAAAATCAAGTGGGAAAACAAAATAATCTTTAGTTGAGAAAAAAAGTATGTTGAGGAATATAAAATTCTTAAGATGCTCCAGATAGTTAACACGTCTGCGCTCAACAGACTGTGCAAAATAATAAAAAATAATGGCGCATCTAGCAGCTATTCTTTATTGTTTTATCTCCCGATTTTCTTGTACTTATTTACTTATTTTAAAAACCAAGTGAATTTTGTGTTTTTGTTAAGAATTTTTATTTATCATTAAAAATAATTTATATTTTTATTTGCGTCTTGGTTACTATTAGAATTAATTAAATTGAAGAAAATTATGATATTTTGTTATAATAGATTTGTTTCAATTTTAAACGTTTTAAAGACCTAATAAGACTATTGTGGAAAAGTAACACAACAAAAATGTTTTTATTTTTGTATTTAAAAAGAAAAAAAAAATCCAAATAATAAAATGAAAAACAAAAATACAGAAAAACTTTAAATACTTTACTGTTCAGCTTAATTTGTATAAATTAAGTTTCATTATACATTTATCCTAGACTGTATGTTGGTTGGTAATTTAATTAAGGTACTGCAAATGGTGCACGTATGCAAAATATTTCTATATATGTAGATATATGTAGATGTAATATAGGAAATATTTAAACTAAAACATATTTCCAGATTCTGTTTGTTTGTTGGTTTGTACCAATTTCACTAACATATAGCGCGGAACCGTTTAAGCAGACAGCTATAGAATGAGGATTTTTAAATTCACCCCAATGGCCAACAATTGTTTCAGAACGTGGATCAATGGTGAAACCACGAACAGGCAACATCGATGTTGGACCATTAACAGCATAAACAATGTCTCCAAAAGCTGCTACAGCAAAAACTCTGCCTAAGTCTGGTTCTTGAATTGTTGCTGCTGGATGCCCCTCACCTTCAGATGATTTGAGGCCAGCCCTATAAAAAAACGTTACAAGATCATTGAGAATTTGTTAAAATGAACATTATCTTACTTTGGGCAAACAACTCTCATATTTTCTCGATCCGCAATACATAAAAGATCCAAATGTTCCAATAATGTAATGGCATGTGGTACTTGCAAAGAAAGAAACTCTAAAGAAAATTAAAAATTAGAGGCGTTTCGTCAGAAAAGATAATAATTTACCTGGTGGTTGTGGAATTACTCGCAAAATGCGACCAGCAGCATTAAATTTTAAAATTCTCTGATTACAATATCCATCAGCTATAAAAAACTAAAAATTAAATATCATTACGCTTTAATTTCGTTTTTACAAGGCAAAGACAAAATAATCTTGCAAATTCTAAATTATTATTCACTCTCGGAAATTTGTTTTTACATCAAGGTAAAGCAAATTTTCTTTGTGGCCTTATTTCTTTATTTTTTACAGAAGAATACAAAACTTGAATATTTTTCGTATAATTTTAAAAATTGTATTAAAGATAATAATATGCGACAAAATAAACAAAAATGACATAGAATTGGTTGTGAGTTTTGTTGAGTAGAACTCAAAAATATTTTTTTATATTTCTCGAACCTATCAAACTTATTTTATTTGACACAAACAGTTTTTTTTAGACTTTACGCACAAATCTATTGATTACTCAAACATTTCTAAACAGATTTCCAAAATTTAAATTTTGTTGTTGTTTGTTTATATATCTTTATTATTCGACTTAATGTACTATAAAGTTTGATCAGGTAAACATGGCCAATGCGATTTTTTCATATTTATTCACATTTGTCCATTCCATAGGAGCAGACTTTAATTACAAAAAAAAAAAAATAGTATGAGGTTGACACTTCCATTAACACTTCGAATAAAAATTACAATACTTATTATTAATTGAGTGTAACAGTTGTGTCATATTTTTTATACATGCGATCTTTTCAAATGAACTTTAAGTTAAAAATTTTCAAAACTTTTGATAGAGTTTGGTTGTTCTTGAGTGACTACCAGGACGGCTATTGTTTGCGCAAAGTGAAATAATAACATTTGTGAAAACTACAAATATGATTTGACTTTTAGTAGCCGTTGAAATGTGATAATGGTAATTTTTTAAATTTTTAACTTCAAGTTTATTTGGTAGGATGACATATACTATATAAAAAACGTAACACAACTATTGTGCTATTTAAATAATAAGTACGATAATTTTTGTCCGATTTTATCAAACGAAGTGTCAATACCTTCACAAGAGAATGCTCTTTAAGGAATGTCAACACTTATTTTATACTTATTAATTAAACTTGAAAAAATAAGAAAAACAAAATCATATTTTCTAAGTTTCGTCGATCTAAACCCATAACAGGTATGTAAGTTTGACCCACATGTTTTTGTACACCGTTTTAAAGGCTTATCTCTTCCCTTTTCAGAAAACTTTAGATTTTGAAAATAGGTTCAAACATATTTCTGTAATCAATAATTTTGTGTGGAAAAATTAAAAAAAGGAACCCGTTTTTGTCAAATAAAACAAGTTTAGAGGTTTCGAGAAATATAAAAATATATTTTGATTTGATTTTTTTTTTTGATTTTATTTATTTATCCATAATATTTACATTTTCGTTACAGCTAAAGAGGAGAAAATTTGGCAAAAAACCTATAAGATTTTTACTTAAAACTACTTAACTACTGACTAGATAAAAACCTAAGATGATACTATTTCATTAATAGGAACGAAATCAGAATCTCTATATCTCGCTGAAAAATTCTGAGTAAGCCTCTCAATCTTGTCTGTAACTAACTCAATGCCTGCAATATCATGAAGGCGTGAGATAGAAAAAACAAAGGTAGGTTGTACATAAGTTTGAACAACCTGTTTTGAGTTATTTGTAGTTTTTTAAAATGGCAAGATGCGCTAATAGACCAAACGGGGGCTGCATAGAACATTAGCATGGAAAATTTACTTTAAAATATTTTTTTTTATTGGCAATGTTAAGACTAGATTTCCGATTTATAAAAGGGTATAGCATACGGGTTAATATGTTAACTTCATTTTTTACGTACGATATATGATCTTTAAACTTCATCTTTTGATCGAGCATAATATCACAATACTTCAATTTCTATTCGCCAGTGTTTTTTCACAATTTAACATAATTTTCCATTTGTTGAAATAATACAAGATTAGAGATAATATCAACAGCCAAAATTCCAGAGCTAAGTATTGCTGTGTTATCCGCGAATATTGACAACGTACAGTAGTCTAATTGGGGAAAATCAGAAGTATACAAATTATAGAGTACAGCGGATAAACGTAACCCATGGGGGAAAAATATATTTTTTAATTTTACTCTGCAAAATTTACAATCTACACTATGTCATTAGCTGGGTGTATTTTGACTGTCGCGCCATGTCATTAATTATCTAAAATTATTTCTCGTACAAAACTGTTTTCCATCAGGAAAGTCTTTAAAAATCCATTAAATTATGATGCCAACAATCGGCTGATGGTAAATAAAATATCTATTTTAGGAATTATGCTAAGATATAAAACTTTTAGAGCAAGAGAAATAAATAATAATTAAAACTATTGCATTTCTACTTGACGAGATGAGATTGTTGTCCTCTTTACAAAATTTGCTTAGATTACATACAGAATTTCTATGGAACGTTGGCTGTTCCTCTGCTGCTGTCGGTTGAAATCTTCGTTATTGATAAATTGACAGTTGTTGCTAGTATAGCTAGAGTAGGAATTGTTTTATTGCATATACATAGGTGAAAGCGGTTTAGAGAAACCAATAAAGTTCGCATCTAGATCCTTAAAATAATACAATGTTCTCAATTAGAAAGTGAAGTTTGAATAAAAGAAATAGATCAATTAATGGCTTAAATGAATCGAAAATGAGCTGCTGTTTTTCAAAATATTGGATATTCCATCAGTTGTTAAGGTAAGTAAGCAAGTAAAAAAATTTAAATGAGTTGCTTTAGTTTTTGCCACCTAAATTTGAAACAGTTTTATTTTTCTTTTAGTTTCTTCAAACGACAATTGTTTTTCAATAACTCATTTTTTAATCAATTAACATTACATACAATGGTGTTTGTACACTTTTTTCTGGGACTGTATATACATACAGTGAACTCGCAGAGGATATTCGTGTTTTTGATTTTGTTCACGATTAATTTTGGTTTTATTATTATTTCTTTTTCATTTTAATTAGGTTGCGCCCAATTGATTCTAATTGGACGATATACTGTTTTGTTTGAGATTCCAATATTAAATGACAAGTAAAATAAAATGTGCGCATTTTCTTCTAATCAAAAGTATCCGGTATTCCTTCCTTCCTTCCCTAATTGGCCATAACAACCCGATTAACGGATTTCGGCCTGCCGCAACACATCCTTCCAGGCGCCTCTGCTCTATGCGCGCCTACGCCAGTTGGTCACACCAATCGATGACAGGGCTCCTCGACTTGGTCCTTCCAACGGATACAAGGTCGTCCTCTTGCCGACTTCCGCAGATCCCCGCATCAAATACCCGTCTCGCCGGAGCATCCTCCTCCATTCGAACGCATGGCCGAGCCAACGCAGCCGCTGGATATTAATACGCTGCACAACGTCCATGTCGTTGAGGAGCTCATACAGCTCACTGTTGTATCGGATGCGGAAATCTTCGCCAACTCGCGCTGGACCGAAGATCTTACGTAGGACTTTTCTCTCGAATATTCTCAAGGCTGCTGCATCGGTTGCCTTTAATAAGGTCCATGCCTCTGCGCCATAAAGAAGCACGGGTAAGATGAGCGTCTTGTCCGGTATTAACAAAGGTAAAATAAAAAGACGACAAGAAAATTTATATTAAAATTATGATAAATTGATCGAAAGTAAATACTGCCTCCCGCAGTATGGCCAGAATCGCATTCGCCGCCTTACTCCTTATCTTGGGTAATATCGAGCACAACCAAATTTACTGTAGGTCTTTCCAAATTCCCAACTGAAGTCACTTTGGATTCTGTTAACTTTACCGTTATTAGAAACCACAACTATCAAATTACTTACACATTAAGGTTTTGATCTTTTAAACCAATTCGTTTTACCCAATTTTCTAGAATTGATGCGCGTGTTGCTGTAAATGAATATAACATGCTTCTCTAAATGACCAAACCAGAATCGTCCTATTCGGTTAATGGTTTCATACCATTTGGTCACCCTAATAGCAAGGAGTAAAGGATAGGTGCCTCTTGATTTATGTCTTCTATTGGTACATACGTCAGATGACGAGAGCTTGTAATATTATCCACTTCAGTCCTCATACTATGAAATACTTCATCGTTCGGTGCTTGATAACGTAATTTCGTAAAGAACGTACAATACGCTCTTACGCACCTCCCATGTGTGGAGCATGTTTTATAGTTTCTCGTAATTCGCGTTCTGCACCGTTAAAGTTGGTGTTATTATATATAAAAAATTCCCTTGAGGTACCACGTCGGGGCACAAAAATGCGTGTTAATGGTTAATGAATACACGACTTCATGTGAACTGCTCAAATTGGTAATCATGTAAACAAAGCACTGTATCGTGAAGTCTTGTCATTTGCGGATAGATTGGTTTCGATTTCTTCACTCTACACTTTTGATATCTTCGTATTATTATTTTTTAAAACTATTCTCAACCAAGGCACGTAACATCTTTGTCGCATTTCGTTGACAGCAACTTCATGGTTTTCGGGTTGCTACTGGTTACGAATATCTAGGATTATAAGTTGAGTTCTAATGCTATTTTGACGGATTCCTTAGCTCTTCTAAAATGTAAGCACAATCAATACAATCAATAGGTAAGACCTCGTTTTCGTTTAATCAAGCAGATAGTTTATAGATAGATTTGCTTTTCGCAATTGTATTACCATTCTCTTCTATTCTATTCTTCTTTCTACGTCTGTTTTATTAATATAATTTCTATTGTTTTTAGCTCACCTTGAGTTGGTTTATAAGGCGATGTTGTGAAAACATATTCTATGCATTATATTTGTAACATATGGAGCACTTGTTGCTTAATTTCGCAAGTGGTATTTGTATTAATATCTGTCTTGATTGGGCAAGATTTCTCATTTAGGAAAGATTTAACCAACGACTGTTATTTATCAAATTAGTCCCCTACGTTTGCGTTTCGCTTACACGAAAGAACACAAAATGGTGGTATCTACTTTTAAAATCTTTCTATAATATCTTTGGGAAATTTTTAAAATTGTACTTTTTATAATATTATCTGCAAACCGCACTGCTTCAAACGTTGCCATGAACTCTAAATGTGTAATCGATGCTATTCTTAATGAAAAAATTATCGTTTTGGATGCCAAAATATCGTTACCGTCTGGGAAAGGAAACTACCGCATAGCCATTTGCACTGGCAAAAGCAAAGGTATGTATCTTTAAATGACGTTTTTATAGTTGTTTAAGTTTTTTCTAAAGTTCACAGAGCACCTTATCTGTTCCTTTTATGTTGTTGATTGCCATTACAGTTTACCGCAGCTAAAACGTCTTTATTGCTAGACATTCAATTTCTGATATTAAATCCTGCATTTCGATTAGAGTATTTGCCTTCAAATACTAAGTTAATGGCTTCTTTTATTTTATCTACGGATTCTAGGTAATCATCCACACAATGGTTATATTTGATTTTTATTTTAATTGGTCTACATTAATATATTTTACAGACTGCGAGATACATGGTCAACAGAAATCTCCAAAAATCATGATGTTCGTTATATGGATGTATGTCCATCTGTTTCCACTTTCGGTCTATATCAACGTAGATAGCTTTTTGACGAAAACGAATTAGAATTGAAGACAAGGAAAATAACATAACGTTTTTTTTTATCTCGCGTTAAATATTTTTTTCTAATTTTAATCACGTACCGCTTCGAAATATATTCTAAAATAGTTTCGTTAAAAACGTTGTTTAAATGGTCATCACTTTATTTTTTTTGTTGCCTGCCTAAAAACATAAATCTTCTTAATGTCATATTATAAATATTTTGTATTTATAAATATTAATTTCGCCATAATAAAGAGGTTTCGTAATGTCCATCAGATCACTGAGTAGTTTAAGTTTTTAAAATAGTTAAAGCTCGATAATCACCTTCGCTTAAAACGAATTTTAAACCCTTTCAATTACTCCGACATAATGTTATACACATTCAAACAAGATTTTATTACGTACATTTTATTACATACATATTGTATTGGTCATTACAACCCTTTAGTTAAGATTACGATCTAGCTTCTAAAACCACTTATGTTGTGCGTGTTAATTTTATACATGAGTGATGGCTTCAACCGTAGATCGAAAGTTGACTCCGAACGATAAAATTTTGAGAATCTTTTCATGGAAATTTAATTACACTCAAGGTTTTGCCATAAATCTGCAGAGAGAAAATCGTCGAAGAAATATTTTTTATATTTCGTTTTGTTTGAGATGTTCTACCTGGGGTTTGAATCGTCTAATAACCCAGCACGCTACCTACTAGACTATGACGCCTTTATCACATTCACTTAAATGACTGTGGGGTGTTCTATATATAATCGAATTTGCTTTCGTTGTACCGTATATTATTTTGTCGAAAACGCATTGTTTGGAATCTAATTAATAACGGAGAAGTAACATCGGTGTAACTTTCCAGAGTTCTATTAAATAGTGGAACCGTTTTACTATTTTTTTCGGTGCAGACATTTTTGTATAAAGTCAACGAGAATTATTTTCAGTTTGTTAAAAATTTTCGGTTCATTTAAGAATATCGGTTCTGTAATGCCGGAAAGATTTAAATACTTTATAATTTGTTCATTTATCAAGCTTTTTGAGGAACTATCATCATTAAATGCATAAGTTTCAGTTGTTGTGTTGTTTGTTTTCAACAAATCGTTGGATTCACTTTGCATATTACATTTAATACAAACATATTTTGTATTTATTTTTGTTGCATTGTTTTCAAAGTTCTCTCAACATATTCTCTTTATGTATCTGCCTGCGCTCAAAACGCTGTGATTAACTACCAGATTTAGTCGTTCGACCTGCCAAAAATCACATGTCTGCTCAAAAGGCATAATACTAAAACACACATTTTATTTCAATTTTCTTAAAGTAGGACAGAAATCCATCAGATTTTTTTTTTGATATAATCTTACAGTTTTGTAGCATAGTCAGTCACGACCTTTAAATATTGTATGATTATGACTATCTTAATAAAGTCATGGATGAAACATAACTTATTTTGTGATTTGATTCCAAATTACCTACAAGCTAGGATTTTCTGCATTGAAAGCTTTCACTAAATTTTCAAATATATCTGAGATCCAGGCCTATAACGCCTAGAGGTCATGTGCGGTTTTATACCATATTTAGATCGAATTTTGACGAAGTTTGAAGCAAAAACCCAAACAGAATTCCAAATGTCATTGATTTTGTGGTGATTTCAGACCACTCACCTACTAATTATACAATTTAAAATCTTTATGATATTGCACAAGTAATACGACTGCACGCTTCAAGAGTAAAACAGCTAACGATAAGTTGGTAGTGAATTTTTAAGTAAATAATCTCCTAAGAAATAAAGATTTAATAAAATTGGTTTAAAATTTTTAATATTCCTCTTAGTTTTGAAATAATCGGGAATTATTGCTCAACTCAATTCTAAGAAAGCTTTTGATATAGATCACGTCTGTAATAAGATGTTTACGGATCAATAAATTTTTCAGTGATGGATAACGCTAGGAAGGGTCAGGTATTACAAGCAAATGATTGCAAAGCTAACAATTGAACAAACTTATAAATTGGTGGGAGTCATGAGTACTCGTTTCACCTTAGTTTCAATTTATTTATTAATTCCATGTACCAAATAATAAATAGGTACGAGCAGTATTTCTTTTCCGAGAAAACTTTCCTTACTCTTTGCACTTATCTCGAGCTGTGTTGACTCCTAATTCTAAGTTGATGATCCATTATACAATTAGTATTAAGTCCAGCAGTAGTTTCTGATTTTCTTGGAAGTCTAAATTTAGGCGCAGTGGGTGTTTAACAACAATATGTAGCAAGTCGGTCGTGTCATTACACAAATCTGTGATAATTATGGTTCTAGGATGACCAACGAACAAATTATCTTTCTCAGCATCATTTCTCGCCCACTCTTCAGTGGAGTTTCGTAGAAGTGTTTTTTGTGAAACTAATAGTTCTCTGAGCCTTTTTGGGTATTTCCTTAGTTTAATTAATTTTGGTTTGAGGTTATCTTTTATGTTGTCACTACCTTCGAGATTTTTTACCGAAACTAATCTTTCCACGTCAAAGGAGTATATTTGTTAAGTCTTGTCAGTTAATGTCTTGCCTACTTGATTTCTTCGCAAAATTTGGTTACAAACATATTATTATTATTATTTGGTGTTTCCAACTGCATATTTTCTAAGCGACCTGTAGGTAAAATAAGTTGGGATCCCTATATTTGGCATTGTAGTCGTCAGGAGCCAGAAAATATTATCTTATAGATTTGTAGCAATAAATAATGTATTCACGTTCATATACGCCTTAATTGGAAATTTCACATTGAAACAAAATTAGCTCGAATCAAATTAACAAATTTTCGAAATTAATTGCCTCGCAACTCGAATCAAATCGTAAACTCCTACTCTACAGCTTACTCCTAACATCGATATAATGATATGGTCAATGACAACAAAACATGATATCTTGTACGATTACAACAACACCATTGTACGTAAATATTTGAACATAATACAGCGATCATAACAAATACATTTAACAGTACATAAAGGTATACTTAAAAAATTTCTGTTTCACCCGAATCCACTGACTCGTAACATCCTGATCTAGCGTGAGCATATTTGTCTAAGGAATAGAGACACCACAGATTCATGCAAGATTCATAATATTTTCCAATATACATAAGTAACGATGAAAGCCAAATTTATTTATTAACACTTAATAATTATTTTGAAGATCTAATAAATAATTAACGAATAATATCTAGCGACCTCCAGGATTAATCAGCTCTACCTGGGCACAGCCCTGCTCAGATGGACCATCACCTCGTAGGACAAAATATGAAAGAAGACAAGGAGAAAATAGGGAGGACCTGCGGTTGTTAAGCCCACGTCCGTCTAAACAGAGGAGGTGAAGGAAGTGACTTATACAATGGCAGACCAGAAAAAAGAATGTAAGAATACTACTAGCCAAAAGCGTTGGCCTTATCAAAACCGAGGTTGCGGCAAATGCCGGATTTGCGTTGACACTGATCCAAAACAGATCAAAGACTCAAAACAGAAATATAGGGGGGTCCTCAAGCAGATCTCAATAATCCTTGAGAGTCTGGGCTAGGAAAAAATTGGCCTAATTAGAACAGTTATTCAACGAGACTACTGTGAAAAGACAGCGGTCTGCAGAAAGTGACACAACTGGTGCGAAAAAGCAAGGAAGCTGTCACCGGCTTACCACTGGAGTGGCTGACAAGGGCACGTTAAGCTGGTAATGTGTGCCTATAAGCGAGGCCACTAAGGAGCCAGAAAATATCTTAATGATGATTAGGATGTTCAATCCGAAGGTACCAACTCACAATTAGAAAATTGTCAAAATGGAAGAGCGCCATGGATTTCGCTGTGGAAATACTATATATAGTCAACCAAGAATCAATGGAGCTTCTGGCGAATTCCAATGGCGTTTTGGCTTTCGGATTTGAACATATCATATCACATCCTTAAGGTCTACAAAAAGACAATCGTCCCATAAAATCTGGTGATAGTGTTACCAGGGGGAAATATCACAAAAAAATTAAAAAAATATTAAAAAATATTAAAAGTAATGATTTCCAAGAGGGTATACGGCTGTCACAGATATATCAACAATATGATGTCCATATCATATTACTACATATCATATTATTACAGGGCACAGTGGTGTTATTGGTGACTGTAGAGCTGATGAACTAGCCAGGTTCAAGGCAATCGAACTCTACGATGAATATGAGAACCTGTAGGATCATTGATAACGTGATCGTAAGTCTGCTAAAGTGGGCACGCTCAGTATGGTTATCGGGGTTATCACGGTTCATTGGATTTTGGGTACGCATGCGAGGCGCATTGATCTTGGACTCCTTGCTAATGATTTCTGCAGAAGCTGCAGGGATGAGTAAGGGAGGAGACTGTCCTTCAGCTGCTGTGGATATGCTCGACACTTTGTCAAAGGAGAGAAAGTACTTAGGTGCTTACTATGTGGATCATATGGGGAAACTGTAAAGTCGATTCATCAGGAGCTCCGAGTAATTCCGAAACTAGGGGATAGCGGAAAGCTGTGATAACACAATGGGCCATATGCGGCTTTCTGTCTGAAGATGAGAAAGGCTGGTTAGGTTGGTAAAAGCTCAAATTAACGATCTGTTTTTCAGTCTTAATTAAGCATTTCTGTAAACTTTCAAGCGGATGAAAACCTTCAAATCCTCTCAGAGCAGTCATTAGCGAGTGTCTATTGTGGGCTGTCGTTGACACCCCAGAGAATGCCATATCCCCTCGAGTTGAAAGTTTTAATAACACGTCCATTAAAAAATCTTCGTGAAAGTTATATTCTCCAACTCTGGTTTCTGATCAAAAGAGCTTTCTATTTCTGAAATATCAAATATAATAACACAGTAATTCTAAAAATTCAGGCCTCCGTATTTAGTTAATGCTTTTTCGTAATCCTGACATAAAGATTGCAATAGCCAAGTAAGATTTTTATTGAAAATTTTTCTCAAATTATTAGATTTTAAAATATGCAGTTAGAAGATGAAATAGGGGAATTTTAGGCCACAGTGGACCCAGTCTATTAAGTTCCTCTATCAGACTTTTGGATTGCATTATATTTAAAGGTGTATGCTAGACTATCTCAATCACTGAAACGCTTGACAGACTTCTTCACACCTACTTTTCGTTCAGTGTTTTTTACAAATAAAGTTATCTATTATGTGGATGCGTCTTCGTCTGAGCATCACTATTTAATATTCACGCTCAAAATGGGGGAGAATTTATTTATTTTTTCTTGACTGCAAAAGCATTACATATTTTAGACCTATTAGCCAACGTTCTTTAAATTTGAAAATATTTTAGAGGGCTTTTGAACTACACATTAGAAATCAACTAATGTCTTGCTTTTGTCTGTTTCATAACACGTCTATACTAGGGACAGAATGTTTGATGCGACACATCATGTACTGTTTACACAGGCTGAAAAATTTCAGTTCTCATATCGATACAAGATTAGTAATAGCTGAATTTAATCTTGCTAAAATTCTACAACTTATTATTATTTAAATACAATAAAATATTTAATAAATAAATAGATAAATTAAAATCATATGATACTTACTTCACCTGTTGTTGCCACTGCAATGGATGTTGGCTGGCACAAATGTTTTAATGATGATCCTGGGCGAAATCGTTTTCCAATTGTTAATAGCGGCTGCGTTTCATGAGGTTTAAACTAAAATTGAGTTAGGAAAGCTTTAATATTAAAAATAATAAAGAAGAATCGAAATGTAATGCAGAGTTCTTAATGTCGTGTGTATACAAATTTCTTTTAACGTATTCGGTGCCAAGCCTAAATTGCAAAGTTTATTCAAATTGCCATATCTGTTTTGAGTGTAAGCAATATTTCCAATGATAGTTATTCTAAATCATAAGAAGAATATATTTTAAACGATTGCGAAATAGAAACCGATTAAGACAATAGTTCACGTATTGTTTTAAATTGTCATAAAAAATTAACAAGTTCCACTAGTTGTGGTTTATAATATATTGAAAGTATTAAGATTATATTCGTGCTGACAATGTATAACACCCAGTCACGCTGTCAATCATGAATATTATCGTAATTGAAAATGAATGTATTATTATTGAAATGTGAACAAAAACTGAACGTATTAATAACTTAATAATTTTTATCGCATACATCTATTGTTTATAAATACTACCTTAAATGCTTGATGCAGTGCTACGTCTGTGATCCAATAATTGCCATGAACATCGATTGTCAGTCCATGCGGCATATAAAACAAATTCTCACCCCAACCGGACTTGATTAAGCCAGTTTTTGGATCTAATACGTATATAGTCTTATCTCGAATTGGTCCATATTCAATTAAAAAATACATGTTACTGCCATTAAATGAGCTGCAAAGGTATGTAAAATATGAGTATAGAAGAACAAGTTAAATTAGATGCCAGATAGCTGTTAACATACTTTGCATCCCAATATCTGTCAGCGCGATGAAATATTACAGGATTTCCCTGAGGATCAATTGATACGGCTGTTATTTGCCCAAAATTATGACTGTTTACAGGCCAATTTTCAACAAGAACTGGTGTTGGAATATACGTGGTTGTTGCTGCATGTTGTTTATCATCAAAGTTTGAAACTTTATTATTTGAAATTTCATGTTCATCTGCCATATGGGAATTTTTCAACTGAAATAAGCGATTTGCGTATAATTTTTGCGAACTTAAAAGAAAAAACAAACTCAATTTAAATTTACCGCAACATTTGCTATCAATTGCCTCTTTATAAGGGTACTGATATCGTTAAATAATTGTTCATTTAAAGTTAAATCTTCATCTCGAACGTCTATTGCATGGTGTGTTGGCAAATGTTTGGCTGTCACTGTTATTATTATCGCACTAACTGCTCCAAGCAACCAAACAAAATTAAATGATGTACTATTTACAAAATACCTTTACATGAATTAAAATTACAAATTTTATTAGTTGAATTACTTTTTTCAATTTTTTTTTAATATAAAACTTACATGTTTTACTTTTCTGTTTTTTTTTTGTTTATTATTTTAAATAAAATTACTTTACCATACTAAGGTAAATCTATATACTATCCAATTCGCCAACAGTCCTATAAATGAAAGTAAAACTGATTATAGAATATACCTCAAAAGAAATAACGCATGCGCCGAAGTAGTACGTATCTTGGCAAATCTGAAAACAGTGTTTCTATTCAAATTTTTTTTTAATTATTAATTATCAAAATTTGGTATTATTAGTAATTATTTCATAATATTGTACAAACAAAATATACAATTTTAAATTAATTCAATAATTTTTTCCTATTTATATATTTATTCTATTTGAAAAATGTATAGAAAAACTTACAGAGTTGTAGTATTAACATTTATTAAAAGTTATTTTTTATTTTTTTGTAAAATAATCACTATTAACCATTAAAAATACATTGAAAAATGGTGTATGGCTGTAATTACAGGCATAATTTTTTTTATATACTTCATTCATCTTATCGAAATTGAAATAATATTACATTAGTTCCACTGTATTAGTTTCGCTGATAACAGATATTGATTTTTCACCATCTGGTGACGTCAATGTATACAAAATAAGCAAATTTTAAAAGGAATAAAAAAAACCTCCATATGAGCCCAATTCATACATAGTTTACATTTGCATTCAACATTTTACCATTAATCTGTTTTTTTTTCTTTGTTACATATATATTCGTAATCAGAAAGTATATATTAATAATATATATAATTTATATGTATATGCATAATAATATAATAATTGTATGCAAACTACATAAATTATAAAAGTATTTTTCAATGTTGTTTATTATATAATAAGACACATCTTTTTATATTTACAATATTAAAATTCATATTATACGTTAAGAACAAAAAAAAAAAAAGAATATAATTATACATTTGGAAATGACTGAGGTACCCAGTCCCATGTCGGCTGAGTCCATATATAGCCTGTATCAGTCATGGAACAATAGGCGTTATAATATCGGCCGGGGGAACTGAAAACAAACGAATTTTAGCATATTAATATTCATTTAAATTGTATGGTGATATAACTTTTACCGGCAATAAGAAAATTGTGGACATCTGCAACGAAACTGATTTTGAAATTCTTCCTTGCAAACCTCATTCCACCAACAAGTACGCTGTTGAAATAAGGGAACAAAAATGTCATTACTGTTCACTTAATTATTTATGCTGTCTGTATGGAACAAGAATACCTCTGTCATATAGCCATGTACACTTTGATCTGAGTAGCTTCTTTTAATAACATGGCCATTTAAGGAGGCTGTTGTCGCCGTCGTGTATAGAATTATTGTTACAATGAAAACTATAATCTGGAAATATATAAACATTGTTGTACAACTCCAATATAAATATGTATTTATTTGATGACTATATATGTATATCAAGCGTATTTTTATGAATTTATTGAATTCTCTAGCCTAAACTTTCCTCTCTTGTAGGCTGTTTGTAATTGTTGACATATTTATTTAAAGTTTTCTTTGTATTGTTCCCATTTTTAAGAATTTGTGTGGTTGTTCATGCACTTGTTTGTTTTTAAAAATGCTAAGAATTGAATGTAGTGTGCATACGCACATATGTACATGCACTTACAATGCAATTTTCTTTCAGGATAAACAAAACGTATGAAATCTTAATCTATTCTAAAAAACCAATTTTCTTTATGTCTAATAGGGGTGTACCAGTTCATCATATTAACTAAGAGAGTAAAGTTATATTTCGAAACTGTGTATTAACTAAAGAAATTGATTCAATATTGCTGTGAATTTGATTGTTGTTGTAAAGGTCTTTGAGGCTCTACTTACTATATTTGATTTCAGAAGATTTGATACACAGTACTGTTCAAAAAAAAAAAATAGATTCACTACGATCTAACATCTTTGAGACTAAATCTATACTAAAGAAGAGTGAAGCTTTTGAAGTGTAGCGATATTATATTCATAAGAGATCAGTAAACAAAGTACCGTTACTTTTTTACATATAGAGATTGAGATATATCAAACTATTTTGAGAGTATTTTCAATTTTTTTTGAACAGCACTGTACGTGTTTAACAAATGTCCTTAAACAAATTTCGATAAAATCAAATTGAAATACCAAAAATTTCTACTTTTAAAAAATAAATTACTATTAGTAGAAAACGCATATTAACTTTTTAAGATGTTTGCATTGAAGACGCATTAAAAAAAATTTATTTATAATTTTATTTAAAATTTGTTTTTTTTTAGCGAATTTTTTTCAAGATCTTATATTTTTTAACTGATATTTTGTATGTAATAATTTAGTATTTTTCTGTTTTATGCGTTTTATTTTAAAATTATAACATTTAAATGCTCTCTGCAAATATTTTAAGACACAGTCATTAGGAAATCCAGAAATTCATTTTAAATCCAAATAATATCAAATCTCTGCTATTGGAATACCATTAAAAATGCGTTCTAATAAGATAACAACATATAAGAAAGAAAATTTTGAAATTTTAATAGCAAATAATTTAAAAGATATGACTGCATGAAAATGTGTTCTGATGGGTGTTCTAGCAAGAGTGCAGTTTTTAAATGTAATGTGATTTTTTGTACTAGTGGCAACTCTGAATTTTTGGCAGCGTTTTACGAAGGAATCATGCATCATAATTGTGAAAATTTGTTAAAAATATTTGAAATGTTATAATGACATCGCTCGCAAATTTCGAAGAATATTTAGTCGAGAAAATGCACTTTATGCGTCTACCATGGACAGTAAAGCTCTCTTTTGTCAACGTATCGTTGGTATCTTGCGTAATTTAAAAAAAATCATCTTCTCCTCATTTCCATTCGAATGGCTTAGGGAATACACAAATTGTTGAATTTGAAGCTCAGAGAATCCTTTTAAAATGGTACTGAAAGTGTACTTTCTTGCATAAAATGGTACTTTTGTAAAAAAAATATTTACTTATATTTAAAGCTACTCATACATTGCACAATAAAATTGTCTGTGTGTATGTTATATTAAGTAGGTGGCACAATATATTGAATAAAATCAAAAGTATTTTGCATTTTATTGTGTAAAACGCAATATTGTGTAATGTGTTGGCAACATAATACATGTATTGAATATGGAATAGAAAAACTAAAGATTTGAATATGTTTCTTATATACAGAACATAACGGAATGTACGTTCGTTTTTAGCATATGAACAGCAATTAATATTCTTACCGATATCACATTACGGTTTGGCAAGCGTTCTCAATGATTTTCGTATTCAAAAAACGAATGTACATTCCGTCGACCTTTAGCTAACCGGGGCTGAAAACTAATTCCACCTTTATTATTACGTTTAACATGTTGCGAATGCATCAACAGTAGAAAACCGCAAAAGATAAATATGTAATAATAAAAAAGTACGGAAAGTGTCACGGGGGTATTTTCGAAAAGGAAAAGTACCGAAAAAAGTCCTTAAGAACTGAATTTTCAACACTGCTGTGAACATTAGTCTTTAGAGAACATGATAACGGAATTCTTGTGGCTATAATTGGGCAACAACGATCTGGACGACGTGTGGCTTTCGCAAGATGGCGACACCTTCTTTACTGCTCCTACAACAATCGTTTTATTGTGAGATTCAGAACAAATTGCAATTTCCAGCAAAGAAAGAATTACCCAGTATATGAAGAAATAAAATTCAATTTATCGTATATTTTAATTTTTATATATAAAAACGTTTGTTTGATTGATTTTCTGCATACGATGTTCAGGCAGAATTCGGGTTTCGCCGTATTATTTTAAAACAATATAATTTTTATATAATTTAAAAGTAGATTTACGTATTTGCACTTGAAGTTTCAAATGTTTTATTTTCATGTTAGTTTATTTTTAGAATGCTGTCGATAGCAAAATTAATAACTAAAAAATTGTTTACCTCTTTTTTGGCGTGATTCCGCTGATGCGAAAGTCCTGACTAAATGTATAGGGAGTATTGTTTAAATACAGTTAAAAAGGTTAGAGTGTTCAAATTAAATTCTGTCAAATTAATAATATATACAATGGTTAAATAATTGTAAACGTGTTTTGTTTATTTAAAACTTTACGAAACAGTACAGAAAACTTAACGATAGGGTAGAATTGAGGTCCGAGTTACAAGATTACTTTGACGCATTAATAATGTTGTAGAGTTTCTTTTAATTCTTTTAATTTTGTACAATAAATTTTACATTGTGGAGTTTCTTTCAATTAATTTATTTTTTGTGTATACATTCTATTTATATAAATTACATATTTTAAATACAATGGAGCTAGACGGTATCGAGGAATACATTTTAGATTTTCATTCAAGCGGAAAACAATCTACTTAGAATAGTAATAATCAAAAATACTCTCATAATACTTTATGAATATTAGAATCATTAAAAGTTTTATATAAATAAACATGAATGTACCAAAGAGGGCATTTGTGCCGCAATGCAATTCTGCACCCAATAGCTCCATCACTCATGTTTAAATGTAACATAAAAATGTGAAGGAATCGTTCTGTTTTGCTAGCGAGAGAGAATGTTTTTCTCTCCATATGCTAAAAAACGAACGTACGGTGTGTTACGTTCCGTTACGTTTGGTTAACTGGCAAATTAGTTGTTAGGCATTTACAAAAAAAGAAACAAGACACGTAAGGAAAAAGACAGAGTAGCAAGTAGAGTAAACACATAATCTTATAGTGAGTAATTTAGTGTTTGTAAGCGATTTACACTTATTTTGTGATTCGTGTATATGTTGATTTATGGGGAACCGAAATCAACAACATCATCGTGTTGTTAAGTATAAATACGATGAGTACTTCAAATTGGTATAGGAGTAGAGATTAAATTATGTTAAAATAAGTATGAATGCGTATAAGTATCAGAAATTATGAGTATGATTCGATTCTACTTATCTTTTTGAATACTCATAGCTAACCTATGTTCCGTACAAATTGTAAGTATGCGAACCTCTAAGGCAAAATATTAAAATATTGTGCTCTTTGATAAACTGCTGTCAAATCCCGATCGTATAATTCGGCCAAGTATTGGTAAGTATTTTAGAATAAAATTCGAGTGGTTGAGCAACTCCCACGTTATAGTGTGGCTTAAGAACTTGAGTTCTAATTGCCCGAGTTTACATTCATCAGCATTAATTGATAAATTGCCTTTTCGTAATCTCTCAAATACCATGGGTAAATCTTTTTCGTGTTGATCTTCGTCGCTTGATGCAAGTAAAATATCGTCTATATACCTATACAAATGTGGCATGACGTGAATGCATTGCTGACACATATTTGGTGATAAGCGCATTGTAAATCAATAGCAGAAAATATCTTCTTACCGTGAAGATTACTGGTAATGTCGTGTAGGAATGGAATCGAATCGACCTGTCCGGGATCGTGATAGCGTTAAGAGCTCGATAGTCATCACAAATCCTTCACTCGTTATTACTTTATCTGACTAAATGTAGTGGACTTGCCCTTTGCCCTTGCTTTTGGATGGTCGACTTTTTTCATTAAAAATTGGAATTCTTTTTTGGCTGCTTCCAGTCTTTCACCAACGAGACGTCTTCGTCTTATTGGTGAATAGATACATACGTACATATACATATTGTTATTATATGTATATGTATATATGTATATGTATATATGTATATGTATATATGTATATATGTATATATGTATATGTATATATGTATATATAAAGGCATTATTGCATTTTATCGTATTTTATAATAAAAAGGTAATCGATTTTTAATTTTTAAAACGACATAAAAAGTCGCAAAAGTAGTCCTGAGATGAAATCTGTTTTATTTTGACGAAGTTTTTACTCTTCCAACTGTGCGCTCATGCATGGTGTTGCCGTAGTTTCACAGAATTGTATGCATTTTGTAGACAAAAACCATGTTTTTGATATGTAGCCAAAAGGAAATAAAAACAAAAAGTAAGACAAACAAAAACAGATAGGGAAATTAACATATCTTTAAATCAGAGATCGGTACAAAGAGAACATGATTAAAACGTGACTGTAGTTGTGAAAAGCATGTGTATAACCAAAAGGAAAATTATTAGTAATATTTATAACCTGGTTATGCACATGCTTCTCACAACTACAGTCACGTTTTATTGTGAAAAAAATAAAAATATTCCTCCAAAAATCGAGATCACTTCTCACTGTTATTAGTGTATCCCATTGAATATTAGTGAATCCTACTGTAATATTTCTTTGGGCGTATAATTGAAACCTAAAAAAGCGACATCAACCTTCTTCTTTAGGAGCTGACAATGAACTGAACGCATTTTTACACTCTTTTTTACGAAGCCGACGATGTTCGACTCCCGGGGGCTATTGTTACTGACCTCTGGTTTAAATATAATAGACAGTATTTGATGTGGTGGCACTTGAATATATTGTGGGCCATTTATTTTGGGCAGCTTTTTTGACACACGTATATTGCGCAAAAAGTTTTTGTTAAAAATCAGGACCAACTTACAAAACATACAAAAGGTAAACCTACTCTAGCGAGAGCATGCGTCGTCTTATTGCTAAGTATACCACTATGTCCTGCAACTCATCGTAGTCGGATTCGATCTGGTCCAACGATCCTTAAGCATGTCCCTTAGGGTAGTCTGACTGTCAGAGAAGATCAAAAAAGATTCCGAATCTGAAATGGGTCTTCTACTCACGGCCTCAATAGCCTTCAAGATAACAAAACTCTCTGCCAAAAACATGGTATCGACACCTTTTAACCTAAAGTGGAGTTCAAGGTCGATGTCCTTACAAAAAACTCCATCAGCCGTGCCTCCACCTATCTTAGACCGATCTGCGAAGATGCGTATACTTCTCTACACCTCGGTGTTCATTTTCTAATTCTGCTTACTGTCTAGGCCAACACCGAGATACTTATTTTCAGAAGGCAACGGAAGATCCCTTCCACCTAAACTCGGTAACCTAAAACAAGGTCTGTCTTATTGAGACTTATAACAAGATCACAGCTTGCACCCCAAAACGATAAAATCCCAAGTGCAGATTCCATCAGCTCACCCCGCATTGTCAAAGATTTGCCACATACCTAGACAACCACATCAGAAACCTTAAACGAACATTAGCCACCAGGAGCCATAAGAGAGGAGAAAGTACCACCATGTGAGTACCCCTGGTAGCACGCTTAACGATAGAACATTCACCCAGATTCTATCACATTAGTCTCGTGGGGCAAGTATATCCCTAAATGAATCCTCAATTGAAGAAGTGGTAACATTGTTAAAGTTACCCTCAATATCTAAGAAGGCCGACAAACTGTACTTACCTCAAATTCGCCACAACAAAGCCTGTCACATTATGAAGAGCGCTCTCAACCGACTTACCGTTAACGTTGGCTTGTTGCGATATATTCAAATAAGGACCGATCCATGTCTGACCTCAAATATAGATCGATAAGTCCCTCCAAAGCTTTCAAAAGAAAGGATGAGTGCGATATCGGTCTATAATTTCTTAGTGCCGACAAGAATGGGTTTACCGGTTTTAGGTATAAACGCCACAAGCACTTCTTTCCATCCTTCAGGTATATTACACCACCGAAGACAATCTCTATGCACACAAAGTTTTCGTATAATATCACCGGCACGCCTCAAAGCTAATTATAGGCCTATAAAGGAATATACGATTTTAGGTTGACATAATAAAAATTTAGAAATTTCTCCTTGAAACTACTTTTTTTGCCTTAATTTGGAACATATAAACATTTTCATTTAAAGCTTGTGGTCGCAGTTTAGAGATTGCTGATGCTGTCAGAATAATGATTAAATCAATGGTGAAAACTTGGTTCAAAAATGATGCAAAAGTTTAAAAAGTATCATAACATTTTAAAATCTATAAAAAATCTAAAAAAAAATTCATTTAAAATCGCATACGCAACCTTATATGAATTCGCCTTGGTGGTGTTACCAGCCCAGGTGACTGATTTTTTCAGTACACGAGATTGTCAAACGCTTATTTAGGTACAGTGAGTAAAAAAAACTTGTACACTTACTACCTCGAAATACATATTTGAACAAAAAAATATTTATAAAAAGAAATTTATTGTTATAAAGACTAAATAAAAGCTTAAAAGCTTAATTTTTAATATAAATTGAAATATTTCTCTATTGGACATGTATAAAGAAAATAATCATCAGAACTAAGAGATTTTAACATTTTTAGACAAAAAACAAGGCGAACCTTTGACTATAACGACTTAACTCTCTAGAAAGTTGTCTTGAACAAAATGCTGTTTAATAATATATTTATTAGTTTTTTTTATAATAAGTGTACACATTTTTGTTGCTTGACCTATACATTCTTTTGTTTATTTATTTTTTATTTCCTTTTATATTTGTATTTTATAAATTTTTATAATTTATTTAAATATTCTTAGCCTTTTGGCACAGTTTCTATTCTAAAATCTGCTCCTATTGCTCCCGTGCCCTCCAGATGTATGACTACCTCAGTGGTGGTGCAAATAAGTCCGAATTCCAAGAAAAAAATTTAAAAACAATTTTTTTTAAAAAATTTAAAATAAACAATAGAGAATATAATGACAGAAAACAACAATTTAATGTCATTATATGAATTCGCAGGAATAAGCAGGAACAATATGTTGTTTTTGTTAAAAAACACTGCGAATTGAGTTGTTGTAATTTTGCTACCACCTTATTGAGTTCGTCCTGGTGGTGAGAAACATTATATTTATATAGATACTTAACCAATTATGAACCGACAAAAAAATGCAAGTAACCAATTATTTCTCTGCTTTGTCAATAGAATATAAATTTATGAAAAATAAAATAATTTTGAAATTAAAACGACCATTACACCCCAGATGTATTTTCGGTGTCGTGTCTGTAAGAATAAAGCATAAATAAATAAAAAAGACAAAGAAGAATTTTAAATTGAATGCAAATGGAATGAAGATGATTAATTTATTGATTTTTTAATTCTAAACTCATTTATATATTGTTACACATGTAATGAACTATTAAAACTGATTATATAAATGTAGGCCTATTTTGTCCTAAAAAATGCCGAGAAAATATTTCGGTTTTATATCTGATACTGTTTGTTAACGTTTCAGAACAATAGTTTTTTGTTTTACATATTATTCAATTTGTTTCTTTATGTACATTTATATATATGTATACATAAATATGTAAATCTATCTAAAATTAACCTAATTCGTTAATTGGTTCTTATATTTAAAGTTTCACTGAATAATTTTATTTTTATATTAAATAGAATTAATAATAATTAATATTATTTTAATATAATATTATATTATATTATTATAATATAATAATATTAATATTATTATTTATTGATATTATAATAATATTTATAAAGGGGATAATTAATAATAATGATATTGTAATCCTACTAATAATAAGATGATAAATAGAAATTTTCGAACTGTGTTGGTTGTTATAAATACTGTCAAATTCATTCAAGCCCCAATACAGTTGTATTTTAATTTAGAAATTTATACATAAGCGCTGTTTTCTCATATATTGACTAATTATTTTTGAAAATTAAATATGGCAACTTATGGTATTATCTGGTATGACGTTATAACGTAAACCATTCATTCTTCTCTGGATTTTCTCACATGCGTGTAAGAGAATCCTGAGCACATAAAATCGAAGCAATAATGAATGCTGTATATCATTCAATCTATTGTAGGTGTGAGAACCTGTTTTGGTAAGACGAAAAATTACACACATCTTGATTGAGTTAGGAAACCATCCACGCTTGGGAGTGCAATATACTTATCGATTCCAATTTTTCCATTTGAGTATTGGTTACTGTTGTCGCTTGTTGCTAACTTCGATGTCACAATACCAGTGTATTTTTCATTTTTTTGTCTTTTACCGTTTGTTTATTATTTTGAAACATACTTTATGGCGCTTTTAAGAAATAGTTTTGATTACGTAGATTTCACTATGCGACAAATATACAAAAAATTAAATATATCCGAGTAAATATCTATCTAGTCTAAGTTGTTCAGTCAAAAATATTTTTTTTATATTTCTCGTACCCTCCAAACTTGTTTTATTTGACAAAAACGGTTTTAATTGATCTTTCCACACAAAATTATTGATTACTCAAATATGTTTCAACCTATTTTAGAAATGCAAAGTGTTTTTTTTAGCAAGGGGAGAGATTAGTCTTTAAAACGGTATACATAAATATTTTGTTCAAACTTATATGTTATGAGTTTTAATGGGGTAACATTGGAAAATATGAGAGTATTTCATGTTGAAAGTATGAAAGTATTTTTGAATTCTACTCAAATAACTGAACAACTTAGACTAGCTAGTTACTCGGGCGTATTGTCACTGTCGCACTGTGTTATCTGTTGTTCTTTGTTTCCTTTATTTTATGTTTGTAGGCTACGCGAGCAAGTGAGCATCATCGAATACGATTTGTGTATGAGATATAACGCGAATAAATGTTATAGTAGCACCATAAGATAAAGAATTAAAGAACTGCATACTTTTTTATATTTATGTTTATGCTTTACCGCTTTATGCTGCCTTTATTATAATTAATGTGTATGTAAAACTGTTGGATTTTCTGCGTTGCGTCAATATACATTATCGGCAATGATATTTTAGTAATAAAAATAAATTTTACTAACAATGGAATACTATAATCTTGTGTAATGCGCCGAACAATAATCAAATATCTCGCATTGTGTGTGGTATAGAAGTTGATACATTGAACTTCATTAAGGCACGATTGTGGCATTACCACTATTTTTGTTTCGGTCAGACCGTATATATACCTTCCACTGTAAACGTAATGCCTAATCAAAACTCAAAACTTCGGCAATTAACGTTGCCATAATATAAAGCCTTCTACAATTCTGAGGCTTTTCAAGCAAACTAGAATTTAATAAGGTCATAAATAAAAATTACACTTACGTAAAGACATTTATTACAATATTAAAACATTAAGGACCATTATTACAACTTGCCGTTAACTAAAGGGAAGACTGGACTGGAACAGCTTTATCGGCATTGCTCCGTCACTGCCATATTTTTGAAAATGTTAACTTTATTTTATCTGTAAGTTGTAATATCGAAATTAAGGTAAAGGTAACTTTACAGTTCCCTTTAGCTAAAGGTACCTTTAACTAAACCCAATTTTAACGGCAAGTTGTAATAATGGCCCTAAAGGTTTTTTGAATTAATAAATATACCGTTATTTTCAACTAAATTTTGAAATGATAATTTTAATTAAATTCATGTACAAAAATTATGTTAATTAAAATAATTCTTTGAAACTTAAACTAAAAATAATAATTTTAATTAAGTTCAGGTAAAAAATATGCTTTTTAAAAATTATTATTATTGTTTTACGAAAAATAACGACTATTGTTTAAATTAGGTATAGAAACTGCAAATTAATATGTTTTTTTTTTTTAATTGGAACTTGTAATGTGACTCAACTTATATAGTTGGGGGTGAACAACTGTTATTCATGAAAATATTCTTTCTGCATCAGCATTTGCCTCTGCATTAAAGTATTTAATTTTTATTCAGAGCTGATCCACATCCATGTTTCAAAACTATAGTATTATCACACTAAAAATTTTATTAAATTTTTTTCTACCTTTCTTTCATAAATAATGTACAGTAAAACGAAATCCTACATTTTAACAAATATAAAAATAAATCTAATTTCACCTGCCCCTGGTTAAGCAGGTTTAATCCTAACATATTGTTGGCCTTATTCTGGTAAAGCTGTATTAGTCTAACATAAATGTAAGTCTAGCTTTTATTTTGATAAAAAGTTAAACGTAAATGTGCTATTTCAACCTTGAATACTATTTATGCAGCTTATAGTTGTACATTAAGGAATACAACTATTAATGTTAAATGATAATTCATAAAATTTGCTTATTGTCTTGTATTAAGATAGATTACATTTTAAAAATATACTGTATTTGGTATTTTAATAAATAATATTTATTTTATTTACAAAATTTTATGACTTATTTTAGGCATTTGTATAGCCTCAATTTGCGGAAATTGCACTCATTTATTTTGATATTTTCCACAAAATTTTGACTGTACCATTTCACATTGTTCACATAAGTGTCCACAGCTCTTCCGAATTGTTGGGATTATAGACAATATCGCTTTTGAGATTTTTTTAGAGTTGTTCAATAGAGTTAACATAGGGTGATTGTGATAACATTCTGTGAATTATTCCAACTCCTTCAGACATCATGCAACCTCATACCATCACTGTCAAAATCTTTTCTTCGCAAGATTTTTTGGCTATTAATTCTGACCTTACCTGTCCAAATAATCTTCTGCTAGTCCTCTGCTGTCCACAAAGAATATTTCTGTGGAAAGTCCAAACTGATTTGTTGATACTTTTGGTGAGTTTTGTCTTACCAAGCCAGATCCTTGTGATGTATTTTTTAACAGTTTTAAAAGAAGCAAGAATATTTTCACATTCTGGAAGCTGCTTTTCAAAACTGAGTTTTCAACTTCCCGTACTCCAAGATATCTTAATCCAGTCTCGGATAATATTTCCTTCATGCCTCATGGCAAGAACTTTTGCATTCTGCTTACGCTGGATTAGAAAATATTGAGAAGGATCAATATCACATTGCTACTTTAATTTTATTTTTGAAGACCCCAATGGATGAATCATATTTACTTAAAAAGGTGTGAAAATTAATTAAAATTAATTGAAAATAAGTGGTGTGAGAATCCTGACTGAACGGTTGTAAATGACTTAAGTAAATATGTTTTAACATACTTATATAAATACGGTGGTTTATTTCCTTATGAAGCCCATATAGTAGCTGAGAAGCATAATAATTGCGCATCATATTGTAGGATTGCATAGTTCACAGGCTCACTTCAACTAAATTGCATGGGCGAGATAGTGGTGGATGCATCGTTGGCTTTAAAAAGGGTTTTACCAAACTATATTATTCTTAATTTATAAATATACAAAATAATACAGTTCTAATGGCTAAATTAAATGGAAATTTATTTTTTTTCTTTTTTTTAAGACCAAGATTTAGATAACGACCCCTATTCATGCATTGCACAGTGTTGGAATACCGGGAAGTTAATTATAGGTAGGTAGATAGGTTGGTAAATGCGATCTATGTACTGACCGTATTCCACCAAACTAGGGAAGAAGTTGGTCAGCGCAAGCGCTGCACACTAAAAGCACGACTATCGTACGCTGGAAAATCAGCCCGAAAGTTTGATAAATGAAACTATGTTCTTGACATCAATGGATGATTGGATTGGAGAGACAAATAATCTAAATAATGTCAGCGTATCCGCATATACGGCAGAAGTTGTTAGATGGGAGCTGCATTCTTTCCGCTTATCTTCCTATAACACAATGACCTGAAAGCTTGGCCACTGTGATCGAGATGACGTTACGATCACGTCCGAATAACTGGTTGGTGCGCCTTCTATCCATTGAGGACCAAGTGAGCATAGCGGTGGAGCAGGACTCTTCATTGATCCAGAATAGGTTGGCATGTCGAAAGAATTTCCGCGAGATGGCCAACTTGAAAGAGGTAAGTGGTCTAAGTCAACTAAAGAGGATTCCACAAGTAGTGCACCAGCCCCGGCAAGCTCGTCGGCTCTACAGTTTCCCGCAATATAACTGTGCCTAGGGGCATAGACAAGTGAGATACTGAAGCGCTCAGAAAGAAGGTCGTGACAACAACGACACGATCTTGAAGTTATTTGTAACGCTCGACAGAGATCTTATAGCAGACTCACTATCAAAGAGGATTGTGATGCGGGTGAAAGAAACGCCGTTTATGAGGATCCATTGAGCAGTTCGGTAGATGGCCATTACTTCAACCTAAAACACGCTACAATAATCCGGCAGTCGGAACGAAATGTTCAGGTCAAGTTTCCCATGGTAGGCTCCGCTACCAACCGCATTATCAAGTTTAGAGCCATCGGTGTATATATCCAGGAGTTCCGGGGGTTGATCATGTTGAGGTCTCAGACGTCCCTGCTCAGAATTATAAAGTGAAAATGCCTGTCAAAATAATATTCCATAGAGATATAATCAGTTGCGCCACAAGATCGACTTCTAACATAGAGGAGTGACCAGAAGGGATGATGCGCCAAGGAGACAAGCCATTAAGTCTAGTCGAAGCAAACTTGGCTACCTGCTTAGCGAGTAGGAAGTCAATTAAGTATTGCGAACAAGGCCTTTAAGCGGATGGTGCTTAGAGCACCAGTGATATGAATAACTGCTGACCTTCTGACCTTGTCAAGAAGTCTGACATTATGTAGTTTGTTCAGAGCAGTCCACTATAGGAGGTTGAATCCGATGACTGAAGAATATTTCCAGCGCATGATCTTTGGGCGGAGACTCCATCTGGATGAAACTGCTCTACTGCAACAGAGACAACTTTATATGTCCTAGCAGCCACATTTACCCTCCAGTTGAGTTTGGAATCGGGGATCAGGCCCAGATATTTAACCTTGGGACTCAACGTGGGTCTGGTCCGCTTATGCTAGGAAGGGTGAAAGCCGGAATCATGTATCTCCTAGTGAGAAGAACTTCATCTGTCTTGTTGTGATTAATAAACAGTTCAAAATCCCTACACCAGTTCGGCATATCAGACAGCGTCTGGGGAGATATTACCGACGCAGCAATTACAATGCCGTCATCGTAAGCTGAGGCTTTATTACCAGAGGTTTCGAGCCTTCTCAAGAGTGAGTTGACTGCTAGATTCCAGAGAAGTGGAGATAGTTCACCGGCCCAATACTGGGAGGTTACTACTCTCGACTTAAGAAGGAGCTCTATAAACTGACCGTATCCTGTTGCAGGTTGAGAGAATTAAGAGCCCTAACTATAGCATTCGGGTTGACATTATTGAATGCACCTTCAATCTCAAGAGTGTATTCTTCAACGTGCAGATACTTTTGCACGGGGGTACAGTGCAGTCTCTACTGATTAACCTCTCGCGAATGCATGTTGGGATGAAGATAAAAGTGATGGATCAATCGAAGAAAGAATGATCTTTACCTTTGGATGTCATCCGGAATAATATCATCCGGTCCTGGGAACTTGAATGGGTCAAAGAATCTTACAGCACACCGTACTTGGCTTGGGGTAAGAATCATGGGAGAGTGATATTAAGACGGTGGTTCATTAACCTGATAGAGAGTTTGACCACAAATGGTTACACTCCTCGGAAAGATGGTGGAAAGCCGAAATTCAAGCGTCTCTGAACTGGACGAAGTCCAGCAGCCGTCTGGTCGTTAGATACAGTCAAGAGATTTATGTGGGCGACTTAAAATTTTGCGAAAATGACTAGTTTCAGCAGAGGACTACAAATATAACGATACATAAACGGCATGCCTAAGATCGAAAAGTAACTCAATTTGACCTCCTTCCCCAGTTGGATAAAGGGAAGACTAATCAAGGTTAATTAATTAGTTTATATAATTTTTTTGTTGTAGCTTTCGTTAAACTAAAAATATCACTTTGAATACAAAAATGTGTCGAATAATCTAAAATTGTCGATTGTTGATGTTTTTTTTACTATATATTCAGTAATAGCATTGATTTTGATTATAATTTAATCTATAAATATTTAAAAGTTTATCTAAATTATAGAAAACTAATACTTAATTAACTCGACCGATTTGTTCTATGAATTGCACTTCATATCGTGCAAGTCTTATTTTTTTTTTATAAAAATATCAGCCTTACATTTTGCGAATCTAGCTCACATCTAGAAGTTATACAAATTTCAGATAATTTTGATTTAACATTTATATTTTTGATAATAATTTTTTATTATAGTTTATTTTGGTTAAGGATTATTTAAACATATTTTTACTTTTTCATAATATACTCGTATAAACTATGTTTTACAAAAACCAAGTTTTATTGTGAAATGTTATCATTCGCTGCGCTTAATCCGATTAGAGTCACTGTATATTGTCATAAAATCTCACACACATTCATTCAGACATTCTGTTTACATAATTCATACTACAGTAGCCTATTTTCAGAAATTCATTAAAACGAAATCGAAAAGTATCGAGAATGGTTATTCAGTAATAAACAGTCAAAGTGTTAAGAGCTTTACAAAATATTGAACTGGCATATTTTATTATCAATTGTGAATTTATTATCAATTCAAATCGAATCTGTTGTTGTGTAAACAAAAATCAAAAAAAAAAAGAAGTTAATGTAAGAAAACAATTTTATACTGATCTCATGACTATTCAATTAATTATTAACTTAAATGAAGACAAATTTTAGGTTTCGTGTAATATAGCACAGAAAAAGCTGTTGTAATGGTTACCCAGTTTTGTTTTAATATTTTTTAACTGACATTGTCCGATAATGGGCTCCAATTTAAAAAAAAAATTCAAATTATTATGAAAGACAAAAAGAAGACAGAGAAAAAGATCAAACGAGTAGTGAAAGTTGTTATTTAATGATGAGGTGTTGAAAGTTACACAAGAAAAAAAAAACAATTTAAGCAAAAATAATATACAAAATATGCAACGAACATTTACATAAAATTCTCTAATTTAAAAACAAAAAAAAAAAAAAACAATTGTTTATGAATTGTTGATGCTTTTGCGCTAAAAGTAAACACTTTTTATATGGAATAAGTATGGAATAAAATTGATGATTTAGAATGCAAAACTTCCAATTTATTTTCCATATAATCCATTGGTAAAAAGTAAATATCTTAAGGGGAAATTAATAAATAATTTGAAAAAAAAAGAAATCCTTTTAACACTGCAGTTTTAATACTTTAAAATATTTTTATAATAAATTTTTTTAAGAACTGACGACTCGAAACTCCCAAGCTTTGTTAACCACAAACTTGTGCTCGAATCCAGTTTTGCGAGCGTCCTTGTGTTTGTTGTCTATAGGTTTAGTATGACATTAACGACCAAAGGTTATCTACCATATTCAGAATTGTATACAATGATGGTTTTCAAAATAAGAGTGGCAGCGTAAAAGTATAAAAGAAAAATTTTATGTAATTGAAATGGAGAAATGGAAGAAATGGTAAACAAATATATTTTTTTTTATCTGTGCCATTCACAGTTCTAGAGTTTCTGAAATGTTATGAAGAACGTAACATGAATGCAGAAAGAGAACTCAAAAATTCGGAGGAACGCTTTACAAAATTTAGTTACAGTCCAAGTTTAACATTAAGGAAGTTTGAATGAATTTGAAGCGGTAGCTTGTAGAAAAAAAGTGTAGTCGATGCCCAATCGTACTTTTGAATTAGTTCACTGTACTTTTCACAACAAATTAAAACAGTTTGTTTCTGTTGAAAATTACGATGATGCGTTTAAACGAAGATACAGTTATCTTAGGTACAAAATTTTAATATTAATACTATAATGACTTATAGACAATCAGCGGAGATTGATTTTCGGGTTCAATTCAAATTTGAGTTAACTTAGTTGAATTTTGTTTTGAGTAATGCATTGGTAAAATTAAAATTAGTTAAGCGTTTATACGGATATGTGTCGCTAAAGGCGTAACTGTTTTCGTTATCTGTTACGTACTATGAACTACAGCTAGCGTACACTGGCTCAAATAAGTATCCCTACACTAAGCATTTTGAATTTTTTTTGAAATATTCTTATCAAAATTGTGTGACTTAAATTAATGTAGCCGCAGTGGTCTAGTAGGTAAACGTCAGTAATATCCATAATAATTTAAAGTCTTACTAACTTTTAAATTCTGATCGGCAAGTGTTTTACCAGTCTATTCGTATTCGTATTGTGTATCTATTTCGTATTGTATATCATATGGAGCATAAAATTAGTCATTATTGATAAAATTTTGATTTTTAATTCAAAAAAAAAAATATAAATAAATTTAGAAATTTGATTCCATTATTTTTCTAAATACATTTGTTTATGTTTTAAGCAGTAATTAATTGGAAAATATGTTAAAGGATTAAACTTTAAGTGCGTAATCTAGGAGTTAGATGGAAGATATTGTTGCAATTATTTTTTCCTATACTATACTATTATACCATAAATATATAATAATTATTTTTTTATTTGCAATTTTCTCAATATTAGATGCCGCAGTGTAGTTTTCATGCTGAAAGTATTCCCTTTCATCTAATGGATAAGTTAGCAATATCCGGAGGATATTCAAAATTTTATCCATCAACGAAGCCACTACTTCCAATTGTTGGAGATTGGCGTGAACGTTTTTGTTCTCTGGCAGATACTTTTAAGCCAGTTCTTGATAGTGTTTTTAATTTTGATGTACGAGATGATGATATTTTTATAGTGACCAGCACAAAATGTGGCACTACTTGGGCTCAAGAAATGACATGGCTTATACTGAATAATTTTAATTTTCAAACAGCAAAAAATATCGATTTAACATTGCGGTCACCGTTTTTAGAGTAAGTAAAGTGCAAAAAAAAAAAATAAAATTTATACTTTTATGTTCGAACAAAGTTAGTAAACAATTAATATTATCAGGTTTAATGGAGTCGTTGCTAATGTACCATATAACACTATAGAAGCTGCAAATCGTTTGCAATCACCGCGCCTTCTAAAATCACACCTTCCGGCAATGCTTTTGCCACAGCAAATTTGGCAAAAGAAATCTAAGGTTAATTAACTATGCATATCAATTTAATATATTAATATTAACAATTAAATTTTAATTATATTTCGCAGATAATTTACGTGTTTCGGAACCCAAAAGATGCTGCTGTTTCATATTTTCATCACTGGCGAGGCATGGTCGGTTACAAGGGTTCTAAGGAGGAATTTATTCAGTCGTATTTAGATGGTCATGTTAATTTTAATCCATTTTGGCCACATGTGTTAGACTTTTGGCAAATTCGAAATAGACCTCAAATATTCTTTACAAGCTATGAGAAAATGAAGTGCGATTTGCCTGGCGTAATTCGAGGAGTTTGTAAATTCTTAGATAAAACCATTAACGACCAACAACTTGCTCAACTAGTTGATCATTTGTCATTTGATAAAATGAAAAACAATCCATCCTGTAACCACATTAAAGAATTCGAAAGCATGAGAGCTGCTGCTGGTCGTGAAGTTGATGATTTTAGTTTTGTTCGCCGAGGCGTCGTTGGCAGTCATAAAGATGAGCTGCCTTTGAAAGTTATTAACGAATTTGATGACTGGATTTATGAAAATTTGAAAGCTCACGATTTATCCATCGAGGATTTTACTCAATATTCAAAGTATCAAAATTAAGTAAATAAGCATTATTACTGTATTCAAAACATATTATGTACAATTATTTATTTTTTAGACTTAACTTATTAACAAAATAATGGTTCAAAAAAAAAAAAAAAAGAATTGCGGCTTTATTACGATCTTATTATTTATTTATTTGGAAATTATTAGTTATTTCCGTCCATTGAAGTGTGTTGGTTTATTGGAAGAGAGACCTTGGCCTAGACATCTCAAACTCATCGAAATGTGAAAAAATATTTTTTCGATGATTTTCTCTCACCAGTCTTTTTGCAATAAATTTCTGTCGTTCGGAGTCGACTTTAAACTGTATGTCTCACGGTTCACGAATAAAATTTACATACACAACTTGAATGGTGTAATAAGCTGGGTCAAAATCTTGACTAAAGGGTTGTAATAACCAATTAAGTAAGTAATTATTTCCGTCCGCGTATAAGTTTATAGCTTGGTTGCCAAATTTTATATGTATTATTCAATTTAATGTTTTTAGTTTCCTTATCCCAGCCTATTATAATATATTTCATATGTTTATTTCTCTCTCTACAACTGCGACTTTGCCCAATGCGTGGCACCCTTACACTTAAAAATACGATTTTTTATCTGATCCATTTAGGTTAAAGTTATTCCCATTAGTAAAGAGTACTTATTTAGTTGCTATATACGCACTATACCGGTGAGCCTAAATTTAACCTACATCAGTGGTTACCATTTCATAGCAGAATTGTGCAGAGAGAGTTCACACACATTGCTTACGCTCTTTTATTTAGTCGCCGATCAGATAGCGGCGAGTGCACATGTTAGCGGATGCCATGACATTTTTTCGGGTTTACACTCAAAAAATATTTTAAATATTAAATATTTCAAAAATTCTTTTATTAAAGCCCAACGTCTTATATGTTTTTAAAGGACATTTTAAGACATTTAAATGATAAGGAAAGGGAACAGATTTTATGTAGATTTTGGAAAAAATTAAAGCTTTGATATTAGTAGGTGAGGAAATGTATGAACCAAAATAGCTCCCATCTTACTTACTTACTTAATTGGCCATAACAACCCGATTAACGGATTTCGGCCTGCCACAACACATCCTTCCAGGCGCCTCTGCTTGTTGTGCGCCTACGCCAGTTGGTCACACCAATCGATGACAGGGCTTCCTCGATTTGGTCCTTCCAACGGATACAAGGTCGTCCTCTTCGCCGACTTCCGCAGATCCCCGCATCAAATATCCGTCTCATCCTCCTCCATTCGATCGACATGGCCGAGCCAGCGCAGCCGCTGGATATTAATACGCTGCACAACGTCCATGTCGTTGAGGAGCTCATTCAGCTCACTGTTGTATCGGATGCGGAAATCTTCGCCAACTCACACTGGACCGAAGATCTTACGTAGGACTTTTCTATCGAATATTCTCAAGGCAGCGGCATCGGTGCTTAATAAGGTCCATGCTTCTGCGCCATAAAGAAACACGGGTAGGATAAGGGTCTTGTAGAGTATTAGTTTATTATTAGTTTAGCTCCCCCCAAATATTTAAAAAACATTCCCTAATTTTTTACTAACACTTTTCTCTCTTACTCACTAATACACGACCAAAAAATTTTTGGTAACCCCTGATCAGCATTGTATTTTTTTTTTAATTTTTTATACCTGGGAAAAAAGCTTTTTTTTTACAAAAAAAAGACTTGTTTTCTAGAGAAGGAACGGCCGGAGCCCGATGCCCCCTGTTGGTGTTTCTTTGCTACTTTTGCCCGGAATTAATAAAATACACAAAATTTTATTCAAAAATTGTAAATATTTCGTGTTATTATTATTGAATTTGTTGAAAAGAAGTTTAAAATTGAATTTTTTTGAAGAAACTTGTTTTGTTAGAAAACGGATTTAATGAAAACTTTTTCACCTCTCAAAAAACTGGGAAAACTTGGCAAATGGCAACGTTGCCACTGACCTCCATGGAACACATGCAAAACAGTACGTATTCTATGTATATTGTTTAAGAGCTTCTTTAATTATCTATAAATCGCATCAAAACTTTTTGAAATATTTTCATTGGATTAGAAAAATTGGCATTTAATTAATTTCATACTTAGTGTCCAATTATAGGTTTCAGGCGCTATATTATGAATACTCATGATGATCTAGGTCATTTAAGGAGAGCTATTCTGTAAAAATAATTGAGTTTAAAAAGTTTACAAATTTTAAAAACTGAAAAAGCTACAATGTTTTTTGTGTCTCCTGTAAAATTTGAAAATAGGGACTTAACACATTTGAGAATTAGAACAACGATATGCTTCTTGTTGTACTGGTTTTAATCAATAAATAAATAAATAAAATAAATAATTAAATAACTGCAACGAAGGAATTTGCAGAAAATACAATTTTCTTATGTGTTTACCACTAAAACTGAAAATTCAAAATATAAACAGACGTTAAATTTTGTACGTATTGTTACGCTTATCTGTATATAGGACTCTTTTTAAATAAAACTTCACAATTAATTTAATTTATTTCATTATTAACTTTTAAAATTTAAAATGAAAATAAACACTATTTTACTATTACAATATATAAGTAGTTTTTGTTTTTATTTTAAATTATAAAGGTACAGTTCTCCCTGTTTAACTAAGTAAATATCCACAAGCGTTCAAAATGTCATTCCGTTTACATATAGAAGATAAGAAATGTTTTAACATTCGTATAAATTTTGTTTCCGAAATAACTGACCTGTTCTGTAAGATAAACGATTTTACTTGCTTGTCTATTTATATGAGAAACACAAACACAAAGTTTAGTGTTTTTATTTGTGTGAAAGTGAAATTGTTTGTCTTACAGAAACAGTAAATGAGTTCAAAAATGCAGTAGTGATAACACTGACTTAACAGCTGAATTAAAGAAAATTAAAGGTGCTATATTAAAATTAAAATTTTTATTAAACCTGCTAAAAAAAAATAAAGTCTAAAAAATTACGAAAAAGTGAAATAATTAAAATGAACTACGACTGGCAGCTTATTTTGTTGGTACAAGCTAACGACTGCTTGTACCTTTGATTTTTTAAAAACATACGACAAGTTTTTACGTTGTATTATTGCACGTACATTTTTACGTTAAGTATACTTTACTGTCGCATTACGCTATGGGCCGGTTAGCCGTATGTAACGTAACGTACCGTACGTTCGCTTTTTAGCATATGGACAGCAATATAAAAGCTTACTGAAACGTTCGCTGTTGTTAATAAAATGGAACGACCTGTATAAAACAGAATTCCTTCACGTTTCTACGTGACATTTGTATACGAGTGATGGGGCTTTTTATGTACAGTTGCATTGCGGCACAAATGTCCTCTCTTGGTACTTTCATGATTATTTGTATAAAATTTTTAAGTTTAACATGTATATAATTTTTTTTTAATTTTTGATTAAAATAATAATAAAAACATAATTTATAAGAATTTAATACTTATTGTTATGAAAGAAAAAATTAAAGAAAGTAGTTATTAATATATATGTATGCATTTTGTGTGACGAAGTGCTACGAATTCTCCTTTTTGGTACTTTCATATAATTAATCGTATTTAAATTTGTACATTCTTTTATTATGGTTATAATTGTAATGCGTATAAAAATTTTGAAACAATTGGACTTGTTGGTAGTTTCCTATTTATACTACATAAATCTTTAAAATTTTTAAATACATATTCTTATGATTCCAATGTGTATAAATAATAATAAGAGTACTTTATTTATTTAAAAAAAAAAACATTTGAATAGAACAATATACGACTGTACTTATTTCTAAATTCTATGAATATTTAGAGATTGAATCACAAATGTAATATTCTATAATATTACAGGAATAAAGATTTATAATAACATAAAAATTAATAAGAAAATACATTTTTTCCAATTAAGGCCTTATTCATACACTCATCGCTATTGCTGTGTTCGCGTGTGTGTTGCTTTGTGTTCGGTTTTTGTTTACATTCTTTATTGACAGATGTCAAGCTTTTCACTTTTCTATAACTGCACAAACGTGCCTACGGCGGCGTACGTTACGTTTTTACTACGCTTAGCTAACGAGTCCACTACAGTCGGGTAACTGAGCCTTTATCGTTACTAGGTTTTCTTTGTTTGTACATTTTATTGCTATTTTTGTCAAATTATTCTAAAAACGCACTTTTGAAACTGAACAGGAATTTAAAACATTTTAGAAATAATTAAGGGGGAATTAATAATAGAACAAAACATTCTATTTTATGCTGCTGCGATGCATCAAAATATTGTGTTCGAAGTGGCCAAAGGTACTCAGATGGCTAGCGAAATCTTATCCAACAGAAAAAAAAAAAGAATATCCAATCTACTTAAATGTTCTAGGTCTAAAACATACAACGCACTGAAGCCACTTGATTCTGAAAAAAAAATTCTGATGGAAACCATTATATATGGCGTCCTCCAAGCCCGGTGTATTATCCAAAGTGCACTAAATATTAAGATTATTTTTTAAAACTGAACTTAACTTTAACTTTCGAACTCTGGCCTTTCGTCTAATAAGCCGACTTTAACTTTTGGCTAAAGAAGCATACAATGATGCAAAAGACTCGCATTGCCAAATCAAGGTCAATAAATAAACTTCTAATTTATCACTACTGAAGACAAAGATATCACCAAGCTCGTCAATGAGATGGAAAGGAGCTAGGTGATTGAGTTGCCTTTAAATCCTTTGGCCTCCACTTAAAAAAAAAGATGGTAGCACAATGTCCTGTGTTAACTAAAGGATACTGAATGACGTCACTAAAAACTATACTATGCTCACAATTAACGACACGCCAGCTCTAGAAAAATGATTTTCCATATTATGGTTGGAAAGTAGTTTGCAGCATGATAGAGAAAAATAATAAAGTCGAAACGGTCTTTAGTGCAAGAGACAGTTTAAGACAATTACATTTGAAAGACATGCTTGGTGTGATGGGTAGAATTATCGTTGATCACCTTAAAAATTTAGCAAAAATTCTTCAACAAATATTTACGGCTGGGGTAACCTTAGCATGTATAAGTGCTCTCTATTTAAAAAACTCTTGAAGTGATTATTGCATTCTCCCATTGTTCCTGCAGTTTGGAGTGTCGACAGTACCTTAAGGCGGAAAACAAAGATTCAATTATTTACGCCCGGTTAACAAGACTAAAAATTAGTGCAACGAGATATCAGCTGAAAGCTATAGTTCTATGAAACCTCTTATAGCTGACATGAGTGGCGGCTTACAGGTTTAAGTAGACTCCGGACGACAAATTTTTTTTGAGAAATTTTTTCATAGCCGAAGAAATATATTTTTTCATATTTAGTTTTGTTGGAGATATCTGACCCGGGGTTTGAACCGTGACTTCACGTCTAATTATACGATGAACTGACATAGTACGACAGAATTGTAGAACGTTACTGAAAGATACTTGAGGAGTATCTCTGGAGGATGGTAAAGGATTCCTTTTCACATAGACCAACACGTCTGTCAATATATTTTTCGAAAATGATTTAGAATTTGGCACCAAATTTGAACCAATAAGAGCAAGAAGCAGGTGAGGTTAACGTGTAAAATTGAAATGAACAGTAATGGTATGATGAAAGTAAGATATAAAGAAGTAGCCAATTGAAAAAATTTCAGAAAAATTGTAACGGGTTTTAATTAAGGATAAAAATCGATATGCGAGGGTTTTTGAGTTGATGATTTCGAAGCTGAGGTAAAAAATTATTCATATTCAAAATGGTGGGTCCAATATGGTAACCTAAACTTTAAAGTTTTTTCAGACTTACATGAAAATCAGTATACGGAGTAAAATCTGATGTTAAAGTTTTCAAATTAAAAATGGCGGATCCAATATTCAATTATAAAACTTTTTCTGTCCAAAACCTTAAACAAATTAAATGGAAACTTTTGTAGAAACTATTAACTTTATTTTTTAATAAAATTTAATGATTCAAAAAAAAAAAAGAATGCAATTGACAAAAATTTTCATAAAAAATTTTATTAAATGTTATGTCAGAAACATGACAAAAAAAATTCTTTTAACAACATCATATTCTGAAACTATTAAGCACTCACTATCACTTTTGTTTCAAATTTTGATTTAATTTATAGCAGTTTTTCAGCTATTTTATTATATTATTATATTATTATATTTAAATATAAAGAAATTTTAAGTCTTTCAACTTTGCAAAAAAATCAATAATTTTGAACACCCGCTAAACAGTCGACTTTAAATTTTGAGAAAAACAAAACAGTTATTCGTTTTTTGGGTCGAATAAAGATTTTACTCAATTCTGCAGATTAAAAAATCCCCTTTGATAAAAAGTATTAAAAATAAAGTACAATGAGTGGACACAATTTGGAAATTCTAAGCAGCATTGCCATTTTCCAAGTTACCAAATTTTTTCCAATTTTTTTTTAATGAAAAAAGTTTTCTTTAAATTTATTTTATAACAAAATAATTTTTTTTTTAACAAATTTCAATCTTAAATTTTTTTTCTGTAAATTCAACAAGATGTTATTCGAAATTGTACTGTATTACCATAGATCCAAGTGATTTGGGCGGTGTGTGTCTAAAATAAGTAATAAGTAAAGAGCGGAGACATTCACCGCCATTTCCGCCTACCATATACACTGTATTACCAACAGTTTGGTTTGTATTTGGATTAAGGATAAATAATCTCGATTAATAAAGGAATAAAGTACAAACGAGTGTTGCCTAAAAAATTAAAATTAGAAAACTAAATTTAAATTATTGTGTACATTTTCAGTAAGTTTTTAGTATTACAAATTTTACGGTTTAAGCTTTTCAACAGATCAAAATAATTCGGTAAGATTTTTAGTCCCAGTTAACCAGTTTTTAGAATATGAAAAGCAGTAAATAAATAAGTTGCCGGAAATGAACGTACATTTTTTCGTTACGTTCCGTCGAACTTTGACAAAACTTTTACGTTTCGAATCAACAGTTTTTGTTTTGAGAAACATATATAAGCCATTTAGTACGTTTATAAAAAAGTACCTTTGACGCAAAAAGTGATTGTTCAATAAATACTATTACAATAAATCCTTGTTTTTATTACAACTGCTGTAGATTTTTTTCTAATTTTCCTACTTTGTAACAAATGAAAGAAAATAAGTCTTTGTTACCATCTTCTGAAAAAAAATAATCACCAAAAAACGAAACGAAATTTATTTATTTCGTCATTTCTCCTTAAGTTAAATTTAGTTCCGTTATTACCTTTCGAACAAAACACAACAAATTCTAAATTATTCAACAAAGAAATTCCAATTTGTAGGTTTTTTGCAAGCATATATGTAGAGGCTGTTGCATATGTGAAAGAATGTTAATATTATTATATTTATTTGCTTATCGTTTTCCATTCTCTGTCTACATTGGGTACCGCAAATGGAGGTTAAAATGGTTTATTCTAGACACACATCGGGTTATTCACCATCGCTAGTACAGCGTTAATAATAATAATAATAATAATAATAATAATAATAGAAAAAATTTACAACAATAATAAAAAACCAATGACATACCAAAGTATGTGATAAATTTTGCGGTCTATTAGATAAAAAAAAACTGAAGGATGTAGCTAGAAAGGAAGACGTGAATAATTGCGAGCAGAAAATAAAGAACTACATGGTGAGAATATAAGTTTAAGAAAAAAATTTGATTTGCTTTAATGGCGTCTTGAACTTATTAACCGTAGAAGTCGAACAGCTAATATTGTGTTAATAGTAATAATAACACACAAAAAAACAGTCTGTTTATAAATATTTGCAAAAACAAATTGGATCTTGATATAAACATAGAACATGTGCGTCTGCTACCGGAAACTAGCACATACAGAAGCTATTAATGTTTTATCTGTTCAGTAAAAGCAAGAAAATAATAGTGTTTACATACATAGAGACTAACTAAAAAAAAAAAAAAACAAAAAAAAAAGAAACAATACGCCATATAATTTAAGGCAATTAAGAAAAACTATTTCAAATTCAAACAAAAACATAAAGGTAAAGATTGGGAAATTTGTAAATTTATTAATGCTAAGAAGTGTACTTTGTCGATAAGAAGAGCAGCTGTAGATACCATTGAAGATGCTTGTTTTTACGTAAGATGTCGTCACAAGCCTAATGTTCTGTTGAAGGCACCATTTGAAGAGCTCTATTGTTCCTAATATTAAGAACACTAATGGGTAAACATTATACCTTCGCAATAGCAACTCAAAATTTGCTATTTAGCCAATTCGCTTAATTTCCGAAATTTTTTTTAACTTTTATTAATAAACACGATATATTTTTTAGTTTTTTAAACACATTTGATCGCAGAAAAGCAAACACTCTTATAAATTATGTTCAAAACTATTGTTTACATTGGATTAATGCAGATAGAATATATAATGTTGGACTAGCTTTAAGAAGGAATTTCAAAAGCAATGTAATTTCAAATTTTGTTGGATATTCTACTAATGTTATATTATTAGGGAAAATTGGATAACGATAGACTTTAGTCAGCATTACGACCTAGCTTTCCATGCCACTTGTGTTGTATGGGCTAATTTAATACATGAGTGGCGGGACCTACAACAGTTGTCTGAGAAAGTTTTCCATGCCAATTTTATTTACTTTTAGAGTTTCGCCAGATATCTACCGTGAGACAGTCGCCGAAGGAATATTATTTTATACTTCGCTATGTAGGAGATGTCGACCTATTATCTGAACAGTGGCCTCACGTCTAATAAACCAAGACACTACCTACTAGATTACGGCTACGGCTATTCCCCGTTACTTCAACTTGGAAAGTTAATTTTGATTTATTTGAAGAACACCTAAATGATATTAATCCATCGTTGGAGATCTTAACGTTTGAATCGGATAAACTTAATCCTTGAGCAATAATTTTTTAAAGGATATTCTGAAAATAAATAATATCCGATATTCTAAGAGCAAAACTGTGAACTCTGCAGGTAGGAGACTAATAGGCGTGGTTGATAATAAGGGGTGGGGTTCATAATTCTTAATGGCAGAACACATGGTAATTTGGTTTTCGTGGTGGCAGAGGTAACTCAATAATAGATTATTATGTGGGCTCATACGATCTTTTGAAGTATTATGATAATTAAGCTTAAAAATTGAGTCTAATAATCAGATGTTTACTTCAATTTTGTAATCATAGTAATGCTATTAAATACGCTGAAGTTTTATAGCAATTTTCTTATAATGGTCCTTTAGATCTCAATGACCTATCTGATACACTTCACGGTCGAGTAAACGTACATACATACATATATTTCTGTACAAGTTCTTCTTTACGCGGATGATATTATCCTCCAAAATTTTCCTAAACTATGATTAATACTTTTCATTCGTATCGTTAAATTTGGCTGTTAAATATTAACCTTGACAAATCTAAAATATTAGTATTCCGTAATGCCACAAGAACCCTAAAATATCTAAATTGGAGATATGGAAATGAAAATATTGAAATTGCTAATAGATCCAAGTTCTACGTGTAGACGTTTACTTTACCTTGAAACTGGATTAAATTCTCTCTATCTGGATACCTTGAAGTTACATTTTTCGTATATTAATAACGTCCTATGCATGCCTAATCACAGACTTCCAGGCATTCTAGCTGAAAATGTAATATAAAAAGAAACATATTAGGCACATGGATGTCATACTATGTTACTAAGTATATGCGACTATAATATTATATGCGACAGCTTTAATTTTGTTCGTGAAAACCGAGCAAATCCTCTTCGCAATTATTGGATGGCAAACGGTGACTTCATCTCAGCAGATTTTTGACAAAAACTCTGTCGTTCGGAATTGATTTGAAACTGTAGGTCCCACCACTCAATACAATTAACACACACAACATAAGTGGCATGAGAAACTAACCCAGCCCTTATTTTTTTTAATATTTAATCATTTTTGAGCAGACGTCGGTACAAAGAGAACATAATTAAAAAGTGAGTGTATTTGAAAGAGGAAAATTGTTAGTAATATTTTCAAGTGTAACCTAATAATATATGTATGTAGTGGAAAATATAGAAAAAAATGCACAGCGCCAAATTCCTAAAGAGAGTGTATTTTACTTAACAATTATTCTTCCAAAAATCGAGGTCATTGTTATTAGTGAACCTCATATGAAAATAGTGAATCATATTATAATTTTTTTTGGGTGTATCATTGAAACCCGAAAAACTTTTTCAAAATCTGAATGCAATTTTAGGCTTTTTAATGAACATTGTTGATGTACGTGCCCTATGCGTGTGAAAAGTTGACGATGTTCAACCCCCCGGCGCTATTGCTCTGTTTATGAGTCTTTTTCGATTCTTCTGGACCATTAAAATAATCATATGTGCTCTCACTTTTAAGTCATAAATGATTGTTTTGTCGAGAGAAAATGGTTCCCTAGCCGCTGGGAGAGTTTTTTATGACTCGGCACTCTAAACAATTACGAGTTATTTTTGATTCATTTGGGAATCAATTACGAATCTATTTTAAGTCATATTCCGATCATATCGTAATCGATTTCTCATCTATTTTGGTTTTTTACGAGTCATTTTTCACTCCTATTATGTATCCTTTAAGAGTCCTACTTTACTTGCTTTTTTATTTTTATTTATTTATTGATTTATTTCAAGTCTGTGGAAAATCCTTACAGACTACTACAATTCATATCGTTACGACTATTTCAACACAAAAAACATGTTAAAGAAAAGAAAAACAAACAATGAAGTTTTTGATAATGAAAAATGAAGTAGGTCTTGATTTTTAAAAAATGAAGTATTGAATCAAGGCGAATTCTTTCTATCAGGTGACCGTAATAATACAATAAATACAACAATACAAAAACAAGAGGCATTTTGTTTTTGTTAAGGGGTAATCATCTTGTCAAAAAAATTAACCCTCAAACCTCTATAGGAAATTAATTAAAGCAATTAAATAAATTCTATATATTGAAAATTCTTATAATTTTGAAGACATGCTATATTACACAATAGTGTAGTACTTATAAATTAAAAAAAAATATTTCATGCAGGCAATAACATTTCCACTTCACGTAAAGAACATTATTTTTAAAGGCCATCGAGAAAAATGGTAGCTGCAAACGTTATTTCTTATTTGTCATAGTTTAAGCACCTAGTTGGAGAGACCCAATTTTTTTTTGTAATTCGTCACTCTCGTCTAAATAAATATACAGATAGTAAATCGAGGTTGTAGCTTAAAAGATATATGTATTTAGTGTTATTGGCTTAAATATTGTTAATTGTCTTGCAAAAATTTGGTGGCTTTGAAATAGTAATCCTAAAGAATTTTCAGTGCGGTACATATGAGGGTTTATGAATACGAAATTGAACATCGAAACAAAATACATAAAAAGAAAAATTTTTTGAAAACAACGTTACCCAACAGCTAGTGATTTAAGACCATCTGATATATGAATTCGCCTTGTATTGAATAATTTATTAGAAAAAAATTCATACCGTTCTTGAAAATTAAATAAATAAATAAAAAATAATTACATACATAAGAATAAGACTATCATAAAAAAATGTAAATGGCGATTCCATATAAAAATATGATATTTCACAGCCCTAATTTGAAAATTTTCGCTTCTTTATGCGGTTTTATGCGTGCACAAAATGGTTTTGCAGCACTGTGTTGATCTCATCAGTGCAGTTGTATTTTTTGCTTAGTGGCATATATATGTAAAAAAAAATTATTATTTTCGTATTTCTTATATAAAATTAGTATTTTATGCCCACTTTTAAATATTGTTATCAGACAGCAGTTTTCAACGCTTGGTTTGATGAGTGTTGCTTTCCAACTGAAGCAAGATGCCAATTGATCCGAAAATACTTTTCGCACAGCAGCTCTAATAAATTGCGCTGGACTTATTTCTGCAGTTTTTGCTATTAAGTTTTTCTGAAAATTGATTGCAATGCTTAATATGAAATGAAATATGCACTTTAATAAAAATTTACAAATTGTTTCAGCTATTCCTTATTATATCAACTGAAATTTAAGTTTTGCTCTTTTCTTTTATTTTTTAATCACTTTTATACACTATTTAACAAGTTAGTTTTAACCAGAGAAGTTAAAAAAATCACATTTTTGTTGGTTTATTCATGCTCATACATTTTTATGCACGATCAACCAGAACACTTGAACGACTTACTGCCAATGATCACACATACCGCATTCAAACCACTCATTTCGAGTGTTATGTAAATGTTCGATTGACACTCGTGTCAATTTTTGCGGTGTCTGGATTGATCGAAACCAAAAAGCAGTGATCATAAAGATCATAGTACTGAATTGTAGAGTTAGGTTCGATAGTTCTCTTGTGTGTTCGCTCTTTCTAATTCAGTACTCTGTAATGCACTAGGCCGTTCTCTTAACTCAATTGTTCAGTACTTTTAAGTAAGTCCGCCCATCCTCAATTTGTGTAACTTCTTTATGACAACGTTTTCTCATGATGTAAACAATAGATGTATAAATTTTAAGGAACTAATGTATTCCGTGTAAGTTTATCTCAATAAGTTGAAATAAAATAAGAATATATTTATGATGTGATTTTAAATAAATTTTAGTATTTAACATTTTTTCATTTTTATTATTTTTAATCAATATTACTTAACTGACTAATAAAAAAGTGTTTGGATATATATACATATTTAGAAGGATATTAGAAAAAATACATAAATCAGATTTTGCCAATTTTAACTTATTTATAAGGATATCAAGAAAAAAAATATACAAAAAATAGAAATTAATAGGCATATACATATAAATAAAACTAAAAATTGAAATTTAGATTTTTTGTTTATAAAGTTAATACTTAAAGTTACAAAAGATCATATGTTATTGTGTAAAAACACAAGGGCATATATAAACATTACTTGTTTTGATGAGGGTCCTTTTTTCGTTTATTATTTGTCCTGTTGCTGAATAAAATAGATACGCTTAGATGGTATGGCTATTATGCGAAGGCGTTTTAAAGCATACATGTAAACCCTTGGATGCAAATGCCTGCATTCACTCCACCATGCAAGAGGATGTTGTACTTCTCGTTCAGATACTAATCGAATTATCTGATTCTAGCAGCAAAGTTATTGTTAGATTTTACAATTCGGCTGAAGTTCATGTCGAATTTTTCCAAATATTTTTTCCTGGAACTTCAGAAATATTTCATTCCGTATCAAATATTTCAGAGCTATTTGGTAGTCTAATTAGGTCGATTCTGTTACGAAATAAATTCGCAGTATTTTTATATGAGTTGTCATATGAAGCTTATCTTTTTAAATCGACTGTCTAGAATTGTTTTCTCTGCGTATAAACTACGTCCTTCTAGTTCACCAAACCGATTACTGATTTCTCTTTTCATCACAGAAATCAATAGTTTTACTTGAAATCGGAAATCACACCATCTAAAAGATTACGCAAAACTAAAACTTTTGATAGGGTTACATTTTTCAGCTGAAATATATCTCGTAACCCAATAAAATGACCCAAGAACTGGTATTAGTTCCTCTAAAACCTCCCAATCTTGAAGTCCCAAAGATAAATTTGGTTTTGTGGACGACAATGTTGAAATTATAGCATCTTTTAATAGCATCCTGTTAAGCATGTCGTACGTAGAGTTCCATCGTGTTAGAATATCATGCTTTAATTTTAGCTCTGGGAGTTTCATTTGTATTTGAGGTCCCTTAGCTTTTTCATACCTTAAGTGCTTTTGTTCAATTCTTCAACGATTCTTTTTACTTTAGACACAGTATCACTTACCTCTACAAATGCTTATTGTACGATCAGGTTTAACGAATGAGTAAAGCAGCTAATTCCTCTTCAATTTCCCATACGTATCGCTGCACTAATATTTGCCGCATTATCGCTTACAATCGTCGTAATTTTATTTTTAAAGCCAAACTCTTCCACCTGTGTTTGTATAATTCTTTTTTTTTTAGATTTTCGGCAATACGCCTGTCGTCATGTTTGTCTCATGCAGTTAAATGTGACTTCAGATGTATATCTTCTCTAATATCTAAGTCCACTCATCGGTAATTAAATAGACTGCTGCTTAAGATATCCCCATAAACTACTTCGACAATATTTGATATTGTTTTTCTTGTAGAAAGCGTGTGTCTCGGACATTGTGAGACAGGTTCTATTAGCCGTTTATATTTCGGCTCTTCTACAATTTGTAGAGCATGATGTCCTTTGGCTATCATTATTAACACTTCTCTATCAATTAGCTCAACTTTATGAACGTGTTGAGGCCTCCGAAAATATTGCGTTATATTGAGGTTGGTGAGGGAGCGTTAAACTTTGATTGGATTTGGAAACTGATAGAATGATATCTGCCTTTCTATATTAACTGGAGTTAGTGGATGTTTTGTTCTCATATGTCGAGAAAGATTTCCATGAGAACACCCAGCAATGCTTAGGCTTACTTTGTAATATTTACCCATTATTCCGCAGTGAAATGAGTCCATAGCTAAGCTCATTAAAAATTTTAAAAATAACCGAACCAACTTTTTCCGTTAGATATTGCAAGCAAAAATAATAGATATCTTGGGTATACAGATTGTGTTTGCATGATTCCAATATTGCCACCACTGCGTATATATCGTATCTGATAAGCATTGTTATTTGTCAAATTTTTTAAAACTTTGTTTTTTTAGCTGACAGAAAGTTTAAAATTCACTATTGGCTATAAAAACATCTTATTAACTTAGCAGACCAGATTTTCTTGTGAGAATAAAACTCAGAATCGTTACACTATGTACTAGACTTCCACAGAGCCCGCTTCGAAATTTTACTATAATCTAAAAGATTTTTTCAAGAAAATCAGAAGTACAAATGTTAAATTTTAATACCTCATCAAATATGATGCATATATTTTTAATTTTTATTTAATAAGTGTTTCTGTTGTTATTTCTTTTCTAAACCATTCTTTCAGTCGATGATGGCCATTCAATAGCAATGTCACACATGAGAACGATAAACAAAATAAAAGAACAAATAAATATGAAATGAACGAATAAGACTGAAATGAATGTATAAGAATGAAATTAATGAATAAGAAACGAGAATAAGAGAGCTAAAAGATCTCATTATCAGCGTTTTTTTTCTAATGTGCAAACGTGTATTTTTTCTTCATTTTGGTTATTTTTTGTTATCTTTAATACAGCAATTACTTCTTTAATTTTATTTAAAAACTTTGCATTACAAGATTTGCAATCGTTAGCAAAGCATTTTATTTCTTTAAGCGTTTTTATTACGTTCCATTGATATCACCGTAAAAGGGCTAAAATACAAAAACAACAGGGTGTCGTAGGTTAAACATCTGATTACATATTTTTTATATATGAACTTTGTATGTAGAACGACATATTTTTGCAAATGTGCATCGATTACTACTTAGTAACAAATTATCAACTTTGGGTTACCAAAAAATACAAGTGATATTTAATGGCGGTATAAGCCAAAGAGAAAAATTGACAAGTAAGTAATTGTTCTTATTTATAATTGTTTAACTACAGGTTAAGATTAGTACTTTATATTCGTTACAAATCTTTAGGTTTTGTTAAAAGCTACTGTAGAAACTACGACTAAAAAATTTATGAATTGTTGTCTGAAAGCGGTGATGAAAGCAGGTACAGATACTATTCGTTTTTGTTTGTATAAGTTAGCGACAGTAGTATGAATACCATTATTAATCATATTTATTTGAATATCCATATTTTTTTCAAATTTTCCATTCAAATTAATGTAAAAATGTGGTGATTATGAAAATGATTTCTAAGCCTTTTTAGATTGTTGAAATTTATTGTAATATGAAGCTTAGTTTAAGAAACTGTTGCTGACTACCAAACCTGAATACTGTAAAGTAAAATAAATGAACAATAAAGAATGGATTCTGTATGGAATCATAGAAAACCAAAGAAGTCTTTCTTTTAAACGATGGTTCATAGAACCAAAACGGGTAGATTTGTTAACTTATATTTTTATAAAGTAATAAATTTATTCCAGTCAGAACACAATTAACTCAAAAGAAAGTTTCGAACCGCTTGACTCGACGAGTTTCCTTGGTTACGTAACAAAAATGGTTTTGGTATTGCTCAGTTTGTGATAAGAAATTAAGAAATCATGTGAGTTACTTAAAAAAACATGAAACTTTTAAAATTCATGTACAAAATATAAAAAGCAAAGAAACCAAATAAAAATCAATTCATACGTAAGCACAGAAAACAGAATCTTGTTAAAGAAGTAAGTCAGGCAGAACTGGCACTTGTAATGTTCCTAGTTTGCCACAATTTACCATTTCTACTAATGGACTATTTGCCAGGGTTCTTAGTAGAGTGCCCGGATTCCAAAATTGCAATGACAAGAAAATTTGGTCGAACAAGGGCAACACAGCTGGTAGGAAAACTGGCAAATAAAACACAGTGACATTTTGTCTAAATTAAGAATTGTTCAGATATTTCAACAAAAAGTCGCTAGACAAATCCACTGGATTGATTTGTGATACATTAAGTTTAATCAAAACCATAAACGCCGACGCGAAGTCACTTTATGGTTAAAACATTCCTTTGGAAAATGTTACTGGCATAGCAGCTGACGGTGCGAATGTTATGACCGGAGAGGTTAATGGGTTACAAGCAAAATTGAAAAATGATGTAAATTTATTGTACATAAAATGTACTTGTACTTGTAAAAAACTTCCGAGTCAGATTGAAAGTATTTGCCGACTTTATTTACAACTTTTTTGTCCATAATCCGAAACGAATTTCAGAATTTAAAAAATTCCAAGATGACTTAATAACCCGGTGTCTGTTGCTAGAAAACGTAATAAATCATATAATCGAACAGTGGGTCAGCACTACAGTTATATTTTATATTGTGCTATTTATATCGGGCGATCCTGCTTTAAAAATATATTTTTATTTCTTTTTTACATACTTAATATTAAAAACAATTTAAATAAAGAATTTTAATCTGAAAAAGTGCGCTTGCCAGAAATAAATTTTAAATTAATTCTTAACAATTTTACTAAAATCCTCTATGTTAAAAGTTTAGATCCCCTAGAGTCAGTAAATCTACTAAATGAAAACAATTACCTAAATGTTGAAAATATTTTCTTAAATCAGAAAAGCTGAAACATGCTTGCAAAAAAATAATTGAAGTCCCTTAAAAAATATAAAATTAAGGAAAACATACAATCTTTTTATATAGAACTTTTAAATGAAATTTAAAAAATTTTCGATTTTTCGAACAAAAGTCTTAAAACATCTTTCAATTATAACACCAAAACAAGTTTTAAATAATTCAGATAAAAATTTGGAACTCTAATGGTAAAGATGAACAAATTTTAACTCAGTGCAAGTTATTAAGATTTTCCAACGTTGGCTTAAAAACCGATATGGATATACTTGAGTTTTGGGACAAAGTATCTTCATAGAGAAATGGAATGGTTGAAAAATGTTTTGAAGAGCTTACAAATTTTGTTAAGAATTTGTTTACATTGCCGCATAGTTCAGCTGCTGCCGAGAGAAAATTTTTAATTTAAATTTAAATTAATAAAAAACAGATATCGAAATAAACTTGAACTAAAGACAATTAGTAATAAAATACAATCAAAAGAATTGTGCAAAAACCAAAGTGATTCCAATTTTTGTACCTGTAACTAATTTGTTGATCCCTTATGTTTATTTTTAGTTTTTTTTTTTATTATTATGCAAAGAATTGTAAGAATTAATTTGATAATTAACATAAATACCATCACTGAAGTACAATAATTTTTATATTTAACTTTAAAATGTTTATATATAAACAATACTTATATATAATCCTACAAGTTTTTTATTTATTTTTAAATATTGAATATCTTAGAGAACTAACATTTTTATTTTGTTGCTTTAAACTGAGATGAATAATTATTTATATAAAAAAATTTAATACAAATATATAAAACCTTCATTTATTATTTGTAATTTAAACACACAGAAAACAAAAAAGTTTTTGTTTATTTTATTTTAATTTGGGTTATAAAATATTTTTGGTCTTGGCAACTCTGCTCATTATTATGACCGGCTCTCTTTGTTCAATTGAACAAGTTCGTTCGTGAACTACACAGATATAACCAGATAGGATAATTATGACGTTTAAAAAACGCTGATAGCAGCCGCTTAACATTTTATGTAGAGGGAGAAAACAACAATGTTACAATGTCTTGTAAAGCAAATGTATAGAAGCAGAAAATATGCAGGACTAAAATTGGCGGTTAACGTAGAAAAGTTAAATGTAAGTAAACATTTATTTTGTTTCTTGTGCAAAAGGTATATAAGAAGCTAAATATTACAGGATCAAAATAAGATATACTGGTCAAAAAAATTTTTTTTGCTGTAAGTTATCAATATTTTTTAATTTCTTGAACGAAAGAGTTAAAATTAATTATTATTATTAGTTCTTATTATTATTTATTAATAGTTCCACATAAAAATTATATTTTTTATTAAGACGCGCAAATTAAAAAACAACTTAGGACCAATTCTGTTTCTTTTTTCATTAATAACTCTAAGTTCTTTCGGCAACAGCGCTGCTTGCAGGTTTGTTATTATCATGTATTTTCCACCACTTAAATGCGTCAAAATCTGCAGCAATTTTCACAATTTTCCTACTATATCTTCCTACTTCTTCTTCAGGTGTTGCTGTAGAGCACACAGTAGAGTTTTCCAATAGGTCAGGTAAAAAACTATCTTTTCCTTACTCCGAAAGTATTTCAGTGATAGAAAACCAGTTGTTTACTATTGATTTCAATATAATGAAATTAGAGTTCCAGCGGTAGGGCAAGGACTCTTTAAAAATGTTGACAGTCTGTCTTGCCTTTTTAAAATATTTTACTATTTTTTTACATGCAACTAAAATTTCTGCTAACTCTGCTGTTACCACAAAGGACTTGTCTAAAATATTTGATAACAGGTGTCTGCTGCAGTTTAAACGTAGATTGGTTTTCAAAGCTTTAAGAATATTTTTTTTCTTATCTGTAATAAATTTTAAATTTTGAATGCTACAAACTCGAAACTCACAGAATAACTTCTTCAATTACTTATTTATATTGTCTGCAGTTGAGCTTTTAAAATCTATCGATTTCACTCGTAAAATAATTTCAACTAGAGCTAATTCTTTGCGATAGTGCAAAGTAACTCCAACGAAGTTTTTTTTAACATAATTGTCTGTGCAAATATCAATTGTTGAGGTTGCAATACCAAAAAATTTTAATCACATACTGCGCGATATAAACTAAAAAAATAATCTAAAATCAAAAAGTCATTGGTTCTGAAATAAAAAATGTTCCGTTATAAGTAACGGTATAAAAAAGGGAAGAAACTATGATGTGAATTCCTTAAACGGAAGTCATATTACAATTATTCTCACGTTCAGTTTATGATTCCGCACATTTTACCAGTTTTGGTGCTTTAAGTTAGTCGATTTGTAAGCATTTGAACGAATCTTTTTGTAGTCTAAGACAGTCTTAAAAAACTCATTTTGATTTTGTAAAAAACGAATTTCTAACTGTTAGCTGGGTAGGTCCATAATCCTTGCTGAAGGGTTATAATGACCAATTATATTTGAATGTATGTCTATGTACTTACGCAAATACTTGATACAAATAAACAAATTTGTACCCATTTAAGGATACTATTCAAAGTTCAAAATATATTATACTTATACTTATTGTTATAAGTAATTTTTTAAAAAGTGTAAGGTCTGTAATGTTTCATCCGAGAGCCTAGAATTAGATTTGTTGCGAATATATGCTGCTGCTGGAATACATCTTTCTCAATATATACTTCTGGGTAAAATGGTTGCAAGACAGCTATATGCAGTATATAAATATTTACCTCACCACCTCGTGATTCATACAAATCTATTCCTTTATAAAGTTGAGAATCTACATCATGAGCTGTATTAAAAGATTTTATTGGACTTTTAAATTCAACGATGGGAGCCTTTTTAACTTTTTAACAATGAAGGTTATGTTCGTCTTCAATTCGATGTTGAGTGATAAAGAATATTTACTTAATTATTGCAAAATAATACACTTAAAAAACTGTATGGGTGCTATTTAACGTAATACATACATACATAATGGTCATTACAACTCTTTAGTCAGGATTACGACATAGCTTCTCACGCCACTCATGTTGTAAGTGGTAAATTTAATACATACATAATACTCCGAGCGACAGATTATTTAAGAAATTTATCATAGCAATTTTATTTGCTCTCAGAGTTTTTGTCAGAAATCTGCTAAGAGGAAGTCGCCGAAGGAATATTTTAATATTTTTGTTTTGATGTCTTACTTGGGGTTTGAACCATTGTCTTACGTCTAATAAGCCAACACCCCACTTACTAGACAACGGCGACTTCGAATGTAATACTAAATTAAAAAAAAAACCGCCGCAAACTAATTTTTTTATACGAATTTATATGAATTTACAATCCCGAAAATTCCGGGACAAGTTTTATGAAATCCTGAGTTTCGTGATTTGCGAAATCTCTAAAATCCGGGAATTCGCAAAACGATTGGCATCCCCATTGGAAACCTAAGATATTGTGAAATGAATTTAGACTCAATTATTTTAGAAAAATTAACTTAAATGTTAATGATGTTTTAAATGTACTAAATGGCATGGATATTGATTATAATTTACTTTATAGATATTTAGATTTAGTCTAACATACAAAAACTTAATACTTAATGAATTCGATTGAGTTTACTATATAAATTTTACTATATATCATATTAACATATAGAAGTTCGGCCAAATTCAGATAATTTTATGTACATATATACATATATTTAAAAGTATCTATTGAATAAATAAAAATATAAAAGAATCATATACGTTATTACATTAAATTTCTTTTGTTTCTATGACATCAACATAAGAAACAACTTTTTTAAGATGGATACCTTGGGGTTTATTAAGGGTACCAAATATATCAAAAGAATACTTAATAATAATTAATTAAATCTTAATTCTTTAGTCTAATAAACAAATCTCACATAGTTCCTAAATGGCGCCATTAAATTAATTCGATTAATGTTGGCAGTGGAGCTTACATACCATACATATATAGAAATGATATGCCTGAAATTGTAGTTAAGTGTAACGTTCAGCATACGTATAGCTGATGACATATAGCTAATGATATACAAGTATTGATACTTGTATAGGTTCCGCCAATCGTATTAAAAAAAAAAATGGCTGGATTTTTGCCAATGCGGAATACTTTCGAGAACCAAGAGAACATTTGGCCTACCTGAATTAATTACAGTAAAAATACTTTCGACAATGACAATGATGTTGTATAATGACAAGTTGTATATTTACTTGAGTAAAACTGAAAAATATAATTTTAATTTTTCAAATGACCAAATCTAAAATTATTTGAAAAAACAGAACATTTTTTTTAACTATGCACAAAAGGTTATTGGTTACTTAAACATTTTCGAACTGATTTTCAAAATTCAAAGTTTTTTTTAGATATGGATAGATACTTAAAACAATGTATGTAATTTCTGAATGGGTGAACTCGGAGAATGTTTATATTTTTCAAGTTTGACCAATTTCAATTACAAAAATTAATTAAAAAATGTATGTTTTTGGTAATATTCCTAAAATACATTCATTTGGAAAGAGACTTACTTTTCGAGTTTTAAAATCTGACAAAAGCTTATGAAGTTATTATTTTTTTAAGTGTTTGCTGCATCTTCGTCGATTTCGCGTACGAGTATCTAGCATTATTCGGCTAATATTTGTGTCGTTCGCTTCACGATGAATTGACTTTCTAATTATCTATTTTTCTAATTGTAAATATGTAAATATTTATATACATCACTACTATTAATTTATAGATAAAATTTACATAAGTATGTACGTTGTTGATCTGAATGGAGTTCAATAAATATGTCAAATAAATATTGTATCAAATTTGCTTATTATGCACAAAGGGATAGATTGTAAATAAAGTGTTGAATCTGTTTTCTTTATATTTTTATTTTCCTATAGATTTGTGTAAATATTATAATTTTACATAATTCTGTAGGTTAATTTGTGCATATTTTTACTCAGTATTTAATATGTAAATAATGTTTTTAATTTTATTGTATTATCTAAAGTTTCCTAGCAGATTCCTCTTATAGCACGTTCACTGATAAGTTTTATACCGTGAACTGAGCTGTCGGTTATTGTTTTTAAAAAAAATTTTAATTGCTTTGCCCATATAAAAGATTTAATATTTGGTTTGCCATTTTCTAATTTTCTGTAATTTTTTGACTGCCAAATAATTATACATTTTCGATATTTTGTTCAAATTCCAGTTTTTTCGATATCTTTTTCAAAATTACATTAATTTTCGGAGCGCCTATGTATATCATGATCAACAATAACACATTTTTTTTAACGAAACACGTATACTCTGTTATTCAGAATGTATAAAAAAGAAAATTGTATGTGTATGTAGTATGTACCTAGTATATACCATAAGTATAAAATTTTCAAATTATTTTCGATTTCAAACGATTTTCAAATTTAAAGATATTTTTTTTACATAGACAAACATTATTATAACATTTTGTTAATGCATGAATTGCAATTTTTAAATATTTGCCACAAAAGTTCATGTTTTTCTAGATTGAATGAGTAACAATAGGGTGCTATAAATATGAATCAACAAAATATTTCACCTACGCTACGCGCTTTAAAGAAATTATTGCGCCCAGAGTTTAATATACATAAATAAATATAGAAAATTTATTTTAGATGATCCAGCTATAATTAGATCATGAGAAATAGAAATTATAATGCACGCAAACACATTTATAAAAAATGTTTTGTTTATGTTTTGTTTCATATCTATCTATTCCGTTTTATTTAAAATATTTCTCTATGTTGATCTCAGACAAACGTACTGATAAAAGTAGTGTATACTAATTAATTTTAGATATGTATTCATCAAAATATTAGGGAAGTACAATCTGTAAAAATCGAAAAAATATTTTTATTTCAATACTTATTTATGTGGATGTAGTACAAAGAAATATGATATTTTTAGATAAAATTTAATCAAATCAAATCAAATTTACAACGCTTTGTTCGATAAAATGTTCTCTCTGAGACAGTGCCTTCCACAATTTACTATTTAGATGAAATTATTATCAATAAAAATTGTTGGCTTTACGGACCGAATTAAAGCCAATATTATATAAAAATCTATACAAAGAAAAGTTACACATGACCACAATTGCAGTTGTCTTCAAACACTTGAAGTCAACAGAAGCTGATGTTATACATTGTTGACATAATAAAATTTATAGATTTGTGTATGCGAATGTATAGTTTCATGCATAGTACATTAATATTTTGTCATGATCAAATTTTAACATGAATTGTATTATCCGTTTTGAACGCATAATAACACAAGTTAGTCGCCGTAGTCTAGTAGGTAGTGTGTTGGCTTATTAGACGAAAGGCCATGGTTCGTATACCCGGTCAGACATTAAAAACGAAATATTGAAAAAAATATTTCTTCGGTGACTTACTCTCAGCAGATTTCTGGTAAAAACTCTGAGAGTAAATAAAATTGCCATGAAAAGTTTCTCAAAAAAATCTGTCATTCGGAGTTGAATTTAAATTGTAGTTCCAGCCACTTATGTATAAAATTAACACACATAACATAAGTGGTGTGAGAAGCTAGGCCATAATCCGGACTGAAGGAATGTAATGGCCATTTATTATATTAATATTATATAACGAGTTGCTGTGTAGGTTTTTCTAATTTATCACTCAAATTCTTAATTTATGCGCTCCACCTTTCTTCATTCTTGTCGCAGCTCTTGCGTATAATCGGTCATATGATTTTCTTCTCTTAAAGGTAGTCAGGTTTTATTGGATCTTAAATTAAATTATTGGAATTTAATTTAAACAAAACAAAAAGTGTGTAAATTATCATCGACATTTTTTATTCGCTTAAAAGACCTATGATGCTATTATGTGTGGAATACAACACCGGTTAAATATGCCCAATTTTCCGTCACTCTGACTCAGGTTGATTTGATCAATCGCATGTGCAATGGCTTCAAAAATAGCAGTGATTTCTGACATTTGCGCTTTCACCTGCAACTCAAAAAAACCCCGCAAGAAAAACTCTAACATCCTAACTGCAGTATCTGAGAGGGCAGTTCACATCACCTCCACGTGAGATAACCATGTCCTTAAACCAAATTTTTTTAGTCATGCAATTCAGACCAAAAAAGTTGGTAATCATCGACCTATACCGTTCGCCAATGGCGGAGATGGTCTGGCTAACATTGTTCTCAAAGAAATGTAAAACATTAAAACTTTAAAGCTCAAAATCCACATCAAACAGTGACTTTTTTCGATCGCATGTAGATTGATATCTTCCAAAATTCGATAATTTTTTTTGTTCATGTACTCATTTATCTAGGAATAGGCCTCATCGCTAGACTTTCCGCTGAAAATTAGGGGAAAGCCGACAACTACTTCACATCCCATTCAGCATACATATATCACTGTCTATTGTCGTTATTTTCAGGTCATGGTTTCTACAAGTGCGAAATCGGCTACCTTAGATTCTCCAGCACACTCTCATGGACTTTGTCGATATTATTGGCAGATCTTGTGGACTGAAAATTACCCACAACAATCCGTATAGTACACTCGATAAAATGATAAGAGCGATGGTAAAATGCGCAAAGTGTGTTGCCCGAACGGAATATCTCTTCTAATGAAACAACTTCATTTACATGTGCTGTTCATTACTATATTCGTCCTTAATGGTTTGGCAAAAGATACTGAATAAATGACAACTAATTTCGCCAATATAGCTTTAACAAGATTACCGTTATCAAAGTACGGGAGGCCCTGTTGGAAGACTTGCAGGCATTATTTTCGGATGCTTATTACATTATTTTACAAATATCCCGAAATGATTATCAATTTATGTTATGTTCATTTATGTATTCTCACATTCTCACATTCTCACATTATGTATTCTCACATTTAGTGATTTTTCAGATATTTTGATTATAACAAAAAAATTTTGATTATATAAAAAATATTTCACAGTTATAGAATAAGTTTTTAATATAAAGTCTACAATTCAATTCTTATTTATTATATATTGAACCACCCTAATAGTAGCGAATATACTATTCTAGCTATTTTTATAATCTGCATCATTATATATAGAAAACGACGCTATATTGAGTCAGTGGTGAAGTTTGCAAAAAAAAAAAAAGAAAAAAATCAGTATTTTCGTTAAGTTGTATCAGATTAACACACACAACTTAAGTGGTGTGAGAAGCTAGGCCGTAATCCTGACTGAAGGGTTGTAATGGCCAATTATGTATGTATATATGTATGTATGTGTCAGACGACTGAAAACAACTTTGTGGTTTGAATATAGAATTTTAATTAAATTCCAATTTTAACGTTTTTTTTTTATTTTTTTTTTTTTACTGGTACAGAAATTTTAGACTAAAACTCGACAAAAATTAAAAAATTCTTAAGTAGGCAACAAAGAAATATCTTCTTACTATTGTCCCGTGCACATAAAATCTATGCTATTTTTACGTAGAGTAAAAAAAAATGTTTTTAATCAAATAAAATTTTTTGTGTAATTAATTGATTATTTTCTGGATAAAGGGATGTTAGAGAAAGTGAATAAAATGCTAATTAACCAGGAACCTTTGTCTCATAGGGTATCATATGGTCGGATTTGATCGACTATAACTTTTTTAGTTTGTTTATAGAACGATGATTGTTGTGATGAAACATTCAATGGCTGAATATTTTCGAATATAAAAACTGTTGGAATTTTGAAATCGGAAACAAACATATTAGAGACGTTTACCTAAAAACTCATCAGTTTCAAATTTATAATCGCGTAGAAAACATTCAACAAGGTGCGCATACTATATCTGTTATCTGATTTCAAAAATTCACGAACAAAAAATTAATATTCAATTACTTGTGAAAATAAATAAAAATATTACAGTTCAATAGTGCAAATAATTTGGTGGTTATATACATACATACAATATACATTAATTACAAATTAGTGATTTCTATTCTTATTACTTTCCGTGAAGTGTAGATGTCAGTAGTACCTCTAATGTTCCGTGATTGGTGGGATGAACTTGAATTTCCAACGCGTACTTCGCGTCTCTTGGACCAACATTTTGGAACAGGACTAAGGTAATGAGTGATAACATTGATGATTATATTGTTATATGAGCTCTGCATTATTTAATTTAGACGCGATGATTTGTTGTCATCTGTGTGGAATTCACGTCCAACTATGTTACGTTCAGGCTATTTGCGCCCATGGCAACGTACCACAGGACTACAAAAACAAGATTCTGGTTCTACATTAAATATTAACGATGAAAAATTTGAAGTCATTTTGGATGTGCAACAATTTACTCCAAATGAAATCAGTGTTAAGATCGCTGACAGATTTGTAGTCGTAGAGGCCAAACATGAGGAAAAACAGGATGAACACGGTTTCGTATCCAGGCAATTCACTAGACGTTATCTTCTACCAAGTATGTAGATTAGAAAATTCTATTTCAAAAATTTAATATTGAATTATTTTCATTACACATTAGGTGACGTTAACCCAGACAGCGTAACGTCATCATTATCGTCCGATGGACTTTTAACTGTAACTGCTCCCATGAAGAAATTGCCTCCTCCAAATACTGAACGTGTTGTACCCATCTCGCAGACCGGCCCTTCTTCGAAAGAAGACAAAGACAAAAAAGTGGAAACAACAACAGCATAGAGTGAAATATTGTTATTAAACATAAACAATCCTTAAGCAACATTCTTCAAAGAAATATGTGCATGGAAAATTCTAAACCATTTAACATATAAAAAAATGAAAAAAAAAGAATTTTTTTTTGTTATAGACTGTTTTTATACTCACATATACTATATTTTTTTTATTGAATTAAATATTAATTTTACAATTCTCTCCGAAATGTTTCAATTAATTTATTTATTTATTTGATCTTCGTTTATTTTTTTTTTTTTTTTTTTTTTGCTAATAAAATAATTTTACTGTAAAATATTTGTTTCTCTTTTTATCGGTTCAGATAGTTTACGAAAAGCTTTTAAATTCAAAAAGATTTTTATACGTATAAAAATTGTATACGTCATTCGACATATAAGCATTTTAGTAAAGTTTTAATCCGCTTGAACGAATACATCATTGGTGAAAGACTGATAGAAAGTATTATTTATGAAATAATTACAATACAATTACAAATTATATTTAATTATTTACGATTTGAACAACTTCGATTTTATGATCGGTGTAATGTAACATACCAAAGTCTCTGGTGGGAATCGAACCAACAACCCTCACACTAATAGTTTACCCATTAGGCTACCAGGTCACTAAGATCAAAAGTAAACTACTTTTATATCATCATAAAAACACAAAGAATTTAATGGATAATCGAATTGAAGAAATACGTTAAATCTTTAATGAAATTGTTAACAACTTAAATGGTTTAATTAAAATTAAATTTTTTTATTTCTTTTATAAATTGGGCTCTAATAGTGGTAAACAAACTTATGGAGTTTTATAAGATTTCTGAATTAATTAAAAAATCCATTGAAAATTGAAATAGAATTTTATTTCCATTATTTTTACGCCAATAATTTATACAGTATGGTGAAAGTCAATTTTTTTTTTATTTAATTTCAAAACGCTTGGTATTGTGGAAAGCAGGGTCTAAAAGTATAGTTCCAAAACTAAAATCAACGTTTTCTGGGTACAGTCCGAGAATAAAGTTCAGATATGCACAAATTTTATTCCAATTTATTCATTCCCAAGTATGTTTAATGATTGAATCCATATTATCGATAATTTTTTTTTAATTCCTTTGTGAAAATTAAGAACTATCTACGACATCTCAAATGCTTTAACTAAGATTCTTATTATAAACAACAACCACTATTTTCAAAAGTGAATTAAATTAACTGTTTTTAATGTTAAATTTTAAAGTTTGTTCAGTTTTCAAAATAAAAATTTTGAAAATAAATTATAATGTCACAACTAATATGAATTGCATTTAATTGTGTGACTTTCCGGTTCATTGTTTTAGTAACTTTGGTTAAAAAAATATAGAAATAGTTTTAATTGGTTACCCAAAACACCAAATAAGTTTTTGATAAACTTCCAATCGTAGTCTCAAATTTTTTTTCCCATAATATGGGAATAACCAGTGGTAGGTAGCAGCCCTCCTCGGGGAATAAAATTTGCAAAACTCATCACAATACACCATTGAAGATGGATGGCGCAGGCGATATATAATAATGTTTCCGAATCAGTTTCCTGAAGATACCGATTTAAAAATTAATAGATTGATTTAAGTGAAAGGTTTTATTGGAATATTAAATAAACTTTATTATTTAAAATGCGTAAACTCTTTTCCTTTATTTAACAAAAGACTGAACGTGTGATGAAAACGAAAATTAAAATAACGATGATGAAATACCAAAAAAACTTATATTAAAAGAATAAAGCTTGTGTAATTTTATATTCAGTGATATTTGTGATATTTTACAGGATATTACATATATTTTCAAATAATACGAGAAAACTTTTAAAGAGATTTGAAAATGCTGTGGATTTTGTAAATAAAGATTCAAAGTTTGTCATGAACTTAAGTCTTGGTTAAGGATAGTACAAAAAGAGACATCAAATTAATTCAAGAGTACAATGTCGAACTAAAACATTAATGAAACGTTAAGTTACTATTTCTTTAGTTTTATAGGTGGTCCACAAATATTGTCAACAGTATTCGAAACGTTTACAATCTCTGAATGAGGACTGAACTGAATAATAAAAATTTTCTTTTGATATAATAAATTTAATAAAACTCATACTTTTCACAGAATAATGAAGAAAATTAAAGAATATGTATGTAGGTATAAATTAGTTTGGAGATTTAATTAGTCCCCGAACAAACTTACCAGGGTTAATTTTTAAATAATCCGTTTTTTCTCTTTGTGGTTAAAATAAATAAATCTTCATATAGTGCTAAATTAATTTATAAAATTAACGAGTTTTATAATTTTATTTCGATGAGCATATGATGTCCGATCTAATTTAATTTTTTAGAATTGAAGCTTAGAAATAATGTCGCCAAATTTCGAGCGGCAATCCGGAAATTGTATAAAAAAACTTTGATTATTATAATCGATTGCTAAGTGACAATTAGGGATTTGATAAGAGAGTAAGTAAATTGAGAAATGAGAAATTGTTCATAAGCGACTAAACTTTTTCAAACATAAAAATAAATTTCATTACGGTTTTATAATTTTTATTTTAATATTTAAAATTTAAACAGAAACTCATCCTGTGATAAAAATAATACCAGCAAATTTTAATTTCAAAATATTTAAAAAATAATAATAATACATAAACAAATACTAGAGTGATTAATATTTTATGGAGACTCCGGTGTTCTCTACAACTAATAGACATAATATCAGAACATGGCCAACAAAATTTGAACATAAACAATCCCGCACCTTACTCTGATTATTGTTTTTTTCTTTTTATGACACAATTTCTCGATCGAATTTGGAACTTAGCAGTATATTTAAGGTTATTATCTTTCTGAAACACGCAACGCAGTGCCAAACTTTTAAAGATAATTCGTAAAGTACTGCGGCGGTGTCAATCCTTTACGCTAAATTGCGGAACGAGAAATTTTTTTATCTTCAATACTTCTTCAGGAAAGTTAGGCTTATGAATAGTCTCCAGAAGTTTAAAGATTTCAATTTGGGGACAAGATATACTGCTAGGTTGTGGAATTCAGCAGAGAGAGACACTTACTCCTTACGTTCACGATCCAGTCGTGATTTACATACAGCAGACACAAAGGCAGTTACTGGCAAAGGCAGTTACGAGTATTTTTCTACCAGATCAAACAAGAAAAAAAACTAAGAATATATAAGTGTTTCTAAAATGTGTACGTGAAGTCCAAAATGCAAAAAGCTAGAGGATTTGAATCTACAACAGGCTTGTTAGAATAGCTTTTACCTGTTTCACTCTCAGCTAAGGTTCTGATGAACCAAGTTGCAACAATAATCATGCAGAAGAGCAGACGCCGAGGCAGTTTTTCTTAGCTTTATATATCCTAATACCATATTGGTTTTAGAATGGCATTACACAATATGACTTTACAATTTAGTTTTAGGAATGAGGAAACCAATGTATTTCAAATAGTTTTAATTTTTATGCGCAAATTTTGTTTAAATATTGAATTTTTAAGTTCAAAATCTATCAAAGAGTATGTCAAGATACTTTTTATGCGTTTGCTAAACCACTATGTGGTTATTAGCTTGAAGTGAGTAGCATTTTTCCCCAAGGGTTACTTAAATATTACACAAACATATTTTTGTTAATTCTTTAGTTGTATGAAATTAACCTGTAGGCACCTATGCGTTGTGAGATCACGCTGAAGAAGCTGTGTCATCGGTAAGTGTAAAAGTATGTGGCATACCGACTACAATTACCTGAGAAGCACTCACATCATTAATAACAAACCCACGGACGGCTATATAACTTTTCATTTTTTCACATTATTATTTCTCTTTAATTAATGTATTAGATCTGCCAAATCTTATTGAACAAGTGTACAGATGATCTAGTTGGTAGTTTGCTGTGGGTTCGATTCCCCCCCAAGCCGACCATTCTCTATGATTAACCACAATAAACAAAAATTAAAACAATGCCAGTTATTACAAAAAAAAAAAAAAAAAAAAAAGAAGTGAACGTTTTACATTGGCCATAAAAAACAATATTTTTATTTGTAACTCACGACCCCTCTTTTTGCAATCTTATAAAAAAAAAAAAAAAAAAAAAGATAGAGAAAAACTATTTATTTTTCTTCGGAATTTTTACTTATTTTTCTCGTAAATCAATTAGTTTGTTTACTTGAACATTTTTATAAAGGTCAAGGATATCTTTTCTTTTTCGTCGTATCTTATTTAATATGACATTCCAGCATGTTTTACAATTTGTAGCTTAAACAGTACCTCATAGCAGTATTCCGTGACACTAAATAGGTTTTAAAATTGATTCGTATAGAAAAGGTTTGCAATCTGAACTAAGCGTTTATTTCCCACAAATAATCCAATTGATTTGAGCTGTCTATCTTTATTTGTAGCAGCTTTGTCCCAACTTAATATTTTAACATTTCCATAGTAATCTGGTAAAATTCAAACCTGAGAATTTTTAAAGATGACAATTTTAACTCATTATTATTAATTTAATTTAAAAATTTTTACTTCGGAAAAAACAGGGTGCACAACTAAAAAATAAATTGAAATGTTTCAAATCTAGATGACAAAAACTAAAGCAACTATTTTTAATTTTTTATTTTGCAAATCAACAGCTCATTTGCGAGATAGTCGAGCTATTAATTTATTAATGATGCTTTCTGAGAAGTTTTTCCATGTTTCTTTTTTTGGACAAAAAAAAATTCCGCCATGGATACGTCCATGTCAGTTGTTTTAGTTTGTGCCACTAGTGGGTATACCTAAAAATGTCAGTGATGTCAGTAAATGCGGAAGTTTAGATTTCTTCTATCTTATTGGCGATATGTCGGAATGAATTTCTTGTTGGCTGATTTTGTCAAATCCAGATTCTTTTTTTGCTTTTGGTCTTTGATTTTAATGGTATTATGAATTTTTATTTTTCATGTCCTTAGACGTCTTGTCTTGCTAACAAAAGTTGGTAAGTGAACGCTTTCGACAGCTTTATTCGTAATGGAAGTGTTCTCACATAAAAACCACCTTTGGTTGCACACCATAATGAATAATTTTAGTTACGCCTTACTGCTCTAATTAGTTTCTGATGGAGGAATTTTTTCGTGATTCTATTAACTTATGGAGACGTTCTCTGCATTAATTTAGTTTTTCTTAAGTTTATGCCGTATCTGTAGCTGACACTATCTTCAGACTTTCCTTTTCCAACATGAGATCTTACACGTTAACGGAGTGCAGGCCGCTGTATCTAATATATTTTAGCTATACGAAGTTGCGTGCAGGCCGCTGTATCTAATATATTTTAGCTATACGAATTTGTAGTGGGGTTAAGATATGTTCTAATCTGTTAAAGATTTTTTAATTTAAATTTCAATTTCCATATAAAATGAATAAAAAACAATAATTTAACAATACATTTAAAATTTTTTTTATTTTATTTGTTCAGTCGTACTTTAGGAAACGCACTTATCAAGTGAAAATGTTAAAGAATATCAGTAAGACTAATTATTTTCAGAAACATTTTTTATTTTTGGTTTTATTGTAAAAATTTGTTTCCTTAAAAAACTTGACCAAGGCGAATTCATTGAGGTGAGTTTGCTTTTTTTTTTATATAGAATTCAACTTCGACTGAATTTAAACACATATTTCTGCAACAAAGTTTTTTTTTTATAATTTTATAAATTTATTTTTTTAATGTACTTAATTAATATTTAGTTTTTGAATTTAAATACAAATTTGCACACGATATAAACATAAAACAATTTAATATTATTATATTTTAAAGAAGATAAGCATTAGAAAAGCAACAAATACAAGTTGTTTTTGTTATGGAAAAAAGGCAAACTGAGTTATAATACCATCTCTACCATCTCTACCATCTCTATGAATTCGCCTTGAACTTGACATTAGAAAAGTTTTCGCATTATATTTGTATACATAAAAATTGGTTTTTAATTGTAAATATAGTTGTTATAGGAGTCTCATTTTGTTTATTATAAAATTTCATATACTTTAATTTATTATTAAAGAGATTGTCATAAATGTACGTAAATAGCATTTATTAAAAAAAAATAATAAAAATAACTAATGTACTCGAGAAAATACATATAAGTTATATGCAGATATATTTAAACTAAATATTTTAAAGTAATATAAATACATTTGATTTGTAGATTTATTTAATCCAATTAATTTGTAACAATTGTATAGTTTTTCTCTCATTTCGTTAACTTATTTACATATTTACAGACTTATGTAAATCATTCATGACACAATATTTTCATTTGAATGAAACTTTGAAAACGATTACAAGATTACGACAAATGTTATACAAGTTTCATGGATCATATGTTGGTTGTGTCGATCTACATATGTCGTATGAATCTATGTGCGACAATAAATATTTGCATAGGTTATTGTTGAGTCCAGCCCAACAAGACATTTATTCATTAAGGGATTATTATTACACGCATTTATATAGAGATTATATGTTGTATCTATCTATCCACACTCTGTTTCCTTAGGAGAATTTATTTTATTTTTCAATTTTTATGTACACATAAATTTATTTGTTGTATAATATAATTTTATAAATTTGTTTATGTATATGTATGTACATTCATTTGTTTCTATAGTTTTAGTTCTTACAGACTTACTTCTTTGTAAAATTAATTAAAACACAAAAACAACATTTACTAATTACTTTTAGGAAACGTACATCAAAAGAATTGTTAATACTAAAGGGAAGCCAGATGGAAAACTGATATGACAGTTTGATTAAGAGTAAAAAGATTTTTGATCTGTTTTAATTACAATTTGAATTTTTGAGAACATGAAGCATGACGATTATCCAGTTTGCTTTTTAAGTTTTTATTCAATATTTATGCTTCTGATGAGGGCTATTTCAATTAGAATACATTTATATCATGCTCTGCATGAATTTGTTGCACAAAGTCTTCATTTGTTACCAAGTGTTTCATTTCTGAACATATTCTTCCATTTCATTTTCACCAATGGAAAACGTACATTGCAATTGTATTGGTTGAGGTTTTAACAGTCCCAAGAAGAGTCTCTTAAAAGCTATATGCTATTTTAGAACTGATTTATTACTTAATAGGGACATTTGTTTAGCTTTTACTTCAGCAAGCGTGTGTATGCCTTGTTCTTGGAATTTCTTCCACTGTGAATAGTTTATTTGCATGTATGTTATCAATTCAGGCATATCAATAAAACCTGTAACAAAAGAAAAGAAAAAAATAAAAGAAAATTAAAATTAGTTTAAAACTATTGAAGAGTACTCACTGTCCCAGGCGTGCATCATATCCTGTATAATATATTCAATGAATCCGATTTGACTTTTTGGTATGCTACAAGTAGCGCGGTCGAACATTGGCATAACAATTGGCAAATTTTTTTCCTTTTCTTCATCAGTTTGTGTAAAATACTCTTCTGCAATGCGTCGCGCCCACTCAATACAACATGTCAACGGTCTTGCCGGATTGCTAACGTCAGCAACTTTAATAAGCATACGGCGCATTAATATTGAACTCTCTTCCTCAGCTTGAACGATCTGCAAAATCTATTATTAATTTTCATTAGAAAAACAAATTATTTTTGGTATAAAATGATAAATAAAAATAAGTAAACTGATGGTTCATAAAGTCAAATTTCAACTTTAATAATGATCTTAGTTTTCTTATATTACTACGAATACGAATGATCATTTTTATCATGTTAGAATGTGACACTTGCACATGGTACCAATGAAGTTTCAGATAGATATTTCAGATAATACTCTCTTTTTCATAACTACACTCACTTCGGCACACTTTCGTGTAGGATTCCGTTCTTTCCCATAATTATTTATTAAATCTTCAATAAAATTGAAATGTATGAAATCACAAACATATTTGGAAATTTTATCCTTACCACAAAACCTGACGAAAATTTGTAAGTTCACCAATATTTTTTTTAAGAAAATAACGAGGTTGTGAAATGTACATGTAACACACAAAAATTAAGAATAGGTTTCTTCTAAAAAGAAACTGTTGATATATTTTCATGGCTAGCATGCAATTTAGTTTAAAACTTTTGGAATTTAAAACTTGGATATTCAAATTCAAATCCTCGTAAATTTCATAACAAGTACAATATTTTTGGTTATCAAAAAAAAAAAAAAAAAAATAATTTTATTATTTTGTAATTTAAAAATATTCCATAATAATTACATATAATTAAGGAACTACGTTCTTAAGCAAGTAATATTAAAAGTTTATTTCCAATTATGTTTTAAAGTATTTCACTCTTTTACATTAAATGACAGAATTAGCAAATAGTATTGTACTAAGTTGTATTTAGTATAACTTATAGAGGACTATTACAGTTTTCTTTATCAAGTTAAGTTTATTTTGTAGTTTGGAAATATTTGAAAACAGTTTTTGGTTCATTTATAGTTACATATAAGTTAGTAAAATCTTGAAGGCTATAATAGGGAAACGTTCAAAATCAGAATCTCTATTTATGTTTTACGTAAAACTTAACTATTTAGCAAAGACATTACTTTACAGCATTATTTTGTATTCAATGTGATATGTAATATGCTTATTGCGTAATTAAATTAGTCACAAAAAAAAAATGTTATACTTACATCTCTGGATTCTACATCTCCTCCAAACACGCTAACGAACTTGGCCAAGTGCTCAAAATGTCGGGTCATTTCAGTAGCCAAAATCATGTCTATAATTGTACTCCGGGCAGATTTATAAGTATCAGTGTCTAAATTCTTAAAAATATTGACTTTGTCATCAGCTGAATAGAATAAAAATTAATAACCTTAATCAATAACGATTATAATAAATGCAAAAGATAGATAAGTTTATGTACCTAGTGCTAATCTAAAGGTAATTGATGCATGATGTGATTCGAGTACTGTTAAATCGTTATAAAGTAAAGCAAGAGGATTATTTGAGTTACAGAGGAAAGCAGACGAACGTCCTGGATGATCAACATCGTGGGCTACGGCAGCTATCAAGGCTGAAGCCTCATCCAATCGGTCCATGACAAGATTTTTGGCTGACAATTGCGATATAAAAACCCCCGTTGCCTAAAAAGGAATACAAAATATTATAATTATTATCCTTTAATGTGGAAGAAGAAATTTGACTAAGAATATACTTATACCTGTAAGACGTCCGCAGCATGAGTGCTGTTGTGATATGTATTATCCGCATGGTAATGACTTTCGATTAGAGCCAGCCAATTTTTACAAACGGTTTCATCTACACCAAGTGTTGAGAAAACGTCAAATCGTCTAAAGATTTCCATGCCTAAATACAAAAGAGGCTGTTTCTCTGTAATTTCTTCTAATTTAAAAATATTAAATTCCCAGTTTAGAGATTCTTCTAGTATTTCCATAATAAGAGGAGTTGCCTATATAAAATGTATTTAAACAAACAATTGTTTTAACAAACATTTCCACAAAACCAGTCACAAAAATTAATGAGTCTGACCTTCATCTTAGCTGGCATTATTCCAGTAGTATTTGTACTATTGCATGTCCGTCCAGCTTTCACTATTGAGTCATTCGAACTACGTCTTGATGAATAGATATTTGGACCCTAAAATTTTTAATCAAACCAAATTTCATTTTTGGAAAAAAATGCAGTGCAGATAAATCGTTACTTACTGTTAAAAGTGCACCAATTAAATCGGTAGCTATGGGATCATCTGGCCGAATTTCCTTCATTTGCGGGCTATAGAGTCCTTCACGTTTTAAAAATTCCATTACTTTGTCTATAAGTCGTGCCTCATCTGCCGAACAATTCTCCTGTACTTGTGAGAGCAAATTTATTATCTTCAAAGTGTGCATTTTTGATATATCGCATTCAATATCAAGATGAATAATTTAATTCACCAGTAATCGGCAAATCAAACGAACGTATAAAGGTTCGTAGAAACAAAAGGTACGCAGATAATTAAGGTGCAATTAGATTAACAAATAACAAACGCAATCAAACAGGCAATGAATCCAATAATACGTAAAATGAAACGAAAAATAAACAGCAAAATTAGTAATTTTATTAATAATTAAACAAATAAATAATTATAAATTATAAAGCAATGAACATAATCATTTAAGTGAATCTAAATTTCCTTCGGAACGAAGTAAACAAAAACGTTTCTTAATAAACAGCTTCAACTATCATTTCGGGATTAAATTTATTCCTGTTTGTACTTAATAAACATAAAAATAATAAATTTTTATATTTATTTAGCTATACATGGCTTTTACAGTTTGAATTAATTTGCTTATTGTTCTTTTGGGGGAACGAATTATTTTTTTTCTTTCTTCAATTCAGTCATTTTCACATGATTTATGTTTTAAAATAGTTGAAGGGCCATTACGAGTCTAGTAGATTTGCGAAATTTTTATACGATTTCCGATTGTTACTGTCATTCGACGAAGACCAAAATAAGATAAATAATCTAAATATTTGAGCTTTGTCATCTACAGACATATTGCAAGCCAAAATACTAAAGAATTTAAACATAGGTGGTAAGGAACAAAGTTTCTTCCTGCTATTCTCAACGACACAACCAAATAATTTAACCAGTAAGCATTAGACAAGGCCAGAGGAAAATTTCGATAATGAAACTAAAACGACGCAAATAAATAACAAAAGAATCGAAAGAGGCTTTGCGAAAGTCATATTTTCCTTACAGGAATACGAAAACCCTTATAGAATTCTATTTATATATACGGTGCAGGTCATATCCCCTATTAAATAATCTGGATAACAAATTTCAAGAGAAAAACCATATGAAAGTAAAGTAAACAATAAAAAACAAAAAAAAAAAAAAATACTTACGTTAAGAAATGACTATAATAAAATATTAAAAATAGATTTAAGTAAAGTTGTCGATATAAAAAATGATAATGTTCATTAGATATAAATGTTCAATAATACAATTAAATTGTACAATTCTTATGGGGAAAAAATCAACAACTTTGTATATTGATTGGCGTATTTGAAGCTGTTAAGCACTATAAGCTATCAAGGCCGATAAACCACTGTTTGTAATGGCTATAATAGCGTTCCAGTGTTTGGTTATATATAGTTCATTCACTATTTATTACAATTATTTGTTTTATTAAAAAAAAATTAATTATAAACAAAGACATTGCATTAAATTTGAACGATATATTTTGAAATTTTTGTTAACAATTCAAAAGTGCACATTATTTTGATTAATTTGTTTTTCTCTTAACATGTGTTATCCTTCAGTTTATTTTATTAGCTATTTTATTTAGGATTGAATACGAAATAAATTGCAGAAATTTGTTTTGATCTTTTTATTTTTCTTCAAGTGAATGCACGACGTATCAACATGTGCTCAGAAGTGCTCGTCATATAAATATGATGATTCTTAATTACATATAAATATCTTTACATATTTTATTACAATAGTTTTTTTCGATTACAACAATTCTCATGAAATATTAGAAATTTTTAAATCCGAAAACATTTTGCGTTTAGCTTTTATTCTAAATAGATATTTGTAATTCGATATGTATTTCTATAGTTAGAATACCATCTAATACAGATATACATACATATATTACATATATTTAATTAGAATAGACCTAAAGAAGAAATTTATCCCAATTTTATAAAATTGCAATCTTAATAATACAGAAAAACAATTCAACTTCAACTATTTGCGCTTCTATAAAAAGTAGCGGAAACAATATCATCATGCATGTCAAAATGTTAAAAAAAAAGCTTTCAAGTTGTTGTTATTTTCAATTTCATCTCACCTTAGTAATTGGTGCCTCTAAAGGTAATGATGTAAGTTTCGCCAAACTAGTACGTCTGAGACCATCAGAGGCAATAGACCGCACGTCAAAACTACCGCGACGTATAGAATGTAGCGAACCCCGTGGAGCTTCTTTCGGTTGTGGCAATGTAGCTATGAAATCAGTGTGTCCACCAGGTACATCAAAATTAAATACAAAATGCGTTGGAATTCTGCAATATTACACAATAAGTTTTGAAATTATTAGTAAAAATAAATTCAATGCTAAAAATATTATTATTTTGATATTTTTTTATTAGTTGCGCCAACAGTAATATGTAGTAATATGAATGAGAAAGCGATGTATTAATACTCAAAAATAAATTTCCATTTTTTATTTTTGCAGCGAATTCATCTTTTTCTTAATTAAATACTCATAATATTGGAACGGACGTTACTATACATTCATGAAAAATATCAAAAGTACCGACGAGCACAAGCTAAGTACTACTAATCCCCATCTCTTCGTTTCCCTATATCCTCTACCTCTCCACCCATGTGGTTTAAACCCACTTCTAAAGTATCATAACAAGGGGTAGCACAATGGGTCACCGAGACAACTTGCTTATAAATGGTAAGCTACTATAGGATTCAATTTTATCATTTTTTTTAAAAAAAATAGTCTGTTCGGCTGGGAGCTGCCATTAAAACATTAAAAGTTCATCAGTAGTGATTATCTCAAATATTGAGTGATTGAATAGCAAATGCTGAACTAATTAAAAATGAAACTCCTTAAGCGTACACGTTCCTGTAGTGGACAAAACTAGCTCTGTAAATACTTTATTTTTTTTTACCAAAAATCACATTTCAAAACAACAATTCTAATCGTAATCGATTTTTAATTTTGATTGGAAACAAATCTGAATTTTTTTCATAACTGTGTACAATAGAAATATAGATATTTCATAAGCCGATGGTTCAACCAGCTTTTGACCAAGTGGGCCAGGCTACACTTTTATCAAAACTTTTTACTTTTTTCCACTTTTTTCGACTTTCAGCGAACATTCTAAAAAGATCGCACTATACGTTCAATCTTAATTAATAATCATTTCTATTTAACTTTAAGTCCTATACACTCTTCTAAAGATCGGACTCCTTTCATTATAAACCAAAAAGCCCTTTTTAGATTGAGGGAACAAAGGCTTAATATGAAAGACTCAGTCCCATCTGAACCCGAATATGGTTGATTTTAATGTGCAAAAGACGCAACTAGAAAAATAAACGACATTTTAAAGATATCATGAGATCATTACATTCTTCAAAAGCAACTACTTTATTTGTAAAAAATTTATCTATTTTAAGGATTCTATATGTCTATATATTATATGGAACGCAATAGAGAAGTTATATTATAAACTTTAATTTAATTTTGAAGCGTACATAACTTTTCAATTTGTGTATACATATGTACATCTATTGGTGTTGTATGACACATAGTGTTGGCCTTAGAATTTTATACATTTTACATTTTTTTTATTAAGTTGTAAAACAGGTTAGCGTTTTTCTAGTTATTTAGTAATTTTAAACCCATTCTATGTCCAGAATCACTTGTATTCTTTTATGCATGAAACAACTAAGATCTACTCATTTAAGAATCTTATCGACTAGTGATTTAAGGTGTAAAAAAAATCATTAAAGATGTTCACGTGCAGAATTTGACAATTAAAAAGAACGGCGTAGTTCTTGTTGCTCAAGAGGCGGTATGTTATTCGTTCTCTCACACTTTTAATCGCAGACTAAAAGTTAAATTAATTCAATTATATTATATATAATTCAATTATAAAATCAAATATCATACTAGCATTTTTGTAAACTGTTATCCCTTCCAAAAGAATAAGATTTGTCATAGTGTTATAGATTTATTATTGAGAACATTTTTCCTATGTACATACATAATTCGTAATTTGCCATTACAAGCCTTCAGTCATATTGTGTGTGTTCATTTTATACATGAGTGGCGGGACCTACAGTTGCAAGTCGACTCCGAACTACGAATTTTTTGAGAAACTTTTTATAGCAATTGTATTTACTCTCAGAGTTTTTGCCAAAAATCTGCTGACCTAGGGCTTGAACCGAGGGCTTATGTATAATAAGCCAACACATTACTTACTAGACTACGGCGACTTCCTATGAAATCAAATTAATTTCCTCCGAAACAATAAATAATCATTTTTTCCACAAGCCACATGGTAGTCTGCTAAAAATTTCTATCAAACGTAAATTAAATGGCACTGATTGTTGAAATTTCACATTTAGAATGTTATACGGTATGAACTTTCAATAAATAGGTCACAAGTACTCTTATTTTCCGAAGAGATCTGTTTTATTTCCGTATTTGATGCGCTAATTGCATGGACTTCCAAAACTACGTTAATAAATGTTTTTCCATGTCGCATCAAGCATCGAAATATGCTACAATGCAAATCAATGACATTCAGTTTTTTGCAACCACTTGGCTTCTTTTAGCGTAGAAAGACGAAAACCTTAATTTGCATTTGAAGTCTTAATTCAAATTAACTCTCGCATTATTATTATCCCGAAATTAGAGTGCATTTAGTTTAACTCTTTTACTATGCCAATACTGATCGGTAATCAAGTTGTTGACAATTTTTTTTCTGTTTTCAAGTTAAAATGAAATCGAAACAAATTAAGAGTACAATTTTGCCGTTTACTCCTCCGTCTAACAGCGAATGACGTAGAGCTCGTACTAGTCCAAGAACTCTGAATATATCCAAAATACATGTGTAATGGTTACTGCTTTCTCCTCCACAGATTTAGTGACAAGGACACCGTCGCACATGGTCATCGAGATGAATTCGAAGACCCCCTGAATTGCGCCACCACAGCTGGTGCATGACTTTGCGCTTTATCCCCCTCAAGAATTCATTGGTCGACTGGTAGCAGATGCGCGGGATTGCGGTTAGCATTTTTATCCCACCATACGATGTGGGTCAGTTGCAGTACCAATGAACGTGTTGATTACCTCTTCGACTTTATTATTAGTAATAGCTTAGTTATACAAAATCGGGAGATAAACCAACCTTCCTTACTTCGAATAGAAGAAAAGAGCTGGACACCACCCTGGTCAGCTTCGATTTCTCTGAATACCTTAGAGACTGGAATGCTCCTTTTTAGATCATTGATGCATTACCTTTAATATTTACATAACAGAGTCTCTACATATGATGATCTTTCCGATCATGATTCCCCCAACTATTGTTTTTTATATAGATAGGGCTGCAGCACTAAGTCGGTATACATATCTTCCGTCAAATACTCTACCCTCAAACCAAAACCGCCCTGGTGGAACCAAGAGATCGATGATCTTCATCGATCCACTAGCAGGCTCTCTAGTAGGACAAAAATCGTTGATGAATGGTCACTCTACAAGGCCAAAAAGAGGGCGAGGAGGACTTCGTGGAGGAACTACTGTGCGAGCGTGGAATCATCTGCCGAAACTAGCTGTCTCCGCAAAAATCTAAGCTCCACACATAGGTCTCTCGAATGCATCCAGCCGCCTAATGGCAGCTGGACTGAGGCCAGTTCAGAGACTTCTACTCGACACTCACTTTCCGGAGAGTGTTACCCTTGCGAGTCAAGCTCTCTATCGGATTACAGAACCACCGTCTGTAAATTGATAATATTATTCCGGGTGACATTCAACATGGGGAAAAGATTATCCTTTTAACTGCTTACCATGTATAACGCCAGCCTTAGGTTCCTTTACATCCCTTGGAGCTCGAGAATGTCTAACCGTCCCACACTAAGGCAGGTGGCTATAGACCAATCAGCCTTTATGTCTTTCTTCTAAAGATACTGGAAAGAGTTCTTGATGTTCATATTAGGGCCTCGATTGATCCTTCTATCCTCATCCCAACATGCCTACACGAGGTGTAAACCAGTGGAGACTGCACTGCACTCCCTTATTGCTAGGGTGGAAAATCCCTGCACTTTACAGAATACACTCTGGCCATTTTCCTAGACATTGAGGGTGCATTCAACAACGTCAACCCGGACGCTATAGTTCCGGTCAGGTTTATTGAGCTCCTCCTCAAATCGACAATAATAACCTCCACAGTGGGGGCTTCACAGTGTCAGAGAATTGTCTGTAGAGGTACAAAACAAGGCGGTTTTCTATCTGCACTTCTCTGGAATCTCGCAGTCAGCTCACTCCTGAGGATACTTGAATTCTCTGTTAATAACGCCATAGCTTACGCTGACGGTATTGCCATTGCTTCGTCGGGAATATGTCCACAGACACTGTCTGACAAGCTGAAGTTAGTGCTGTCAATTGTACTAGACTGCTGCGGGAATTTTGGACTATCTGTTAATCCCTCCAAGACCGGTACAATTTTTTTCACTAGGGGATACAAGGTTCTGACATTCACCCTTCATAGAATAAACGGGACCGGCCTGACGCTAAGTCCCGAGATTAAATATCTGGGCCAGATCCGCGACTCCAAACTCAACTGGAAAACTCAAACTCAATCTGGCTGCTAGGGCGCGCAAAGCTGTAAGGCAGTTGGATCCAGGTGTGGTCTTCGCCCAAGGGTCATGCGCTGGATATTTCTGCATTCATCGAACCCAAAATCCTATGTGGTGATGTCTTCTGGTGGACTGCTCTGGACAAGCAGCACAATGTCACACTAATTGACAGAGTAAGAAGGTCCGCAGCTATTCGTATAACTGGTGCTTTACGCACCACCCCCACAAACGCTTAACTGGCTTCCTACTGAGCTCCTCGCAGATTGCTAAGTTCAATGCCCTGTCTCCTCTCTGGCCACTCCTCTATTTTGAAAATTGATTCTTTGGCCTCACTGGATATCGATTATCTCCCTGTGGAATATTGTTTTGACAGGGGTTTCAACTTCCTGATGCCAAGCAGGAGCGACTGGGCCCCTGACATGGTAGTGCAGATATAGGTTATTTGGCTCCCAAATCCTTGTCAACTTAACGAAGCTATCGTCCATTGATATCAAGGATATAGCTTCGTTTATCAAACTTTTGGGCTGGCTTTCCAGCGTGGGTAGATATGCTTTAAATGGGCAGCCCTTGAGCTGACCAACTTCTTCCTACCTGGTTTAGAATAACTTGGTGAGTACAGGGACTGCTTTCACCTAAGGCGTCACAATGGGCCATTATGAGTGCTCCAGTGACCTTTTCGTATCAAAGCACTAACCTAACCTAACCTAATAGTGAAATTTAAAACATTTCATATTTTCTTTTACATATTCTTACTTCATTCTGAATAATTGACAAATCAAGTGATCGGCTTCTCTATTATCATCAAATATTCCTTATTGCTAAAGAATTTATATGGTCACTCATATGGCCGTTGTTAGTGACAAACGATGGTGAATTTAGTATTATTCTTAATATTTTAGATTGAAGAAAAGGATAAAAAAATATTTCTCCAATATTACTACAGAATTTAAAATTTTGAAATTTACCGAGAAAATAGTACAATAATATTATAATGATCAAATTTGTCTTGATTTATGTTTTCACAAACATTTGAGAACAGAAAAATTAAATATTAATATGAAAACAATTGTCATACTTTACACTTCTCTACGTACATACTTATTCAGAATTAGAATTGATTTACTTTTGAAGAGATAAACTGTCGTAAATAACCGATATATTCATTGTTTACAACATAGCTTCCAAAGACGAAATTGCTATTAAAGAAATTTTAAACTTTCAAATATGTATGTATGTATATACACTAGACGTGTGCATAAAACATTTTGCTAGCTTACTCTTCACTTCTTCTTCTTCTTCTTCTGTTGCACTTGATTTTACGAGTACACTGAAATGTGTATCTCTCTTTTATTCAAAGTGTACAACAGCATTTACTGATTTGTGAAGTAACGCAAATTTGCTTTGTGTTGTAAGAGCATATTTCACTACTGTAACTAAATTTTCAGTATTGTCAAATGAATTTCAGTAGTGTTTACATTGAAAAATATGAGTACACAAGTGTTTCTATACCAGGGATTACCATTTCATAACACAATTGTGCAGAGAGAATTCACACACATTGCTTATGCTCTTTTATTTAGTTGTCGATCAGACTTAACGACAAGTGCAAATGTCAGTGAATGCTATGTCATTTTTTTACGTTTTACATTTAAAAGATGTTCGGCTCCCGAGAGCAAAACATTCGACACTTTCTTGTTCATTTTTTCTTTCCAGTTTACTGCAAGAAGAAATGCACGTTGTGACACTATGATTACAATATTTTTGTTGTACTCTTCACACAACTGTCTTTTAAACTGTTGTACAATGGTTTTGTGTGCAATTGGTTTTTGTACTCTATCTTTGCTGTACTCTTATTTGTATTTGATACTATAATCAATATTCGCTCATGAGAAAATGCAATACTGTACACTTCTAAGCGTCTTGTGCACACGTTTAGTATACATCTATTTATAAATACAGCCATAGACTTTAGGATTAATGTTTCTCATAAATCTGAATCAATAAATTATGTTATGCTTAAGAGATGATAACTTAATACTAGACGTGTGCGCAAAACATTCTGTTAGCTTACCCTTCACTAAATGCATAACTGAATTGTTCTCTTTTCTGTTGTTCTTGATTTTACGAGTACACTGAAATGGTATTTCTCTTTTATTCAAAGTGTACAACTGCACTTATTGATCTGTGAAGTAACGGAAATATGCTTGTGTTGTAGGAGCATATTTCACTCTGAAATAAAATTTTCAGTATTGTCAAACGAATTTCAGTAGTGTTCACGTTGAAAAATATGCGTACATAAGTGTATCTATACAAGGGATTACCATTTCATAGCACAATTGTGCAGAGAGAATTCAGACACATTGCTTATGCTTTCGTTGTCGATCAGCGTCCGAAGACACTCAAAAGAAGTTCGGCTCCCGAGAGCAAAACTTTCGGCACTTTCTTGTTATTTTTTCTTTCCAATTTACTGCAAGAAGAAATGCACGCTGTGACACTATGAAGATGACAATATTTTTGGTGTACATTTCACACAACTGTCTTTTAAACTGTTGTACAATGGTTTTTGTGTGCACTAGTTTTTTTGTACACTATCTTTGCTTCACTCTTATTTGTATTTCCTACTACAAATCAATATTCGCTCATGAAAAAAATGCAATACTGTACACTTTTAAGCGTCTTGTGCACACGTCTACTTAATACGATATTAACGGCCTAAATGTTGGTATCATTCAAGTGACAGAAATATTTATGAATCAGTACTAAACTATTGCATAAACATTGTATAGAAGGTAATAACAGATCAACAGGTAACAATAGATTAATAATGTTTTGAGTAAAGATTTGTTGAATATTATTAGATGAACGATTTACTACGTTAACAATAAATAAAATCGATCAAAAGCAATGTGATTTTCATTAAAACCTGCAATATGCTATCTTTAATCTCAGGAGCTGAAAAAACTTATTTAAGCATTCCGATTTGGAATATGTATGAACAAAATCTAACAAATAATGTAATCAATTAAGCAAAGTACAAATCTAAGAAAAAGGTTATATTACATAATCAGTTAAATAATAGGTTGGAGAGAAACATTATATTATTTACTTACCGGCCGATACATGCAACGGGTACAACTCTAACGTGCATTGGTATACCTTCCTGGTTTTTCCGCTTAACGGTAAGAATACCATCAAATTCTCTTACACCTTTGCCTGTATTTTGATTAATGGTGGACACGTCCGAAACAAATATTTCAGCTAACGGTTTATTTATAATTTCATCCTTTTGCCATGAAATTATAATAGAGAGTTAAATATTTAATAAATCAAATCAATATATTTATATGAACATCTTGAACGTTCTTACCAACCGCATATTAAGCAACCTTTCGGTAGATCTATTGGCGTACTGGATTCTCAGGAGATCATCGGTTATTATTAGAACTTCTTTCAGTCTGTGTAGCGCCGTGTAAAGGGACTTTAATAAGAAAATAATAATGATTAGACAACATATACATAGAAATAATATTCAAAATAAACAATTTTTTTTTATTTGTACAAATGCGAGTATGCAGAAAATAGATACAACTGTGTACAAATTTAAGGTCTTATTTAGTTATTAAGATTTAGTAACTGTTAAGTTTCAAACCTAAGTGAAAGCGTCATGTATGTAAACTGACATCCCGAAATCTACCGCAAATTCTAACTCATCTACGGTAACTGGTCTATAGAAAATATTCAAAAAAGGAATATTAATTTCCATTAAAATTTATCGAATGTTTTTCGTTCTTCTTACAAAAACAAGGAGTAATAATAGAAGGAGTAATAATAACAATAGAATTTGAAATTCATATATTTGTACAATATAAAGTAAAATTTCCTTTCCTATTTGCCATTATGGTCAACGTAAAAAACTTATTAATCAATAGTTATTATTATATTTTTGTACTTTTCGAAAAGAATGAAATTTGGAAAAACTTAACCTATTAGATTCAATTGGGTTTTTGCAAACATTTTCGCAGAGTTTGGAAAAAAAATCCATTAAAGCGAAAGCAATAGAATATTCACCTGTTGATATAAATAAAAAAAATATAATAGCAAATAAACTATAACCCAGCCAGCATTTTTGGAAATTTTTAATCAAATTCGAGTCTTTTAAAAAGCTAGAATGAATATACGCTCATTTTCTGATCATAGATACTTTTTTCGGCAAATCTTCTTAAAAAGTCATTTATGAGTCATTTTATATTAGATTAGAGTAATTTTCGACCCTTTTTCAAGTAGTGTTATGATCATTTTCGAAACGCTTTCTGATCATTTATTTGTCTTATTTAACTTCGTTTATGATTCTTTTTCGAGTTGTTTTTCAGTCATCGTTTAATCGCATACGAGTCTTTTATGAGTAATTTATCAGTATGTTTAGGAGTCCTTTTATTGTCATTTATCAGTCATGTTTGTATTAATTTAAACTCCTTTTTATGTTATTTATGATTATAATTTTATAATTCTTAAAGTACATTCCCTTTCGGCCGGAAAAAAGACGATGAATGATTTTTTGTCCTTTCTGTGTACAGTGAGTACAGGAATAGTAGCGACTATGCCCCTTAGTTCCTAAAACAAAAACTGAACTCGTTAATATTTAATAAAATAATATGACAAAAATGTCCCTTTATAATTGAAAAAAAAAAATAAAAATAAATAAATAATAGTGTTTAATCATCTATCTGCGCAAAATATGATCATAAAATACGTAATTTAATCACTTTTCAAACACCTACATGATCTGTTTTTGATTAAGCGTTTTTCAATCTTCAGTATAATTAGAATATAATAATAAATAACGGAAATAATAGTCACATTTGAAACGTCAGGATGATTAACTTCCGATTGATATACAATTTTTTATTGTATTTTGAATCGAACTCATTTTACTCATAGGCCCGAATCATTTTTGAGTCCTATTTTAATCGTGTAACTGACTAATAAGTTTTTGATCACTAAAAGTACTCTAAAAAGACTCTTCCAGGTTATTCTTCTAAAAACCATATTCCAAATGCTAGCTGGGAAAGACGAAATAATAGAAATGTTAATGATAAAAACATTTTCAAGTTTATAAGTATTTAAGTTATATTGTCTGTATGTATATGTGTATGTATAAATCTAACATTTTTTTTTGTTGTTTCTATTTCTAACAAATTTTACCTGTTGGGTTGATAACACATTGTGTGGTCGTACTATTGAGTGTAAAGACTGCTTAAGTTCCATTGTACACATCGACAAGTTAGTGCTTTCAGCTATGCACTACAAAGAAATAGTTAAAGTTTGAATTGAAATTGTAAAATTATTTATTTGCTTACTCTATTAACGCCAGCGTCTAATAGTGCATTTAGGACATCATCTCTTTCTGAAATACTGCAGAAACGACTTTATTAATAATAATGAATAATAATAATAATCGATATAATAACAAACATTTTAATTTTAAACATATTAATTAATTATTACAATTATAATTAGAATTCCGTAAATTTTTTTTTACTAACCTTTTTTTGACAACAGCGATTATTGTTGCAAAATGGTAGCCACTCATGTGTCGAATTGATCTAAAATAAAAAAAGATCATAAATTTTGATGAGTTTAGGGAGCTATATGCCTCATATAAAGTTGAGTTTGGTTAATTGCAAAATCAAAAAAAAACGGCACTTTCTTTGTAAGTGCGGATAAGCGCAAAACCATTTCAATCACAAGAACTGACCATTTTTAAATATTATGATTATCAAAATAAAATAAATTGAAATATATTTCACTTTTTAATTCAAATTTATTTTAGTAATTCAAACTTCATATTTAAAAAAAATTACCCTTATGGTTGCAGGACTAATGGAATGAAAATCAGCCGACGTTATAATTTTTTTGTCGCCGGGAAATGTAAAGTGTTGGCAATTAAATGGAGTTCTCTTTATATATAGAAATGTGCCTTTACAAACAAAATCTTATTTAGGCAAAGATCCTATAAATTAATAAAAAATTATTAAAGAAAATAATATTCATTTGCAGTTAAACGATTTTTTCAATAAAACGGTGTATATATATACATATATAGCTTCAAATAAATATATACATACATATAAATATAAATATATTTATATTTACACATACGACCATGTACAACTACAAGTGGCCAATGGAACAGTTAGCAACTGATTCTAACTTTCATCTTCAGCGATAAGGCCTTTGCATGGATGAATGGATATGTGAACTAAGAAGATCCAATCCACAAGAGAACCCATGCATCCCGAAAAAATTACTATTTATTATTATGTTTCGAGTTGGCAGAGTTCTTTCAGACCATTGCAACTTCTTATTGCTTGAATTGGATGATATGAATACCACTGACATGTCGTAAACTGAATACCGTGATAGTAAGTTTTCTTAATTAGCGTGTGTTTACGAAAAATCACAAACTACAAGGGTTTTAAATAAATCATAATCCAAGTCGGTGGTAAAATTGGGATTGTTATTAATGCTTCAGAATTATGAAAATTTTATACCACAAGATGTCGATAAGACATATGAAGAATGTTATATTCTATTTGGGTTGTTCTTCCACCTTTTCGCATTAGACTCCGTCCCCTTTTGTGGGAAAAAATAGCCTCCTGGAAACTCGAACAATTTTAAGAAATGTCCACACACATGGCAACTTATCCGTGACATAGCCATGTGTTGTAAGATACCTTTTTGTTCTTTTGGAAAAACGCCGTTTGAGTTAAATTAATATTGTTTATTCAAATGAGGAAGATGTATAAAAGCATAAAAAGGAGTGCAAAAAACGAAAAACAAAATAGATTGGAAGTGTTATATTGCCAATCAACTAGAGTTACCATTCCAACAGAGATATAACAAAACCTTGAGGTACTGCTGAATTTAACCTGCAATTGCTTCGTGTGAACCTATCACTGAGAAAGCTCGATATAAATCGAGAGAAGCAACTACCGGCAACAAAGATAATCGGTTTCCATATAGGTCGCTCTGTCAAATGCTTTGGAAATATCTGGAGCTACAACCTTGCTTTCGCCAAATCGTTGAAGGGACTTGTTCCATTTTTCCGGGAGTAACGCTAACAGTTCACCAGTAGAACGGGTCTTGTGTAAAGCGTATTGCCTATTGCTTATCAGGTTGTTAGATACTAGATACTTTACAAGCTGATGATTAATTATACTTTCCATAACCTTGTTGGCGGTAATTTTCAAAGTTATTAGTCTCACCATTTTTAGGGATTGACGTTACATTAACAACCTTCCAGACAGATGGAAAAGTACTGACTTGATACGACGCACTAAAAAGGTTAGCTAATGGACGACCAAGTGTTGGAGGGGAATGCTTCAAGATCAGTGCTGGGACAATATTCAGCCCAAAAATCTAGTTTATCTTGAAATTTGCAAGAGCCCTTTTAGTTACTGATACTCTCTCATGTCCGGGCAATGGATGACTGCTTTCCGGGAAAAATGAATGAGAATTTCTTGCAAATAACGTAGCTTAAAGGTTAGCCTTATTAATCGGGTTAACGAATGTACGATTGTTCGCAATAAGAGTAGGAATTGAACTAGCATTGTTTCTTACCCTTGTAATGAATGACTAAGAGCTCTTACTTCCCCTAGAAAAAAAATGGTTTAGCACGAAGTTTCTGCACGTACAAAGCTTTCTTCCGCCTTAATAATGTGGCTCACGTAGATCTCGCCTGTTTGCAAAGCGAATCAGTTTGTGCGCAGTTGTTTTTACGCCAATTTCTGAATGTTTCCTCTCTGCAAGTTCGCACGTATTTTCAACCCAGATTTGTTTCTAGGTTTAACTGAAATTTTTTTCATAGGAATGAAACTTTTTATTTCAAGCCAGATTATCTTTTCAATCATTTTTGTCATAAAATTTATATTCTGGTGGAGGAAACAAAGTTTCCAATTGAAATGCCTAAAAAAGTCGTTGAGCTCAGCCCAACGTGCTTTTTCATTGCGTATGTACATTGCAAAGTCCCTAAGACAATTAAAAAGGAATAGTATTTGACAACCAGGTATATGAAAATCGTTTGAATCAGCTTTTTCAGGTACCTGGACTCACATAAAGTGAAAACATCCGGCCGATGGAAACAAATGTCTCAGCCCATGTATGTTGTAGATTTCAAAATTAATGTTACTTTTAATAACTCTTTTATGAAAACGGCTAGGTTTTTTGGCTGTTGTCCTAAAAAAAAGGTTTGCTTTACAATACTATTGTATAATTATCTCTCATAATCAATATTAAAAAAACAGACGTCAGGGTCCGATCTGATATTTTTTGATGTTGGCTAGATACAATTACTGACGATTGATTTGCCTGGAATTTATAAACGTGTTTGTTTCGCTCACTTTATAATTTAAGCGATCTACATACTTCGGCATTTCCTTTGCTTCAGCCGTCATGTTGAATAGCATTATGTACTATAAAATTATGCACTGCTATAGCATATCATTTAAATATTTCCAAATAATTCGTTTTTATTAAAAATTAAGTTGTCCCTTAATTCATGGCCGATTTGTGAGAATTTCCCGTTATATTTTACAGCGAGTTAAGAAAATATATAAATGAAAGATGTAGAAGTTGCCGTGATCTATTAGGTAGTGTGGTGGTGGCTTATTAGACGAAAGGCCACGGTTCCGGTCAGACATAAAAAATCGAAATATGAAAAAAATATTTCTTCGGCGACTTCCTCTCAGCAGGTTTCTGGCAAACACTGAAGTATAAAATTAACACACACAAAATAAGTGGTGTGAGGAACTAGGCCGTAATCCTGACTGAAGAGTTGTAATGGTCAATTATGTATTATGTATGATGTAGAGCAAATTCAATTTTTTACATATGATAATTGTTGTAAATAACTATTTAAAAAATGAATTAAAGTTAATCAAGATTACTGTTATTTTATGTTTTAATAATACATTTGCACTAAAGTCTTATTAAAGTCTAATGTTGTTCTAGAGTGGGTAATATTTTGTGTTGTTTAAAAGTGGTAGACATCGTAAAAGCATAGCGTCAAGAAAGTTTTGAAGACCGAATCCGGTCATACTACGCATCCTGATTTTTTTCGCAAAGCTTATCAAAATTCTTTTTTTTTTGTTGTGAAGTACAATTATTCCTGTTAGAAATGGAATATTATTTCATTTATATGTCTCGTTCGTCTGGCCTCACAGTACTTCATTCCATCGCATCAATTTTTGTGCACTTTCTCCAGTGAATGGGGTCGTATCTCGGCAATGGCAACACGAATGCTTGCATTCAAATTCTCAAATGTCTCTGATTTGTCGGCATAGCACTTTTCTTTAACGGCGGTCCTCAAGAAATAGTCTTACACAGCTTCTTGGCTGCCAATTGACATCACCAGTTCAGCCATCAAACGTTTAACGTAAGATGTGTGGCACTTGCACCATCCAACCAAATATTGTTCACATCAATACCATGAGGAACACTTACAATAAAATCGGTTATCATGGTGACCGTAATGGTTGCGCCGCACCAAACAGTCCCACGTAATGGGCACATCTACCACCAAGATTAAAATGAGCCTCTTTCGAAAAGAATATACTTTTTTTTTGACAAAACCGATATCATCTTATCATTCTTTCGATTTATGTCGTGAAGTGGAGATAATATACTGAATTTTGTGACAAAATAGAATAACATAAGTATGTCCAGATTCAAAATAATCGATGTTCTAATTTAAACCGATAGATTGCCCATCTGATACATTGCACTCGAGAATATAGATGAAAATCTGTAAACGGGGGTTTTAAAGCTTGCACTTTGCAATATATTGAGGGTCATTATCCTGCTGAAACATGAATCCGAGTGCCATATTCTTATTCGGCAATACAACATACTCTCTTACTTTCTAAATGTGTTGCCGCAATATTGCAACTTAACGCCGTACTAAGGAAATTTCCATACTATTTCATCCACTTAATTTAGATTGAGAATAATTATTTTCTATTTTGGATAATGTCCGCAAAGATCTGTTCAGATTATTTAGCGATTAAACGCAATAATATGTTTTCCAGACACAAATAGAAAACACATCTCTATTCTGATCTTTGTCGTTCATAATGCCTTTCATTTCTGTATAACACATCAGAAAATTAACACAATTAAAATTAATTAAAAATCTTTCTAATTTCTTTTTTTTATTTTGCAAGAATATAAAATATTAAATAAAATAAAAAATAACTGCATTTAATATTTAAATGAGCTGAACTTTAATCAAAATACTAGAAAACGAAAAGTTAAAAAAAGAAAAAAAAAATTTAAAACGAAATTGTAATACCCTTTTACCTTTTATAAGGAAGGATATTAAATTTTTCTATTAACGTGAGATATTTGGCTGATTTGTATCAATACATGACTTCAATGGTAAGAAGATGAAATTATTTGGAAAAGTCTAAAGTTTACCTGGCAATATGTTCTGCATCGAGATGCTTAGCAGAACGTGTATCTATTATGATTATGTGAAAATATTCGGTGTGACTGCACAAACTTTCCATGGCACTATCCATTGACTTAACTAGTGTGACTTCCAAATGTTGACGATTACATGCTTGCTGCATTACTTCGTAAATATTGTCCGCCTTATGAAAGATTAAAAGAGCCTTTATGCAAATATGAAAATAGAAGAGAAATAAAAATAAAATTAAAGGAATATCGTAATGGGTACGGATAATGTGTGTACAGTGTGTACAGTGTAAATGTAACTTACTTTTAGATTCGTATTTGGTGGTAGCACAGTCGGATATTTTATTTCAAAAGCATTTCGCTGAAAATATAGAATTAGATAAATAAATAAAAATATATAAATATGAATGGATACGAATTTGATATGAATTTCAATTATTCTCCAAGTAAAATAAGATAATTAAACAATAAAAAGAAAATTTCTGTTTATTTTAAAACAATTTAAGTAAGAATTTTAATAGCAAAAAATTTATAATAAAATATGTTTGTATGTATGTATGTCAGTACACATTTTGGATGTTGAAATGACTGTCACCTAGCGATATACCATATCCTGTATAGTTATTTAAGGCTAATGACGTAACTTTTAATGGTTTTTGTATAATATCCTTTCTATTTGTCGTAAGAATAAACCTAAGTTTAAAAAGAATTTCGTAAACATTGGAAAACATATTTTTTTTGTAAAACTAGAATGTGCGGTGCGACGAAGAAATGTTACATATCGATTATATTCTTAAAAGCCACATTACCAACTGATATAACTCGAATTATTCTCAAATTGGTTATTTTTACGCAGTAAACACTTGAAAATATAATGAAAAATTTCTTTACAAAATTTACATACAAAATATAAAATTTCAGCATTTTATAATTTCGCATCAATTTCTTTATTTTTGATTAATTTCTTTTTAGTACAAAAACAAATCAAAACCAATTTCTGAAGTTATATCTTCAAAAAATTATATTAAAAAAGGTCGTTTATTGTAGTTTATGGACGTAGCATAGCGGAATAAAACAAACAAAATAAGCTTGAATGGACGCAGCATTTAAATTTGCCGAGTATAGCAGAGTATAGCCAATTAGACGGCTTTAAAAAGTTCTCTATCCAAGAGAGCTCTTGATTGACTGTGATGTAATTTAAAATTAATTTTAATTTAATGCATTCACTTTGTTCACTACAACGTTAACTATTTCATGAACTAAACCAGAAAGCCATAATAAGAATTGTGAAAAGAATGCCCTTTTTCTGTCCGAAGTTAACTAATATAAGTTTTTCGAATTTATCTTATACCAGGTACATTTCAGTCATCGCTGATCATTAAGACACCCACAGCTGTTTAGTTAAAAATAAAAAAAAATGTACAGTGAAGTCACAATTATTATGAATTTGTTGTGTAGCAAATAAAAAAGGTTAAAAAATGATAATTATTTAATTATTTACTTAATAAATTTTATAAATTAAAAAAGTTATAATTATATTATAAATTGTAAGTTCGTTCAACTATATAAGAAGAACTTTAACTAGATTCCATATCTCAATATTCCGGACTTTTGCTCTAATTCCAGTTTCTTTTTGGGTTAAATAATAAAAAGAGACAAATTTTTATATGCCAGACCCAATGAGTTAGATCTCTAACTCAAAAGTAATCTAATACTCATTTAATTCCGATTATAGAAAACACGCCTCAAGTACATTAATAACGAACTACTATAATTGTATTTATTTATTTATTTTTTTATTAAACCAAGCTCACATTGATTTTTTAATTTAATTATCGAATTTAGCAGCAAATAGTTCGATTATTTTAGAATTAAAAAGTTTTTCGCTTCTTCTAAGTCCTTAAGACTTCTACGATTCTAGATGAAAGTACGCATTTGGCAGATAATTTGTTAAGCGTGATATTAGTCATTAACTTACAACGTTGTCAGTACATTATAGTCAGTCTAGTGGCAGTAACTATTTCATATACAATAGTGTTCTATAAAAAATTCACTCCAAAAACATTTTAAAGCAAAAAAAAAAACAATAATGTGTCAGTACAAGAAAAGTAGATTACTACATAGAAATTGTAAATTGAATTAAAAATAAAGATTTACGTACATTAAGTGACTGAGTAAATATTATTATTTTGGGTGTTTTATTTGACCAAATAATGTTTTTACTTGCATACTTTAAATGAAATATTTTTCTATAATTTTAATAGAAGGAAGTGCGGGTCGAGCAAAGATTAAAGGGCAAACGAAAATGTAGTTGGTAATGAAAAAAGGTAAAATGTGCAAAATGTTTTCTATACAAGAAATCGTAAGAACTTAACAAAGGAACTGGAGCTTATTAACATTAAATTGAGATGTGCACGATGCGAAATTTCTTTTACACCAAAAAATCGCAACCGAAAAACCACTAAAAAGAGCAAATTCTAATCAATCCTCTATTGTAAAGATTATGCACGTATGTTCTGTGACTTCCAAGGAATCAATCAATCCGAAAAATTTAAAAGTAACTTATCAGCGATGCAGTATCATGAAACTGTGCTATTCCCATCGTGAATTATAGAAAATGTCCAATGCAATCCTTTGTTAGATTTTGGGCTTCAAAATCGGAATCTAGACCGATAATATATTTTCCGTCACAAAATTATAACCCCTAGTTGGCATCAATCAGCTAATGAATGAAAGCAGTTCTTGGCCATTCACATTCTGGTTACCCAACAATCCTCCTCCTTTCTCGATTTCCAAATTCCGGAGAAAGACAGAGAAGACGTTCTGTGGTTTCGTCTTCTCATTGTCATTAGAGCTTCTGCAGATGTTGCTATGAACCGTTCCAAACCTCCAGGCGTGTAAACCGAGAAACCAGTGTCATGTTACCACTATTATTCACGAAATATAATGTAGTCGGGTTTAATAAAAATTTAATATTCTTTTTCGTCAAATGCTTCATAATGCAGTAAAATGGTTATTTCAATACAAATTCATTCCAAAGGCTTACTTTCACCATGTATTATATGCTGATGTTGTTTGCTGTACTGTATCAAACCGGGTCCAACAAAGGAATATCGAATAAAGTTCTGATTTTAAGTTTAGTTGACTGGGATCTACATTGATGAGCTCGCGCATACAGAAAAAAGTTTTATGGTGAACATGACCAGTTTGATGTGGGATATGCTGAGAGTATAGTTCACATTGCAGTAAGTTGCTATTGGCCAGTAAACTGTGACATCAAATAGTTTATTACATAAACGACACCAAGGACCCTTGAATTTAAGGCGTGCAGTGAAATCTCGCCTTTCAGACAACTCCAATAAGCAGACGAATTGCCTTTGATGGCAATTTTAGCACAAAAGAACCTTCGACGGACTCTCTCTTAGCCGGACGCAGACAGTACTTTTTTTATAAAACACCAAATAATATTTTTAAGCACCTCTCAAAGCCAGGCAAAAATATAAAAAAAAAACAAAATAATTTCTTTTTAATTTTAGTTGGCAGTCTTCTGCCCTTTTTGCTCCTTTATTATTACCGATTTTTTTTTTAATAATTGCCATACACATACTATGTATGTAAGTTAGCCATTACAATCGAACAGTCAAGATTACAACGTACCACTTATTTTGCGTTGAAGTTGATTCCGAACGACGTATATTTGGGAAACTTTTTCATGGCAATTTTATTTTATTTTCTCTGAGTTTTTGTCAAAAGACTGTTAAGAGGAAGTCGCCGAATAAATATTTTTTCATATTTCGTTTTGTAGGAGATCTCTGACCTAGGTTTTGAACCGTGGCCTCACATCTAATAAGCCAATGCACTACCTATTAAACAACAAATGGCGACAATAAATAATCATATACATTTTACTGTATGTAAGTACGTATGTATGTGCGCACATTTGAAATAGAAATCGTTGATATTAGCCTACATAAGCAGATAGGGATTACCATTTTTTCCTGCCATCATTGACAACGAAGATGACATTAAATGTTTAACGGCGTAGACATGCCTTTTTAAATCTCGTGGTACTTTCAACTGTTGAGAAAATACTAAATTAAGTATAATTTTATTATTTGTGTACTTAGTCATAATGTATATAATAAAAGTAAATTTAAAAGACATTATAGAGGAGTTCATCAGTAGCTGTTGCCTCAAGCATTGAAGGGTTAAATATCAAATTTTGAACTAACCAAAAGTAACATCCGCTTTGTCCTCCTTATAGCGGACAAAATTAACCTGACCTTCACTGTATGTGGTACTCCTAATGGAGATATTACGCCAAATTCAAGACTTCTACCTATAACCTACAAAGGTTTGCTTTTGGTTGGTTTCGTCAAAATTTTAAACATTTTGTAATGTTATTAGTTTACAAGATGCCTAGATTTTGGAAAAAAGATTTCCAATATAGAAGTTTTTAGGAAAATGAAAAAAACGGGCTTTCTAAATTGGGTTTGGATGTTATATCATTTTATTAATACCGAATCTGAGAGATCAATTTTGAGATCCGTATGATGTTAATGCAACTACCAAATGAAGCTGAATGGTTGTTTTTATATGAAAAATTTTGATCCCAAAAAGGCTGTTTATTTTATTATTTTTTTTTTCATTCGGCAGCAGTTTGAATGTAATAAGATTGGTATTGTGGACGTAGAGGTTAGTAGAAAAATCAACTCGAAAACAATACTAGAAGCACAGATCATCTGAACATAAATATTTCTTAGCGAACTTCCCCTCTAATGTCAAAAAACAGCATTTCTTATAAAATAATTTCAAATATTTTCTAGTGGCGAACAAATACGAATTTTAAATATTTAAACCGCAGTGGCGGTTTAGAACGAAATATAATTAATAATTCATGCAATAGTGTAACCAAAACTATTGTCCAAATCCAAAGAAATACCTGAATGGATTAAATCCAGTAACAATATTTCTTTTCTTGTTTAATAAGATTAAAGTGATACTCAAACCTTTCAAGAATCATATAAAAACGTAGTCATAAACGCTCATATCAGGCTTTTGGTGGCTAAATTCACGCCAATATTACACGTCAGCAACTTGAAAATTTTCGGCATTTAGAAATTATAGCGAAAGGAAATAAAAGATAAATATTTCTTTTATATGAGAGTACATACTTTTGTATTTAATACAAATATTAAGTATACATATGAACATTTCTTAAAATCATATATTAAAAAATCATCAATAATAAGATTGCAGATTAATGTTATAAGAATTTTAATAAATTTTTACTATGGAGTTTATTTACTTGTTAAGAAGTTACGTTGCATTTTTGAAAAGCTAAGATACAAATTTTTTCTTTTTATAATACATCGGAGGAGCTCTACTCAGGAAAGTCGTGGCCAAAATTTAAATAATGTTGTATTCCACTAATCATAATTAGTCTTTCAAACGAATAAATAATGTTGATGATATCTTACAAGTGATTCGTTTTATTTGAATAGAAAGTTAAGAAACACTTTAAAAAGGAGTCTATATGCTACAGACACATAAACTATGAAATATCTCTTATATTGCTGTAAGAATTTTGTCAATTTTTTTTTTAATTTTGTAAAGTAATTTTATTTTATTTTGCTTTAAAAGAATGAACAATATAAACAAAATTGTAATCAATATTGGTGTACACCGTATATTGATGCTCCCAATAGATTCGTTTTACTGGAGTTAAAAAGATTAGAATTGACAATATTATTGTGCAAATGTTATTGGAAAAACAAATCACCAACAAAAGGAAATTAAATAATGGGACAACACGTTTATAAAAGTTATATTTTTGTATTATTTCCTTTTTTAAAGTTTTAAAATTTGAAATGACAGATAACCTACCTCAGCATTTGTATGAAATTTCCAGTCAAGTCTAGTTGTATTTACTTCATTGGAGTTTGTTTTTCCCAAATTTAATTTTAGTTTCGGACATTTCGGCTGGCGTCGTTCATATAAAGATTTTCCTGTGCGATCCTTAATAAATGCTCGTCGTAAAACCACTTCATCTGTATCAGAGTCGTCAGATTTGATTGTGTTAGCTTGTAAATGTTGATATTGCTGTTGTTGAAGTAAATGTACATTTGAATAATTGGACAATATTCTAATATTATTGTTATCGTGACTGTTTGGAGGATGATGCTGATTTTTAACATCAAATCTTCGTAACAGTTCATTTTTGTCATGAGGGGTTAAATTGTTAATACGCAATGTTTTTTCATCTAGATTGCGTATTACTTCAATAATTTCCGGTTGAATGGTTCGTCCAAGGGCTGCTTGTTGGTGTTTTTCTTTTCTTGATATTAATGTATCTGCTGGCAATGGCGTCATAACATCATCACTTTCGTCAATCATTTTCGTATCGTATTCAATTTGCTCTAAAGTATTTGCAGCAAAAGATTTTACCTCATTTATTGCAGATGAAGTTGTTATAGATGTTTTGGGAATAACAGTTGGATAAGATTGTCGCAGTATAACCTTTGGCAACTGTCTCATGTCCTTTTCGTTGTTGATTTTTGCAATAGGTCGCTTAAGTATTTCTTTAGTTACAAACAGATCACCTTCTCGAGGTAAAGAGAGAGGTAATGGACTATTAATAAAGTACGATTTGTCGTTTTCGACAAATGATTTATACTCCTGAATATAAGTACCTTCATCATCAGCATTATTGTCTAACAAGTTGGCATTATTTTTTTTATTAGTCAGTGAAATATGTGTATGATTATTATTTTTCTGTTCGTGCTCTAGCTGTGGCTCAATATACTTCTCTTGTTCCTTTTTCGGTAGTCGATTCTCATCAGATACTTTCCGTTTATTTAGGTTAAATGTTGTTTTTGTTTGTTTTAGTAATTTATTGGTATTCGAATCATTTTTATCGATTACATTCTTCAACCTGTGGCTAGTTATGGTTGTAGCCGTTTGTGTACTTACTTGTAGAGGCAATAGGTTTTGATATGTCGCCGATTGCTTCTGAGAACGTTTGGACATGGAATAGGTTTTTTCATTATCATTGGCTTTTTTAGTGGTGACACTGGTTCCCTGGCTTGATGTTTTAATGGCCTTCTGTTTACCCAACACATTGCCGTTACTTATCTCCCGATGTTCTATTGCGCTTACACGTTCATAGTTGTTATCACAATTCCCACTCTTATCTTTGCTATCATCATCATTATCATCATTGTTATTATCGCACTTGTTTAAAGTGCTCGGCCGTTTATAATCACCTTTTGTTGGCGTACAGTCGTTTAAAATAACATATGATATTGTCGTTTGAAATTCAGTATCATCATCAGTGCCCTCACTTTGTCGATGTTGTCGCAAAAAGTCCTCACCATCTAAAGAAGTAGAACCATGTTCATCAGTTCCAATCGGCTTTTTTCGAAATACATTTGTGATTTTTGTAAAGCAATTGCGCATTGTTGTAACACTTTTATTTTTTTTTTTATTTTTTATCAATATAACAATATCAATCTTGTATTATTTATCTTTTTCTATTTTTTTCTCTGATTCAAACACAGCCCGAAATGACACAAATTTTCGATGTTTTAGTTTTTTTTTATTGATTTTTTTTTTCTAATTTCAGAATTTTCTTTTTTGGATTTCACACGTTTTAATCACTGTGGTTAGTTCTTTTTTTTCACACCTTCGCTTAAATCATTGCCTTTGTTTATAGTCAATATTAAAAACAATATATGTACGTATATAATAAATTGGTACTCATATACATATAAATATTATACATTATTTATTATTTTACTTCAACTTTGCAATAATTACATTATATTAACACATTTTTTTTATTTTATTTTTTGCTTCTTTTATATGAATATTCTACCAAAATAATCTTCAATGTAATGTTTACTGCGCATATCACAATTTTTAGTCAGATAAGGTAGATGATAAGGCGACTATTTTTTATTTATTTTTTATTTATTTTTATTATATAGCTTTAAGATCTCTGGCACTGTTTTAACATTTTAACATTGAAATAGATTATAAAAAAAAACAAAAAATCTTAATAGTTTAGGGTACTATGCTATACTTACTATACATATACTTTTCCAATTAAAAAAAAAAAACAAGAAAAAAATGTTTACTACTAAATGTAATTACTAAAATTTACATTACGATCCATATACTCCTTTATACATCGTATTCAAATTTTATATGTAGATCAGTTTCATTCATAAACAAAAAAATAGAAAAACTTTTGTTTGTATATATACGAAATAGATCCTCATTCAAAATACTTCTAATGAATGATCATATTGTATAAACCTTATATGAAGTTAAAAATAATTAGGAATGTAAACACAAAAATATGAATACGAAACATGGATCCATTTTTTCTATGATAACACTTCAAGCCAAGAAAAGTTGTCATTGTAATTTAATTAATTATTGTATTTTAACACAATATATTCTTAATTATTATTACTTTTCTAAAATTTTATTTATATTGGTATTAATTATATAACATTCTTATTTAGTTATTTTTTTTTTATTGTTTTTACTTTATAGCTAAACCAATACAAGCGTGAATAAATTTCATTTCACTTTTTTTAAATTCAATTCGATTTCCATTGCAACTTATTTGACACAAGGCACAATTTTAAAATTGGGCTATTTATTTATTTTAATTATTTATTTTATATTGTTTTTCTGTTCTGTTCTGTTCTGTTCGGAGCTGTTCTGTTCTGTTATTGTTTTAGCGTTTGGAATGATATATCGGCTACTAAACAATTCATTCAAATGATTTTCTTTAAAAGTTAAAATAAAAACAATGAAATGATGTCTCCTTTGAAAATGCTTACGAGTTTCTTTTATCGGTTCTCAATAAATTTCTTTAATTGCTTTTATTGTCGTATTATTTCTCATAGGGATGGGTAATCGTTTTTTTTTCAGTTGTATATTAAATCTTAGCAAAATTTTGCAAATTTTTATATTAAAATTGTGTGTCAACAATTTTATACAAAATAAAGAAAGAAAGTATAATTGAATAATTACAACTACGTTAATACAACATAATTTCAAAGACGTAATTACAATTGGAGGTAATTTGGCGTTATGGTTTCTTTATGGTACTTTTTTCTCTATGGTGTATGTATGTTAAAAGTGTAGAAAAGGGAAAATAATTTTAAAATACTGAAAAGTTTTAATAACTGTGTGTACCATCTCAAGTGTATGCGAAGAGAATACCACTATTGAGGTACTAAGAGAGTGAAACATAAAGAGTTTTGTTGCATTTCATTCTCTTAGATAGAGAAACATCATGATTGATTAACCAAACAGACAAACAAATAGAATTTTATTTTTTGTTTTTGTTTTTTTTTTTTGTTTTGGGAATTAAAAGCGAATGGAATTCTTATTCTTCAGTTTTCAGTTCAAAGAATGGAAAATAATGGAATTTCGATTATTCTCCGTTTGAGTTTCTTTTTATACAATTCGACATCTTATCCAAATAATAAGCAGTACATTGAAAATAAAATGTTTCTAGCATTTCTTGTAACGCATTTTTAAACTCTTTTTTTACGCGTCTTGTTACGTTGACTTTGATGCGAGGAAAATAGAAATTAACCGAAGTGCGCTGCAATCGCATCAACGTTCATATGGGTATCTATACAGATTTTGACAGGTTACCCGCGAGTGCGTAGCGCGTTTAATGTGTTTATAGCATAAACCTGCTCGGCTGGATGTTTACTATTATAAATTTATAATTACTTTTAAGGTATTTACTGAAAACGATATGACAGGTTATCAAACAATTCTTAAGGCTTAATGAAGTTTTTATCACACAGAATTTCTTAAAGGAATCAAAGTATTTTATAAGTTGGTTGCTCTGGTAGTATGACAGGTAGTAAGATAGACTATTAGCGTTGAGAGTAGTGCTTCGATTCTCTTTAGTGTTACACTATACTCGTAATATTGTATTCTAATAAATAAATATTTTATTATCTAAAACTACAAAAATATTAATTTTTGCTAACGTATAACTCAATTTAGCAAATTTTTTTCCTTATCGAACTATTATTTAAAAACTTTTTTCTGTACAAGAAATTCATAAGGATTGTGAGTTTACTGATTAAGAATTTATTTTTTATTTTGTATTCAAAACAAACTAAAACATGAAATATAAGAAAGAAATAGTTCTTAACGGACCAAGTATATACATATGTATGCAGCCAAGTAATCAAGTTAAAAAAGTACAATATATGTAGATGCTCAAAAGACTTTAAAAAATATTTAAGCATTTGGCAGACTGCATTCAATTTTAAAAGTAGACTTCTAATACCGTGTCAAATGCATGCGAAAGCAATACATGCATTCGTATTCTGATACAGTATATGTAATTTACAATTTTCGAGCTAATTATCATATTATGACCATCATTAAAATGTTAAACCGAATCCCTGTGACACCATGAAAATCGTAAAACGATGTACTGTAGTTTCTGAATTTTAAATATATTAGTAAAGTAGTTACATACATACATATATGTGCATTGATTGAATAAATAAATGTTTCCTTTACTTTATATTTTATTCTTGCAATGTTGTAATATATGTAAACTATAAATATTGCATAAATTGTCAACAAAGCAATAATTTTCACAGAAAGTATTTATATGTGCATTAACGAAACAACGGCGGTGCTTCGCTTACCGTATGTGGTACATTCGAATTCAGACTTTTATTTGAATGATTTCATTCCATACAATATAAAAAGACTCTGAGGAAGTGTGACCCTTTATTTCGACCATAAAATGTAAAGTGGTGTGGTTTAAACGAGGCCATAGTGGTAAACCAATTGGAATCATTATGACGCTTTTGCTTAGAAAAAAAAACAGAGCGGTAAAGATATTTCATTTTAATACAGCCCAGATTTCTACCGATTTCTTACTATAGTCCTAGGCTTTACACCTGAGACAAAGGAATAGTCAAAAAAAGGTAACAAGATTGGGCCGTAGAATAATATTTATTAATTACAAAAAAAAAAAAGAAAAACTAAAAGTATAAACAATCAATGCCAACTTATTGCAATGTTCAATGAAACGAAGGAATACAAGTTAGTTGGAAAAAATATTAATTTATTAAATCATAAGACCAGTTCTTATATTTATTATTGCGATATTTACAAGTTGGTGCATGATGCATGGTGCATGAAAGCATGCTAACAACCATATTGGATATTACAGGGAAAAGATTATCAAGCTAAGCAATACTATACGGATAAATAAACAGTTATTTTATACATTTTTGTTGTTTTCATTGTTAGGTTCCCTAATTTTGGTATCGTGTTTGTTCGTCTTTTAAATAAATTAATTTCATACAAATATGAATCGAGACTATTACCTGTTGTTGTTCAATGGTTTCATCTTCCGGTGTTAATGCGAGTGATGATTTCCTATGGCCTGCTCGTCCACCTCCGGATGAACTTGTTCCGGATGTTCCTGTACCTGTAAAGAATGTACCAAGTTTATATTAAAACATAAAATAAATCAATCGAATTTTGCATTTTACAATAAAAAGAGTGATAAATTATAAATCATTTCATATTTGTTGATAATTTATGTTTAATTTTTATAATATTACGAGTAATCCAATATTATTGGCCATTACAACCAATTAATCAGAATATGATCTAGCTTGAAAACTTCTAATACCAATTATTGATGATAATAGACCGCATAACTATATTTAAAATTACAGCCAAGTTTCTCAAACCACCCAGAATGGCATTCCAAACGAGATAGTAAAAAACCTTTTTAAGGCAAATAATTAATTCTATTGATTATTAAGATTTCGTATTATTCTTACAGCTTGTAATGGTCGTTTTAATTCTTAATTTATTTTATTGTTTTTAACTTTATATTCATTTGAAATAGAAGACAAAATATTAAAATAATTTATTTTTGTCAAATAATTGTCGACTTGGATTTTGTTGGTTTATAATCGGTTAACTATCTAAATATAATGATTGTTACTACACTTATATACTTTCTAAGGTACTAAATAGCAAAAAAAATTGTGAAGAAACTGTACCATTTAGAAAAAGAACCAAAAAGAAAATAAGAGAGGAGTTGTTTTTGCAGTTTCATGTTTAGTGTAAAATATGTACACCCACCTACTAAGGAATATTGAAAAATTCAATTTTTTTAATATTAATTCGTACATCAGCTATTTTACTTTGATATACCAATATTCAAAGTTTCAGGCTTGGAAAAATAATAATGATAGCGCATTAAGATGCGCAAATTTAAGTTCGGCAATTTAGTTAGTTTCCATTGATCTTTATTTTTATATTTTCTTTCCCATTTATTTTTTTAATATAATATAAATTAATTTATGTTAAAAAATTGATTTCATATTACTGCTATGAATTCGAAATATTTCCAATTAAATCTAACATTTTATTACACCCAATATTATTATTGGGAGCGAGCGGTGTAAAGGAGAAGGAGTGGTATCTGACATTTTTTCGATGACATTGGTAAAAAAAGTCATCGTGTAAATTGGGGTAATAATTCATATATTATTATGTTAATTCACAATTCGATTGCAATTAGATGAAATTTATTTATTATTTAGAATATTTATTATTCATTCATACCGAAATAAATGATTTAAATTTTAAATCTTCAAATAATGTGAATAAATTCTTACCGCGGCATTCGGTAAATAGTGTTTTAAATTTTGGTGGAATTACTTCAACATCATCAAATCCTTCATAATGTATACTTGATCTCGAAAATTCTTCATAACCAAGTTTAGTCGGGTAAACAGATCGTTGTAATTCAATCGACGGTACTGATGGTCTTGTAGTACCGGCATCAGAATCTCTTGGAAAACTTGAGTGTTTTTGTTCTAATCTTGTCTGAAAACTTGTATAACGTGGCATTAAAACGACAAACCAATTTCAATTTGAATTTTAAATATTAAATAATGATAATGTTTTATTATTTAATTCATTTCATATTTCATATTTACAATATCAACTCCCTGTACCAATAACAAAAATCTTTTAGAATTCCAAATTTAAAACTTTTTGAATTTTACTTTTTTTCTTTTTTCTTTTTTTTTTTTTTTTTTTTTTTTGATTTGCTGATAGTTTTGATAGTTTTTTGGAAAATATTTGTCACTTCAAATTGTATACAGAGTGACATAAAAAATTTATAAAGTGGAGAATTTAATTTTGGAAAAAAAAGTTAGCTTTCAGGAATTAAACTTTCACAATTTTGTCTTATTTTATGAAAAAAAAAAATTAATAAATAAATAGGCAGATAGTATTAAAATCTGTACAAGATAGATCTGGGCCTTTAATTAGATTTAGTAGATTTATAATCTATAAAAAAAAAATAGATAATCTATAAAGTCTAAAACCATTAATCCCTCATCAAAGTATTACGGATAGAAATATATTAGGAAAGCCTAATACGGATATTTCATTAAGTCATCGTAATCCAGTAGGATTATGAAAATATGAAAAAAATATTTCCTCGCCGACTGCCTTTCAGCATTTTTGTGGCAAAATCTCTGCTAGTAAATAAAAATTCTATGAAAAGTTTCTCAAAAACTTTATCGTTCAGAATCGACTTTTTATTGTATGTCGTACCACTTACGGATGAAATTAACAAACACAACATGTGTGGTGTGAGAATTTAAGTCGTTATCTGAGCTGAATAATCTAATCGTAATGACAAATTGGGTGGATATTTCAACAAATACTTTAAAATCTACTAATAAGTCATTTACGTCTGATCGAATTCTTAAGCAGTTGGTGTATGGCAAGATATCTTGAACAAAAAAAAATAATTACATCCGAGTAATTACATAATCTAAGTTGTACGTTTAGTTTAGTAGAACTCAAGAATACTTTCTTTTTGTATTTCTCGAACTCCATAATTTTTTTTATTTGACAAAAATAATTTTCTTCTAAATCTGCTTTATTTTTCAACAATAATGTCGATAAAATGCGTTGATAAAAACCTATTCCATACATTGTATATATCATGTATGTACGTATATATAGATATTATGCTTATAAAAGCACAATAAGTTTGTACAAATTTTAGAGTATGGCAAAATTTAGAAATTGCGTAGTAAAAGAGCGCTTCAATATCCTCTCGTATACACTGCTAATAAACATCAAAAAAATGCGTAGGCATGGACGGAAAGTGATCAGACATTCTAAAATATTTATTGCAGTTATATATTGACACAAAGGTATTGATAGAATTATGGAAACCACGCTAGGTAGTTTAAAAATAATATTGTTTTAATTCTGAAATGAAATAGTCCGTTTGCAGAGTTAATTGCAAAGGTGGTAGTTGAACGAAGTTGTAACTTTTTCACTTTACAAAAATATATCTTTTGATATATTCACCGATTATCGAATTTCGTTTGCTTTTGAATGGATATTTCACAGATTTTTGAATTTGCAATTTTTTGTGCTTGGTCAAATAGCAGCCCAAATGTAACTTCACAAAAGCGAAATTAATAAGTTTTTCCATTTTGTTAATTATTTCTGAAAATAAACTCCTCATTAAGATTATTATCATGTGTGAATAATAGTCTTGAATTGTGTGGGATGTTTGGCGAAGACGGAGGAGATAAAAATTATCAAGTGCCGAAAAGATTTAGGATATACCACTAATTGGGTGGGATACCTGCACCAAGTCTCATTTTTCCACATCTATTATCCTTTACAGACATTTTTGACAAAAAAGTAATTTGTTTTTGTTAATTTTCTAAAATTTTCCCTCAGAAACGAATTGGGTATAATTTTTAGTGGCTGGTTATATATTCAATGCTCCGAATTTTTTGTAAATTCTGTTAAATAATTATTATTGCTCAGTTAAGTTCAAACATTGTCAAAAAAAAGTATATTTTTTGTCGAAGTTTTTCAATTCGAAAAGTACAGTAAAGACGATTAAGATTTTTAGAAAGATTTTTAATCTAACCAATCTTGGTCAACCTACCAATGGTAGATCAAGAACATGGAAATTTTCTAGTCTTTGAGTTTCTTTGCTATCATCTAAAATGTTGATTACTACATACATACGTACATAATTGGCCATTACAACCCTTCAGTCAGGATTACGGCCTACCTTCTCACACTACTTATGTTGTGTGTGTTAATTTTATACATGAGTGGCGGAACCTATAGTTTAAAGTCGACTCCGAACGACAGATTTTTGAGAAACTTTTCATGGCAATTTTATTTAGAAATTTATTATTAGAAAAAATTTTATTATAGAAATATGCTGAGACGAAGCCGCCGAAGATATATTTTCTTCATATTTCGTTTTTGATGTCTGAACGGGGGATTCGAACCCTGGCCTTTCGTCTAATAAGCCAACACACTACCTACTAGACTACGGCGACATTACTAACACATATGAAAACCTATTAAAAATATTTTACCAACAAATTTGTATATCTTCCTTGATATGTTGATTAATCTTAAAGTTATTGACTGATATCTCTAAAATATTTCAATGTAGGCATTGCTTGTTGTCCCCTGAAGTTGAACACCTTACGTACCTAGTAGGCCTTTGTTTTGATAATTAATTGAGTTCACGTCTCTTTACGATATTTAACAGATTTACTCTTTGTTTCAAATGTACTGGAGCACAATAAATATTCCTCCACATAAATGTTATATTGATTGATTTTGCAGTATTAACTTTAAAAGTCAATTTTTGTAGCCAATCCTGAATAAGATTTAACTAAAATTGAATCAATTCAGTGTCATCTGCATATGTGGCAGTAGTTAAGTTGACCATTGTTGGCGTATTTGTTATGAAAAAACACTATATTGTAGGACTCCTGCGTTTATTTTATCAAAATTTGAATGAGTTCCATAGATGTTTACGGCAAAGTGCTGATCGTTAAGATGTGATTTTCAAACAAGATCAAATGGGACTGGAATCAGTCCCATTAATTTAGAAGTTGAACGTTCTAAACTCTACCAAACCTTTGTTTTACCTTGAAAATGTAGCAGAACACGGTCATATTGTTCTGGCGTGCCAAATTTGTGCCTAAATCCCAAATTCAAATTCATAAATATTTTAACAATTTTCTAAAAGCTGAATAATAAGTTAATGGGCCTGTAAGATGTAACAACATTTTCCTGTTTATTAGATTTTATTACCATTATAATTTTGGAATGGGAAATGATTTAATCGCAGAAGGGTCTTAACACTTTCCCTGCTAAGCTGTTTATGAGAAGGTGTCATTTCTAGGCCAAGTGTACACAAATAACTACTTTTAATGTTTAAAAATGCATAATAATAAGGCATAATTAAAAATGAACAAAATAACAATAAAAAATAAGAAATTAAATTTATTTAATTTATCACATAGAATAACTGACATAATAGTGATGTATAAAACAGAATATACGTATATTTTACTTAAGATCGATTCATCTTTTAAAATTTTTCATACTTTCTGCATAGCATGATTTGCAGAGATTCCTTTTTGTTGGTATGCCATTTCATGGCGTTTGCTAGAAGGTCATCTTTTTCAGAAGATATTTTATTATTTGTATTACATGAATATGAAATTAAGTAACTTTCTATATTTTAAAAATAAAATTGAACTGTTGTTTGTCATTTTTATTATATAAAATCGAACTGAAGTTGTGTCAACATATTGGCTAACAGACAGTAGTAAAATATCAGATTTTATAGAATAACGATCTTAGCTTAGAAATCAAAAAGTATAAGAACTCACGTTAAAGATTGAATAACGAACATTAACAGAAAAAACTTAATGAGATTAATAACACAAATTCCTCCCTTTCACATGGTAGACAAAATTAATCCAGAACAAATAGCCAAAAGGCAGAATTGTTTTCTAGTTATCTAGTGTGTTCTCTATTGATACTACTCCACCATATATCAGTAGTCTTAATCGTTAAGATAACTGTACAATACCGAAGTGACACCAATTGAAGTTTCTAAACGACTTCATCTTAATTTAAAATTAAAGAAATGTCCTGGATTCGACTTAACAACAACTGAAGTTTTTAAACATCTTCCAAATAACTAAAGCCTGGAAAGCCTCCAACTGAAGTTAAGTCATGTAGACCTATTTCGCTTTTGCCGATCTTATGGAAATTATATGAGAAAATATTACAAATTCGCATCAAATGAATAATTGAATAAAGAAACTTACTTTCTAAACATCAATTTGATTTTAGAAATGCACATGAATAAATTGACCAGGTTCATCGCATTATTAATGTAATAAAAACAGCTTTAGAGAAAAGTATTCGACGCTTCAAAAGTATTCGAGTCATACGGGTCTACTCACAAAATTAAGCACACAATTGCCAAGTGCGTACTGCTCTTTATTTGAATCATACCTGAAGCATAGGTTGTTTCGCATTATATATGAAAACGAATACTTTCAATTAGAGGAAATACTAGAAGGAGTACTACAAGGAAGCATTCTGGGCTCACTTTCGATTTTTACACACCAGCGACATACCACAAGTTGCTGGAACGATTATGACCATATTTGCCGATTGTCACGGCTATTTTGTCAGTTGCCAGAACTTAAAATGGGGTGGAACACAAGTTACAAAATGCACTTACCTTGGTCTTAGAATGGACTAGAAAATAATGCATAATAAACAATTCTAAGTCAACACATTGGAAGTCGCCGTAGTCTAGTAGAACAGGGAAATCTAAATGGTCAGGTATATCACTTGTTCAATATGTTGGGCAACCTGTTGATAATGTTCAATAATAGTTTCTGAAAATGTATTTATAAAATTCTTTGGATTTATCAAACGTGCCACGTTGAATGTTTCGAATTAAAGTCATATTCTACAATAAATTTAGAGCCAAGTTTTGTTTTAAAAAAAAGTTTACATACTGTATTCATACATTTAACATTATGCCATGTAGGTTAAAACAATACAGCATTGCTATTATATTTCTTCGTTGGGAAATAGAATTTCATATCTAAAGTTAGATTTTATTAAAATGGCAGTACCAGTATAAGTTCTGTCACCAGTCTGGCAATATCATAATCGTTGATTAAAAAAAAAACTTTTTTATTCGTAAATTGTTTCTCTGATATGAAAAAGATGTCAAAGTAATTAGTTTTAATAAACATTTTAATTTCATTTCTTTGATTAATTACTTCGTTAGCGTTTGATATTCCTAACCTTAAATTTTTTTGCACATTTTAGTCATTAACATTGACATGAAATTCACTAAATTTTCAATAATTTTTTCAAGTCTCTTTTCACTTATACAGCTTTAACGGCTTTTAATAGCTTTTAGAATACCGATCTAACGGAATGTCATAGGTTTAAAAGTGGGAGTTGTGGAATAGAAAACTTCTATAGATACTCTATATGATCTTTCCTGTTTTAATGAAATTTTTTTCTATACGACTCCACCGAGTACCTATTATTATTGGCTAATGTAGTTGGTATATCATTTGAATTCATTCTTTTTGACTGTTTTTTTTTATTCTAACCACTTACGTTTATTTGCGAGAAAAATTAAACGTAGTAAATCAAGTATTTTTTCTATTATTTTTTATTTTTATTTTTTTCTTGCATATAAATTAAAACTATTCTCTTAATATTTCCTACAAAGTTTTTAATGAAGGTTTTTTTTGCATATGTTTAATAGTGAATGACAGATATCTTAACATAAAGTGTGTTATTGTACTTACTACACTTCTTCCAATACATTGAACTAAAGTAGTATTAACTTGTATAAATCGTTGTCTAGATTATTTTAAATTAAAGATGCGAATATCTTATTATTCCAGTGTACAATTTGGTTAAGCACAATTATTATCAACTATTCTCTTTACAAGAATAATAACTAGAATAATTTCGACATACCGGTCGATCGAATTCCAACCTCAGGAATAGATAAACTAACTATAGAACTGAATAAAATTGGAAAACAAACTATTTGGTTACATAAATAACTACAACTGAGGGATGGAAGTGAAGAATTACAATATTTTGGTATATAAATATGCATATATATATATATACATATGTATATATTAGGTACATATTTCTATATTGGTGTGGTTGTGTTTGTATACCCATCCATCATTTGTGTTCGAAAGTAATTTATATATCAGAGTATGGTAAGCTTTTTCATTCTTACCAAAGCTTTACAGTGTTCATTAGATTTAATTTTATTGTGTTGTTGTTTATATATACAAACATAATTGATGAATGTATTTTCAATCAGGATTGCGACCTAGCTTCTCAGCGCTAATTTTATACATGAGTGGCGGGACCTACAGTTTAAAATCGACTCCGAACGGCAGATTTTTTGAGAAACTTTTCATGACAATTTTATTCACTTTCAGAGTTTTTGCCAGAAATCTGCTGAGAGGAAGTTGCCTAAAAAATATTTTTTCATATTTCGTATTGTTGATGATGTGTGATCTGGGCTATGCACCGCCTAATAACTTAATACACTACTTACTAAATGTCGGCGATTATGTTGCATTTTATATCTTTTTAAACATAAAATTTAATTTACTATTGGCATTTAGAAAATTTTGTTTTAATTTTTTCGAGTTCTTGTTTGTTGGGATATTTTTTTTAGTAGATAAGATTTATTTCCATATATTAAAAAACACTGTGTTTCAAAATTATCGAATAGCATTTATACATAATAAAACAACAAATTAATTTTTTCCATTGAAATATTTTAATATTATAGTAATATGTATCTATGTGTGTGCCATAAGGATCGATACTTAAATCCGCATATTATACACAATTTATTCTAATGTTCAGCTATACATTAGTTGTCTGTCGTCTCAAATTACAAATGCTGTAGGCAAAATATATTGTGATCTAAATAATGTTTGTTTAATGTTCTTTGCCTAACTCCGAGAAAATCAAAAGCTTGATAATGGACAAAATAAACTATATTACGCAGCTAACATTTACCAATTCCATTGATTAATTGATTAATCAGTTAAGATCCGCAGCGATAAAACTTGACACTTTTGCACAGAAGTGGCACATGGCTGACTTTAAACAGTTCTCCTAAGGGACGAATGCTGTTCACACAATAAATTACTGTGAGCACTAATTTTCTCATTACTGCGATTAAAAGCCGAAATTTTCCTGAAATTTGTCGCGCTGCCTTTAAAATAATCACTGCCATATACGCCCATGTATGCCATTTTTGAGAGGTTGCTACGATGCGTTTGGTATGTTTATAGCATAACACTATCAGTAACAATCATCTTTAAATCTTAGCTAACTAGGAACTTTACCTGGAAAGGCAAAAAAGCTACCAACATCAAACTATGTAAGATGAAGATAGTTTGTGGAAGAAATATTCTCCATAGAGAATTTATGAAAAATTCTGGTATCATTGGCAACTTGTACAATAGGTGATAATTTCTTATTCCGTGCGCGTGTTTGTTACTTCTTTTCACACAAAAATTCATGGATTATTATTATCATTATATTATTATTATTTTTTTTAATTTAATGTTTCGAAACATAAAACGTAGCTACTATAGCTATGAACCAAAGTATAATGTTTGCAGTCAACATCAGTTAAGTTTGCTTACAAGAATCGAAAAAACGATAATTTCAACATACTTTTTGCGTATGTATTTTTATATAAATGTATGTGAGACCTAACGTACAGGATAGTGAGTATAAATAATATAATATAAGTGTGTCTGTGAGATAAACATTGACAACTAAGGTCACAGCAATTGTACACAGACAATGTAATATTCCAACGAGCCATACAGCAACCAATATTCAATGCAACATGAGCCATGTCTTAACTTCGATTACGAAAATATTAAAAAAATATGAATTTTCAAAAATGTCAAGTCTCGTTTTATGCGAATTCGTAGAAAAATTATTAATTCGTTCCAAAATCCTAAGAACCGTACAATTTGAAATTTTAATTAAAAAATCATAATAAAATCGCATAAACCATCAAAAAAGCCATCAAAAGTTATAATTTTTACATTTACTTTTACACAGGTCCACAAACTATCGCTCAAATTAATTTAAATCATTGCGAAACAGCACAGGACTTACTGATCTAGAGGGTAAAGGAGGAGAATATTAATGTCACAATCGTATGTGAACCGTGTAGGATACCGGGGAATAATACTTGGATCACGGATGAATGTACTAGTGTGGCTATATGAATTTGCGGTTCATTACCCTTCCAACAAATCTATACACGGCCAGTATAAAGGGGATTTTCGCCTACAGCTGATACAGTGCCCCTGAGGAGGTCGATGGGAGTTCTAGCACATGCTGGAGAGGCTGGCGTTACATGTGCGACGTTGGGGGGACTTTAACGCCTGAACCGAATGGGGTAGTAGATATGCTAACACCAGGTGTTGCTGCCTATTGGAGACGTTTGCTTCCGTTCCATTGGCGCTGATGAATGGTGGAAGGGGAAGCACATTGAGAACGGCTGGAACGAGTTCAATAATAGTGTTACGTTTGAAATATGTGCTCGTAGATTGCAAATAAAAAAAATTGTGTTTAATTTTAATTAAATCTTTAAATGTTCGCACAATTTTGTGTGCCACTGTTCACAATTTATTCTAACAACAACAATTGCCATATTTGTTATTCCTTTGTTTATGCCCTTTGCGATAAACAATAACAATTAACACACAATTGTTCTGTAGATTTTGTAACGGAAATCGTCAAGCCATGATTGCTTACTTTACACGGAACGCGTGTTCACACAAGACTGACTGAACTTCTACTCCGACTTTGCATGATTTGCCTTGATTTTATATAGCGACGTAAACAGTTTGATGAATGTTCTCATAGGCGAAGGTTCTGGTCTTCGCCTTCACGAGAATTCTATTAATGTAAACATGTACTTTCACTACTACGGGACCCAGTTCCTAACTGGTCATGGATGCTTCAGGAAGTACCTGCACAGATTTAAACATGATACTTCCCCTATTTGCCCAAACTGTTTAGATGAGAAGGAAGATATTCTAACATGCTGCATCATTATTAAAAGGCCCGGTGAAACGAGTTTTGTACCAAACTGGATTATGGAATAGGTGATGAATTCTAGGATTCTATTGGGCAAATACAGCCAGAAAATGACTGAAGTGATGCTGGAACCCTGAAGGTTGGGGGAACGAAGGCGAAATTTGAATTAGTGCGATAAAGCTTTAAAGCTAATCAACCCTCCGCGAAGTAATACCTTGCGCCAGTTCCGAGGGAGGAGAGTCGTTGAAGCATGTAGGGCACCAGTGATGGTGAATCGTGCACTCTTTTGTTGGAACAAAAGTGTCTTTCGAAGATTCCTAATACAAAAAAGTCCACAAACTATACATACTATTCACAAATTTCAAAATTTTCTTTACTAAAGCAAAAAGCCCTCATTGAATCGAGGAATGATGGCAATATTATAAATTAATTTCAAAATTTTAAAAAAACTAATCGTACAAATAATTACAAAAATTTTAAACAAAAATCGATTGATTCAAAAACATCAACAAATTTGTCAGTCGTATGTATGCCTTTGTGGACCTGCGAATATGTGTTGCCTGTGAATAGAAAAAACAAAGTAAAACAAACTATGACCATTATTTTAGTGATTCAAATTTAGTTTAATATAAAAACGGTAAAAAAAAAAATTTAGAAAAGCCAAAAAATAAAATCTGTTTAAATGCTAAAAAAAAAACCACAATTCGTTGATATTAAATTCGTAAAAAATTTGAATACGCATACAAAATTTTCTATACGACTGCATCTAACGTATAATGAATATTTTTTAAAATTTTGCATTGCTTTTGATCATAGCAACCAGTGCATTTGATGTAACCAAAAAATAATATAAAGAATTAAGCCTCAGTTACTCTGCCGTAACGGAATGTAACCGCAAGAGTAAGAAACAGCTGATCGTTTTTGTTATGTATAAAGCAATACGAATGGTTATAAAAATGTAATGTTACGTAACCGGAACGTAAGAATCTGTAAAAAATAGAATTTTCTTACATTTTTACGGGACATCTGTTTAGCAGTGTTAAGATGTCAATATTAAAAAGCACCAAAACTGGAAATTAAAATTATAAACAGAATTTAAATTTTGGACGCATGTTATATTTGTCTGCATGTGGAATTCTCTTTAAATAAAACATGATATATTTAAATAAAAAATAAAAAATTATAATTTATTTCATTATTAACTTTTATAATTTAAAATAAAGATAAACACTATTTAACTATTGCATTATGTAGGTAGAGATTATTTTTATTTTCGATTAGAAAAATATAGTTATCCATGATCCACTAATTAAAGAGTTTTAACATTCGTAGAAATATAGTTTCCGAAATACCTAACCTATTTCTGTAGGATAAACGATTCCACTTGCTTGTCTAGTTATATGGAAAATATAAACAGCATTAAATTTTTTGTTTGTTTTCTTCAAATTGAGTTTTTTGTTTGTGTGTAGGTGAAATTGTTTGCCTTACAGAAATGGTATAAAAAACTATTAATATGTACCTTTAAACAAATATAAAATCGTTGGAATGAATCTAAAAACGCTGTAGTGATAACACTGGTTAACAGCTGACAACAGCTGAATTAAAGAAAAACAAAAGGCGCCAATTCTTTGTTTCGGTTTCTTTAATTCACGACCAATTAAAGCTAATAATAAATTCAATGCATTACAACACATTCTTGTATGTTTAAAGAGTCCGTCTTCATCCAGGTCTTTCATTTTCATAAAAACTTTTTTGTTATAGCCTGATATTATACAGTCCCAGTTAATCGGGCTAACGCTCCATCTTTTAATACGGCGCCGTTTTTATTTTTAACTTCTTATACATTTTAAAAACATTTAAAAAACTTAAACTCAAAAACATGTCTCCTAAATTCATATCTAAAATTTTGTCTTCCACTTTATGCAATTTATATTTCTTTATTTAGGTTTATTTATTACTTTTTTGTTTTGTATACATAGGAACATATGACACGTTTTTACACTCTTACATTGCAATTTGATTTTTACATTCAGTAGACGTTACTGTTACATTACATTACATTACGTTACGGCAGAGAAACTGAGGCTTTAGTTTGAAATAAAACATTTAACGTGCAAAGTTAAAAATTTCCTAGAGGGTTAATTTTTGAAAGATAATATAAGAAATTGTTGGCAAAAAATAATATCTGATGATTCAAGTGACACAGCTATGCGGAAAATTACAGATTTCCAGGCAAATGTTACGAATCCAAACACAGCACTCAGATTTCCTTTCAATTTAATATTCGGTTACAGATTTTGTAAATTACAAGTTGTGGCGGAAACATTGCCATCTAAATCACTTAAATCACTATAAAATCACTATAAAAATATCAGGACACCAAACATTCATTGTATTTTAATTTTTATTATCTACTAAACGAATAGATCACAAATTACACCGCAATCACGAATTATGGCAATTAAAGAAATTATCGTTAGGCATTTAATGTAATATTGTGTGCGATATTTTTAATGAGTTCACTTCAACCAACACAAACAAATTGAATGGTTTACCCACCCCAGAAAACGAACACTGTGACACGTCATTTGCATGAAGTTTCCAAAGAGTAAAACTATGGGAGTAGATGTGGGCATGGATAATAATCAGTAAAATAAATAATTTATGAAAAAATACCAACCATAAGAATTTTCCAAATCAGTTGAGACTTTCAATCAAGTGGACATAAAAAAGTTTGTGGTATTTTTTCCTTTTACATAAAAACATTAGATTTTTACTAGGAACATTCAAGGATATGAAACTAATCGGTCCACATCTTATCTGATATTAGATAAATAAGAAATAGGCGTAAAAATCGTCGTGGTCAGTATTAGAATAATAGGCTACATCCTATTTTCCTACTGAACCATCTCTCAAAATATAAGAATCGGTCAAGCCGTCTCGGAGGAGTGTGATCACACAAACATTGTGTGATAGGAGAATTTTATATATTAGAAGATATTACATGGTGAACTCATTTATTAGCACCCGTTAAAGTTGGTTTTGATTTTATTATTTCTGAAGCGAATGAAAGTATGATTCATAGAATGAAAAAATTAAAAGCCTTACAATATGCAACAAATAATTAAGAAGTTAAAAAACAAAACATTAATAATATAAATATTTATAATAACAATTATTTTATAAAAGAATATGTACTAATATGCATTTTAGTTAACATTTTTATGCCAAAAACTCTTTTTAATAAAGGACCAGCCCAAATTAAAACTTTGGAATATATTCAGCATTTCAATATATTTAAAGTTGCTTGAAATCAAATACGTAGCTGGATATGCACTATAAAATGTATGCAATTTAATACAGATTTTTTTTTAGAAATTCTTGCATTATTTTATAGCTTTTTGAAGAGATTATTTGGTAAACATACAAGAGAGCTTCACTATTCTGTTGAGATTTTTTCTTGTAACGGTCTTGAGAGGTTATGCATAGACTATAAGTACGTAAATACATAAAAATGTTGCAAATAATACAATTGAAATTTCAAAAATATTTTTGTGTTTATGGACTGAGGATGAAAATTAACAGGGAAAACAACAAAATAGCAAAACCAATATGATGAATGTTTATAAACAAGTGTGCATTTTATTTATTTTTTTAACATTGTAAAAAACTTTTAAATGCCCAGAGAAATTATTACTCTAGATCAGTGTGACCAGATTCCTAAATAATAAAAAGGTAAATCGCACTTAAAAATAAATTTAAAAAATAAAAGAATAACAAAATTAAACCATTTTGCTACTATTATTTATTTGTGGTTTTTATTTCGTATTATGAATTTTTTTATAACAAACAATTTGAAAAAATTTATAAAATAAAGCGATCTTCAAAAAAAAAGGTGACGTTTGAAGTGTCATTTAGTTAGGGAAGGGTATGACATTTATATACAAAGATCGTTTGTCATTCGAAGAATGCGTAAAAATTAGTTAAAAATTATTACAAAAATGGTGATTGCAACGTGTATTCTTTTTGAGCATTACAGATTGATTATTGTCATCCTTATTGACCTACGGTGCAAGGATTCAGTTTATAAATACATTTGAAGCATTCAATTTCTAGCATATTTTGTATTTGGATCAGCATCCTATCTATTTAATATCCAACCCACACAATATGTGTCTTTACAATGAAGTCTTTACAATGAAATAGAAATACTGTCTGGATGTTAGAGCAACTGATTTTCAATGTTGAACAAAAATTATGAACAAAAAGTTCCTCGACACACAAAATTGTCGCACGGAAATCCTAGGAGTGATTGCGAAAACACATTGGATTCGGAAAAAAAATCAAAGATAAACGATTTGCCCAACTAGTGAAAATATGCCTCATCAAGTGCAACGTTTCAAACAATTCATACTTGCAAACTCTAATGTCAGACACCTAAAACATGTAAAATAATACTGTAGTATCGAAGATATCACAAAACAATTGTGGTCATTAGAAAATAGTCCCAACAAAAAAACACTACTAATACCGCAGATCGTCTAATAATTACTCACAACAAGAATAATTCCTTCGTAATGTCGTCAGAAATGCGAAAACTTCTGCTGGAGAACCACAAAATATTAATTTTAACAAAAATTATCGGCCACAGACTAAAGGCAACCTACTTAATTGGGTATGTAGTGGAAACCTGCGGTTTCATGAAATAATCTTGCTGCTCGTCAATTCAATCAATTTAATTCTAATTGAAATGACAATGTGTGTCATCTCCCGAAGTAAGATTTAAATCCAATCTATTCTTTGAAGTCAATTAAACATAGAAAAGTTGTATGATAGAAGTGTCAACTTTCATGTAGCATAGTGAGAGGGTTCGATCATAAAAACGGATTCCTTTATGGATTAACATTTTATTTATTTATTTTATTTTATTTATTATAATAATTAACATAACACAAAAAGATATAAATCTTATAAGTGATAGTGTTTATGTTTAGAAGCAATAAGATATAAAACATAAAACAATTAAAAAATTAACAATTAACAAATTAAGAAATTTAATAAAAATAAAAATTAATATAAGTATTAAATTAAAAATAAATAAAAATATGTATAAAAAAGTTAAAAGTTCAAATATTATAAAAATAGTAACATTTGCAACAATCAATTTAAAAAAGTAAGAATAATTATTTAGCCAATATAAATCTAAAAATAAAATCAAAAAAATTTATAAAAATTTAAATTACATGAGAGCAATAAAATTAACGTAATTAAATTTTTATTAAGAGAACAATTTAAAGAACTCCTTTTAGAACGCATTTGCATTGCCGAACTTTTGAATATAATTTGGTAGGGAATTCCAAAGACTTGTGGTATATGACAGAAGAGTCCTGTACCGTTGTTGAAAAATTTCGTAATGCCCCGGTATGATCTAGCAAACTTAATTCTGTTAATAATAAATATTTCGCCTGTTCCGTGGAAATAATTTTATGAAATAGAAGGAGGCATTTAATTTTCAAAAGATTATCAAATTTCACGCTAAATATCCGTTACGCTAAATGAGAAATATGATTCCGGCGACATTTAAGAAAGACATATCTTGCCATATTGTTATATGCTAAGTTGCGTTTCCGGTTGAGTTTTCCGGTTTTCGCAGTTTACGAAAATTTCTCACCCACCCATAGAAAAGCACAGTAATTAAATAATAAATTTTAGAAATCCGAAGCATGCTATAAATTCTGCTAACAGCGATACTTATATGGCTAGACCACGATAATCTGTCATTAAAGATAATGCCCAGATTGGTTGCAGACTTGACAAAGTCAATTTTATTTTCCTTTATACGCAATTCAGGTATGGCAAACGATCTATTGGTTTTCGAAAGTATAATACATTTGGACTTAGAAGGATTGGTACATAGTCCGTTTGCCGAAGTCCAACTGTCGATTTTCTCCAATTCGCGTTTAATTGAGTGTAAACAAGAATTAATATTCCCCTTACGAGTAGTGGCATAAAACTGCACATCATCAACATACATATGAACACTACAGTCAACCAAAACATCTGGTTGATCATTTATATACATGCAAACCAACAGAGACCCCAGTATTGATCCGTGGAGTCCTCTGCTAATACTAAGAGAATCTGAAATATTACCATTCAAATGAATATTTTGACATCTGTTCAACAAATAAGAATAAATTAGACTACAGCCAGAATTAGAAAAATTATACAGTTTCCGGAGCTTATTAAATAAAACCCTGTGGTCGACTGTATCGAAAGCCTTGGTGTGATCAAGTAGAACTAAAAACACTACACTATTTTCATCGAACTTAAATCTAAGATCCTCAACTATATTTAATAGAGCAGTAGTAGAACTCATACCTTTCATGAAACCCGACTTACTAATAGTTAAATAATTGTGACTCTCTAGATGATTATTGATATGTCGAGCTATAATGTTTTCCATTACCTTTTGACAAAAAAGGAAGTTTTAACCAAACAGGTTGAGTAGATTCATTTGACTTTATTCGCGCATGAAAATTTGTATGTAAAACGACTTGTATGCTAGTTATTGGTGATAATAAGAACAGACCGCACGATTGGATAAATTATTTATATGATCAATATGTTGATATTATCTGATTTCAATTCATAGAGGGATCTTGAGACACCAGTTAAGCAAAAAAAGATATTCGTTTATTGAAGATTAAGTTAAGTATACCACATGGAATATATCACTACCCTTGCTTAAAACCTATTCCGAATGGAGTCATTAAGCTAAAAACAAATACTATAGAATTCAATTAATTTATAGGCTATATTACTTATTATATTATAAAATCTCTGTACAGGATACGCACTAACCTTCAATGCCTATCAATGTTTCAGTTATAAAAATTTCAAATTAATATTGTAAATTGACTCCCGTCTATGCAGTATGTGTGGTTGTATAACAAGGATTATTGCGATAAAACAAAGGATAACACAAAAATACCAAAGAATATCTTGATTTCAATGGCTTATAAGCATTCTCAGCTTATTCTATAGCTTGCTATAACTTTCCTTAGATAGCCCAACTAACAATTACACCACACATGCGAATGTTTTGAAAATAGAAATTGGAGGATCCCCGAGTATCATTTTTTTCTTTGAATAGAACTCTCGTGAAATAAAGCCTATTCGGGCAGGACATTGAAAAACTAAAAAGGGCTAGTGTACGAGAAATTTATTTTTGAAACATATTGTATTATTTTTTTTGTTAATGACCAGTGTAAAACTTTTGTCAGTTTTTTTTTTTGCGAGAATAATTCTCATTTTCTTTTTTCTATTGTTGTTAAACATATCCATATAATGTCATATAAACAATTAAATAATCACGAACACCCAGATGCGCTGGTGGGAATAGAAAAAAAATAGCCTTGAACTCAGCACTCTACAAATTAGGGCCATTGGGGCTAACGCCTGAAGAGAAATTTCCTACAGAGAAGAGAATAAACTAAATAAACTAAACTAAGTAAGGAATCCACTTCAATTAGCTTAAAACCAATCACTAGTACAAAAAGTTATCAATTTTACGAACGAACTCAGTGAGCATGTAGAAAGAAATCACTAAAGACGGAGCTTAAAAAGCCATGTACAAAAATCAACTTGAACAGTTCCTGAAGGATGACCAAACTAATGTAATTTTACAATCGAGAAATTGTTTTAAAATTAAGTTAAAGAAAGAGATCTACAGTACAAACTTCCGGCTACTACAATTATAATTCAAGAGGTCAATAACACCACCACACCACAAACAGTTATGCTATTTCTAAATTGGATTTAGATGAAAGCCGTCTTATGGGTCTACAAACCGAAACAGTTTTAAATAGAACAATAAATTGTTGAAAGATCTCGAAGCTTATATCCCCTATATATGATCATAAATTTCTGTCACCAAGACTCTGTTTCACCAACTGTTTCTCACCTCAGTCGATGTGCATGAGAATCAAAGGGCTAAATATAGTGTAGTATAGTCTACCTGCACAATATGCTACCGTAACGTTCCGAATAAGATGCGCAAATGTCAAACCTCTTGACAACAACAAAAAAAAAAAAAAACTAATAGCGAATAACAACAATAATTCAAACAATACACAAGCCGGTTGAGAGGCCATACTAGAATTAAAAACGAAGTACTGCATTTGAATTACTCTTTATGGAGTGCCACAAGCACCTTTAGTGACCTCTTTGTGATCAACGAATACGAATCAATACACTCAATATTTACGTTGTGTATGGGGACACGTCCACCATCTGAACACCTGCTTTATAATGCAATTTTGAAATCAATATGGTTTTCCGAATTTCTTTTGTGAACAATGGTGACAGAAGAATGATGTCCCTAATTAGTCTATTAAAGACTAGACGCAATTTACCAAATTACCAATTGTTACAAAACAAACAAAGTCTGTACATATACATACATGCTTACATAATTAGTCATTAAAATTCTTTAGTTAGGATTACGACCACTTATGCTGTGTGTGTTAATTTCATACATCAATGGCGGGACCCGCAATTTAAAGTCGATTCTAAAGGACAGATTTTTGAGAAGCGTTTTCATAGAAATTTTATTTACTCTCAGAGCTTTTTGCCAGAAACCTGCTGAGAGGAATGTTAGAAATGGCACTTTACTGTATATACACTTTACTGTATTCTTTTAATATACATTAGGTTAGTGGATTAAAGGAAGAATTGAAAAGGTCATCGGAAAAATGGTGTACATGGTAAAAACAGATTTTCATAGTTTTAAAAGACATCAAAACCAACTAAAGCCAAGAATTATTACAACCGAAACAATTAGTCCTTTTTTACATCCAGTAAAAGATTGTATAGGTGCAGGAACCAGCATCCAAGAGTGGGCAGATCAACGGAAGTCGCCTGATAGAAACTCTACTCCACCGCTAGCGATAGAACCAGAACTAAGAAGAAGTCAGAGAACTCGCACTGCTGTGACTCGTTTCAACCCGGATGATTTTCGGAAAAAGGAGGGATAATGTTAGAAATGGCACTTTACTGTATATACACTTTACTGTATTCTTTTAATATACATTAGGTTAGCACTGAATGAATTGTCATTATTATATTCACATTTTGAATTGTAATTATTTTATTTGTCTGAAATAAACAGTCTCTTGAAATATTCGAAACTTAACAAGGAAGACACCGAAGAAATATTAAGGTTTGAACCGAATCCTTGCATCTAATAAGCAAACTCACTCCCTATTAGACTACGAGAGTTAGCTGTACACGTACTACGTAGTTAAATTCTATAAAATTTGATCAAAAACTAAGCTTTGGATTTAAGGCTTCCATAATTAGTTTTAATTAATTTAATTTCAAAGGAAAGAAGAATTTTTTCGAATTATTTCCATAAAGTTTAACTAACGATAAAAAAATGTCAACGAATAGAAGGAAAGAATATGCACAACAATATTTTCCAACAACGGTAGTTTTTGTCATAGAAAATTAATTGAAAAATAATTGATCATGATTTCAAAATTTGAAGACACAATCGTTGTTGTACTTTCTATGTTTTCTTTGCTGTAATTAAAAATTATTTTTATGACCAAATTTCTGAATTCTTCGCTTCGATCCTGGTTGTTTTTAATATCGATAGTTCAGGATCCATAACATTTCTGAATATAAGATGCTATTGGATGACTTGTTGATAAAATCATTGGAAGCCGACTTGTGACGGAAAAATTTTCTTCACTGCTACAGAAATGCCTTCACGATTGTCTTTTTGTCTGCCTGATAAAATTTTCGAATCCATTATGTGAGGATTTGTATGTTGTCGGTTATTCATTTCTTTCTGCTTAAAAAAAGTTTTTTTTTTGATATAAACTCCAACCTTAGTGTGGCAAGTATTAAAATTAATTTAATTTTCAATTTAAAATGTTTATTTTAGAAAAAAGGTTCACTCTAATGGATATGCCTACCTACCCATATCCTGTGTTCATGCACAAACACAAATATTTTATGATATACTTGCCATATGTTTTATGTTTAATTAAATTAGCTTTACATTTAATCTAAATTTATATTATTTTCATTTGTTTTCAAATATTTCACAACAAATAATAAAAGAAATATGTATTTGTAATTTAATACTACATTACACAAATTCAAAAAAATTAACCCAAAATTACCAAGACCGATCAGAGCCCGTTTTACATACATACATATGTATGTATATTTAATTGTATGCAAAAAATCATTATTTGTGTTTGTCGTTTCAACAGATATTTTTAGTTAGGTAACTAAGAAATTAACATCATTTTGTGATAAGATAAAAACCAAATTTTGTTTTGACTTCTCCCTTTTTTGTTTGTGTTTATCTCCTACTTTTTACCATTTTTATTTTATGTGTCAGTTTACACGCATAAAATACTGAATAAAGAAAGAATGAAAAAAAAAGTTTACTAATAATGATAAAAATAATTATAATTTTAGAATACTGCGAACATATGTACATCATATCCGAAAGGAAAGCAGAAAGGACGCAAGAATCAACCTATCATTGATAGAAATGTCACCTGTTAGACTACAAGAAACAGAAGAAATTTCATAGATTATCAAACAGCATTTGATTCAATATATGAAGTACTATTTATGAATGAAATTAATCCCGTTTTTGTAAACTTCATTCAAAACCTAATGAAATTCTAGTTAACTATCCTACACAGCAGAGAAGGTGAAGGAACAAAAATACAGTCTCACAACCAATAACAATTTGTCACGTCATATAGTTTCACGACTTCCCAGGTCCTCATTTATTCTGTCTGGAACTAAATCCTCTGCCGTCACTACTTACACATATTCACTACGGTTACAGACTGAAATCAACGGATCCATGCTGCATATCACATAGTTTCAACATGGATGACTTGAAATTGCATGCTAGTACAAAATTTAATCTTCATAGATTGCTGGAAATAGTGAACATATTTACAAACGACATAAAAATGGGACAAAGAAGCTAAAGCTGGAATTAACAAACGTTTACGAAACGTACGTCGTTTCTGGCGTATGAAAACAATGTTTACTTTGAATATACCAACACAATGGTATACATTAGCTTGGTGATATATAAAAACTGTAATATGTGAGATAAAATGGTATTAACAAAAATGAAAAAGGTTATGATACCTGAGTTTATTTCCAATGATGATCGGGCATATCTCTTTTCCCTAGACTTTAAGATTTTAACACTTGTTGTTAATTCGATTTTACATTGAATATTTAATGAATAAATTGTGAAAAAGAAAAACTCAACAAGTAAAAACATTTTGGTTAAACCCTTTCACGATATTTTACCTTCATACGTTTTATAATCAAAAATAAATGAACTTAAAATTGAAATAAACGGTTTCAGTTTTATCATAAAAATTAATTATAATTACATATGAGTATGTAGATTTAGTTAAATTTTCTTTTTCCTCAATTCTATTTTTCAATTCATATTTATTGTTAGATATGATTACCTATCTATGAACCTACTTAAGACATTCTAAATTAGGTGTGTAATTAGTGTGACAATAAGAAATAAAAAATTAACATTTAAAAATATACAAATTTTAATACATAATTTATTCAATTACTTGAT
>QOCX01000143.1:221945-250623 GCA_005959815.1 Sarcophaga bullata | reverse complement strand
AACAGGTCCTTCCGCCGTCAGCATTATCCAAGATTTGAGGGTAGCGATGACGTTGATAGTTCAGTTGGTTATTATTATTATTATTATTATTATTATTATTATTATTTTAATTATTTAACGTTGCAATATTTGAATTAAAAAAATTCACTGTATATTAAACTTAATTAACAAATTAAACTTCAAATCAAAGTATTTTAAAGGTTTACAATATTGTATGTTATATTTAGGGTGAAAAAACTTTATTTTCCATTATAAAGTTTTTAAAGTGTTTAAATCTAAATGAATTACGGCTATCTTCCACATAATGTCCATATAATGTTAATTTTTATAGGCTTTCCATAATCTGCGTTTTATTTGAGACTTACGAATTATAATCAAAAGTTCCGCGGTTGTAAAAAATTTGCCAATAATATATACATACATATGTATGTAGTTAGAATTAGAATTTTAAACAGATTAACGCACGCTATTGAATATAGTTGGTGAAAGATTTTTGTGTCATTGCAAGAAGTAAATCTTTTGTCAATTTTGTTTTGGTGTTCTGTAAGGCCGACTAATTTAGGACGAAATCAAATTAATGTCAAAAGAAAACGAAAGTTAATTCGATTGGTGCTATTATTTTAACCAACATTGTATATTTTGTTTATTTAAGTTTGTCATTTTTAGAATTTTCTCATTTCGCTTTTAATAAAAGTGTTTTGGTCCACTTTACTTGGTCATTGGCTAATAATAGTATTGAGTTGTTATTGTTTTTAACTTGTTGACCATGATCGTATTATTTTTCTTTTGTTATCATTGTAATTTTAGCAAATGTTATTGCTTTTTCTATTATGCCCAAAGATGAACACCTTGCACTAATTATAATTGAAAATAAGTTTTTGAAAAATTTATTTAGATTTTCAAGTAATGTGACCGTACAAGACGAAAATTATACAAATTTTTTATAGTAAAACTTTATAGTAAAACTTTAAAACTTATCACATTTAGAGTTCCTGGACCATACCATTGTTTTCAGCTTCTACAGAAACAAGACTTTTAATAGAACAATGACCCAATGGAGTCAAATCGCGGAGTTAAATTTAAGCGCTAAGAATAATCCAACATAACATGCCTTAAAAATAAAGCACAAAGTAACAAAGTGTATACTTGTAGAGTTTATCGTCGTATTTTTTTATTTTTTTTTATTAATTTACAATCAAGAATACAAATACGAAATCGATTTAATATTTTCATCTCTGAGCAAATTGAAGTCATAACAAAAGCAAATAACATTAAACATGCAACATTTAACTGCATTTTTCTTAACACCATTTTTTAAACTACATACATTCATACATACATACATACATATGTATACCAAAAATTTTGTACGGCTTTCAATGAGTTTAGTTCGATTGAATAGTTCGATCGAAAATTGCCAGACAATCTGAATGGACTAACACAAACAGATTTTATGCGCAAATTCAATGATCGAAAAATAAAACGACAAATATGTACATTAAATTAAGCTCAATTACTAACATTTTTATGCATTTTATTTTATTTTATTTTTATTTAACCAACATAAAAAAAAGTAAATGAATGTGTTGTATGTATGTCCGCGTATTTTTCTAATTTGCTCTTGTCGTGCTTTTGTGTCTTCGTTAATTTATATATCAAAAGTTTATTTGGTATTTTATATAGGCCTGTGAGTGATCTTAAATTAAAATAATACTTTATACTTTCTTTACTGCATAGGTACGTGTATAAGTAAACTATAATGTAGGTGAAATATTTATTTATGTATCTATAATTGCTGCTAAAGAAGGCGCTACCGCCGATTTTGCACTTTTTAATATTTTTATTTCATACTCTATTGTTTGCAAGTAAGTAACATGACTTCATAATTAAGTATTCGGCATACAAGCGTGTTAATACAGATATTTTCACACAACGTTATATTTAATTAAATACCGAATTAAAATCTTTGCTTATAATTTGTTTTTTAGAATAATCATGATGTAAATTTGTTTATATGTACTTATTGAACTTAATAACACTTTATTTAACCGTAAGCCCGAACCGAATAAGTTAGACAACGTTAAACAACTAAAGTGGGAGCACAACTGTCAAAAGAGATCGAGTCTTAGATATAAGTAATAAAACAATAACAAGAGTATTAGTTATAACACATGAAATTCAAGTGTTTATAATAAATAAATAAGTATTGCCAGACTTAAATTATTAATCAATTTCCCGAAAAATGCTAAGAAACTCTTACGATTCGAACTAATTAAAATTTTTTATGATGAAATTTGGTGTACTGGTACTATAAAGATTTTAATTTTTTTGCGTTTGATTTTCCGATTTTAAATTTTCTTACATCAAGTAACTTAGAGTAGATTTATAAGTCAGTTTATCCCTTCATACGGGATATTTTTTATGTCATACAACCTGAGATATAATTAAACTTGAAGTTTTGGAAGATAATTTCCGTTACATTTATTTAAGATTATCAGTAATAGCTTTAACATGTAATTTTACATGTTAAAAATAAAATTAAATACAAATTTATGATATGATACAAAGTTTTTTATGCTGCATATCTATTTGATTAATTTATTTGTTATATATCAGAAAAGAAAAAGATAAAACTATTTTCTCTTTATGGGAATAAATAGAAAATTAATTACAGTTGATAATTAATTGGACTGAATGACTAACACATAGGATGATAGATTTCAACTTATTAATAATACTAGACAATATTTCATGCTAAAAATCAATCTTCAATCAATTACAATTAGGAGATTGATCAGTCCACTCGAGTGTATTGCATCTATTTTCATTAACCATTCTTTACAAACTCTAGACCTCTTTGAAGTAGGATATGTCACGATTCACCATTTTATCAATCGCATATCAATTTCTTAGCTAGAGCGCTGCCTCCATCTTAAAATAGCTAAATTTTTTTTTAACTTTTAAACCTCATACTCGTCTTACCCCATCTGAGTTGTTTAAATTAAACTTAGATTCGTCTGAAAACAGACATTTTTGCAATTGATGTGGGCTATGGCGAACTCAAGTCTAGCCGTATTGTTTTTTGCAAATATGGAAGGTTTTTACTTTCGCTTCTATGAATTATTCTTTAAAAAATGCGGAAAATGAAATTGCTTTTATTTGACTCGCAAATGCTGAAAACATTTTTTGAATGACTCTTTTAGTCAAATGTTATACGTGGACAACCTCTGGAATGTGCCGAAAATTATTTATCGATTGATGGAATATTCTTAACTCAATTTATTATGTGATTGTTTAGATATCTAATCGTCAACTGATTTGCTAATATATACTACTTCTTTAAGTCTCTTTTTCTGTTATAAAAATTGTATAGACGTTGTATTTTTAATTTAAATTCTAAAGAATTGAGAACATAGTCAAATTTTTATAAATTAAATGAATGCGCGCGTTTGTTGTGTTCCTTTCATCCTGATACTTTATGCTTTCTATTTTTTAAATATTTTAAATGATAAGCTATTAAACTTATATTAATTGAGTGATTGCCATATATTATAATAAAAAAATAGGCAGCTTCAAAGTTGGTATTTCTCCATAAAACAAAAAAATCTTACTTTTATTATGACCAATACTGTGCGTGAAGTGAAACGTTTGTCTATCAGATATCAACAAAGAGTATCTAAAAACATTAGTAGAATCGAATTATACTCATAATATCTGATACTTATACGCATTCATACTTATTTTAATATCAAGGAACCTCTACACATATTCAAACTTTGAAGTACTCATCTAATTCAAACTTAACAACACGTATGATGTTGTTGATTTCAGCTCTCCATGTGTACGAATCACAAAATAAGAATGAATTGCGTACAAAACTAAAATACTTACTAGAAGGTTGTGTATTCGCTCTGCTTGCTGCTCTGTCCTTTTTGCTTATGTGTCTCTTTTCTTTTATGTTTATCTCTGGTGTGTATTATTCGATAATTTCTATACTTTGTTTCCATTTCATTTAATGATAGAGTTTAATTAATATTTTTTTTTCTTTTCTAGAGGATGAAATGTTTCAATGTTTCAAAAATAAAATTAATCTCACCCTACCACTTGTTCATTTATCCTATAAATACCTTTCTGTTATTCCAACACAATGCACTGCATGTGTACGGAGTTCACTATCCCTCAACATAATATTTTAATATCATATGCCATGGTGAAATTATTTATAAGGTGTGAGCAATTCTACAACAAACCAAAAACAACAGGCAAATTTGTTTTTGTCTCTTGTTGGCTGAGAATGTCAAAATCACCTGATTGAAAATTCACCATGAAGGCAAATTTATAAAAAAAAATATTTAAAACCATAAAGAAATTGATTTTCAAATTAAATATTCACTTTTAATAATAAAAAATTATGAAAACAGTAATAAAATTGTAGAGATGAATATATATAAATGTGTATATAGCAAAGCTTTGCGCAAGAAACTCACACAAAACGTTAGGAGACGGCCAATGATGTATAAAACATGATGCGGCAACGCATTTGCGTTAAAGATGAGTTTATGCCCAAAATGGGAAAATGCTCGATTGTTTGATACGTTTATAATTTACGAATAATACAACTCAAGAGCATTTGCTCATCACTGGTGCCGAATTTTTCGTTTAAACGTTTGTAAACATTTGTCCCTTGCGTCTGTTCATTGATATGCATTTTTTAAAATTTAAATTTAAATTAATTTAAATTCAAACTGTCAAAATGTAAACATAAACAAATAAGAACTTGACAGTCTCAACCTCATACAACAACATAATCACCTGACGAGCTAACCACACCTGATAAATAATTTCACCATGTCATATGCCTATGAATTTCATTTATAAAATAATAATAATATGGCAACACTACTGGGCAAGAAGTATAGTTCGCTTAATTGTTTACTTCAGTGTACGAAGTATTGCTGTAGCTGTAGCAATATAAAAGTATTATTACGGGGTACAAGAAAACCAGTATCTGAACAAATAACTGATGTGTAAGGAATGTTCACTCAAATAAATATGTATGTTAGTTTTTAATATAAAATTATTATGCAACAACAATAAGTATAAAAATAACATTCTAGTTGCTCACTCTCTAATAGAGTAAACACACATAGGTATGTGTACCTAAACATCTTATACATATGCATTTGTGTATGTATTTTAATCATAACAGCTCTCTTCCCCTGTATTCGTTATCAGTACCAAAGTGCGCCTATACTAAAAAAAAGTGTAATTGAGTTTGTATGTACGAATTTCATGAAATATTTAAACATTTAATCTTCACTTCACATGTAAGATACTCCGATGAAAATAACCTTAACAATGATTTTTACAATGCTAAAAGCAATTCCAAAACTGGCACAATAAAGTCAGCAATGAAATTAAGTCAACAGCTGTTGTGCTGTTATGTCTGAAGTAATTAAAAAAAAATCTGAGAACATCTGCAGAAAGGAAAAGTATGGTACATACAAGTAGAAAACAAACAAATGTGATCATGTTACAAACCGAATTAGAGATAAAAGTTTTTTTTTTTAATAAAATTATAACAACAACAAGAAAGTCATTCGAATTTTGCATCCAATTTCCTTGTTGTTAGAATTTTTATATGGTTCCCCGATTATTTAGTCACTAGTCTGTCACTGATCTTCATTACTTTGTTAGTAATTTTAGAATATAATTTGTAGTATGACAGTATTGGTAATACATGTGAAATATCATTAAGAAATGTACGGAGATTTTTTTTTATATAAAAAATAATTTTTATAATTTTTTGACTGTACTTGAATGTTAAATTTTAATTCTTATATTATATTACAATATTAAGTGCGTATACTGAGCCCTTGTCACCAATTCGAAGTTATTTTATTTCGCATAAAGAGCATTATTGTACAATATGGCCACATTGTTTGTAAAACTGCATTTGCGATTTTACTCACTCATTATATAGAAAGTTCTTTACAGTCAGTATTGACATTGCAGTCGGTATTGACTTTGAAGGAGCCTTCTATAACCTTCTATAACCTTTTCAGGTTAATTAATCGCTGAGGGACTGGATCGATCATATGCTATGGAATAGATGGAAACTTGCAGTACATATAACATAAAGCGAAATCATATTGAATTGTTAACGAAAACCAAAATAAAGCGGAAATAAAATTGTTAATAAGAAACATGATGGTTGCACATTATAATAATCCAGGTTAAATGGAAATAAGAAAATGAAAATAAAAGGCAATTGCCTGTAAACAGTAAATGGTATGGAGAAGGCTCTAAACGCAGTAAACAAATCTTATTCAGTATGTGTATAATATAGTTAGTAACTAGACCTCCATCTACCATAATGTGGTAGGTACGTGTGATCAGGGAATATTTTAATTGACAATTACATGACAATTTCAACAAAGTTTGAACTGCATGAATCGATTAACGATTTCTTCATTTATCCATGTACCAAGTCACCAGGTATCGGAAATTAAAGGACATACATAGCTAGAATAAATTTGGAAAATCTAAAACCTTATTAGGCACTCGAACTCGAGTTATAAGATGCGTCCAAATTGTCGCATAAGGCACTATGGGACATCAGCACGGAAGACAAAACCATTCTGCGGCGACCTGTAAATTATGAAACCTATCATCTATGAACACACATTCTATGTCATTGTCTAGTTTTTTACGTATGTGATCCCAATATTTTACGAACTTCCAATTTAATTTACTTGGTTGGTCAGTCTAACGCCATGGCTTACGTATATGTCGTTAGTGAAAGGACAATTCGTTTGAGTGATGGTCTCATTTCTTCTCATCATCTCCATACCAACCAATATGTGCGATTTAATAATTTTATTTCATATTGCATTACGAATCAGAGACCTCAAATATCGTTGTTGCAGACGAATACTTACTCTGAAATTTACTTAATTTAAGCAGTGAACTACTTACTTCCTGTTGCACGCCGTACAACTGTATGCGTAAAATTTCCAAGTGCAGCTACGGTAACAATTGAATCTTTTTTTCCACAGCTCATCTGAAAATAAACGCATAGGGTAAAATTTCAAACGCCTAGATTAAGTTAATTTTGTATGCATATGTATAGATACACATACATATATCGAGTACTTAAAATATAAGATTTTATGACACTAACAACTGTGCAAGCAGTTGAAAAGAAACAATTCGTCTTTTAATATTCTAAGAGCCATTATTACAACTTGCCGTTAAATTTGGGTTTAGTTAAAGGTACCGTTAGCTAAAGGGAACTGTAAAGTTACCTTTACCTTAATTTCGATATTACAACTTACAGATAAAATAAAGTTCACATTTTCAAAAATATGGCAGTGTCGGAGCAATGCAGATAAAACTGTTCACTTAAACAAGTTTTTTTTTAAACGCAGTGTGAGTGAGTGAGTTGTCATATTAAACATAATGGGTAATATGGCAAGTTCAGGCATAAACTTAACTTTAAAAGTTACCGGTAGGATGATCCTCCCTTTAGCTTAACACTTACTTCTATCTTATTGGCCACTTATAATAATGAAAAAAAAATTTATCTGCCAGTTAAAATCCTCCCTTTAGTTAACGGCAAGTTGTAATAATGGCTCTAAGCAATATTATTTTATTTTTATCAGTTTGTATTATAATTTACTTTTATTAAGAGTATGTTGATTGGACTGATAAGACTTCCCAACCAATACGGTTGTCTGCTCCACAAGTGCGTGTAATCAGACGCTAAACCAGCAATATATGCTTCACTTAGTTTTCAGGATGAAGGTAGAGTTAAGAAAGGGTACGTTCATAAATGCAGTAGTTGTGCAACACTGCAGCATAAAAAAAATAAAATGTTCACAAATGCAATACTTGGCAGCACTGACTTGCATCGAACGTTTTTTTTTTTTTTGCAGACAAATAGTAATGCTGCCACAAATTTTTGCAAATATAGCAAGAATTTGATTTCTGTTGCAGTTGTGGTAAACCATTTCATCGACAACATTGTAGTTTCGTGAAATAAAATCTAATAAACAAAAGAAATTTTTTTTTTTTTTGAAAAAGAAAAAATGGAAAAGTAATAAAAATTAACCAATATTGTTATAGAAAATGTTAATTATTTCCATTTTTAGTTCCGAAGAAGATTTCATATTTAACACATAAAAATTTAATTTTTTCCTTATTTTTTTTAATATAATTTAATAGAAAGCTGTCAGGTCCACCGTCTAAATTTTCAATAATATTTGTTATTAATTTTGAGAACATGCTTTTTAATTTTTGCGGAACGTTCTAAAAAATTCAAATTTTGTTAAGCAAAACATCTTAGCAAAGCATCTGCAACAGCTGATCACGCATTAACAAAAAAATTTGGCATAACTGCCGGAGTGATGCACAATTTGCTGAATTTATTAACGCACCCAAATATTAAAATATCTTGAGTTGCCAGCTTAATTCGATTGAAGTACCGACACTGTTTTCACTACCTCCTTAAGTGACCGTACCTGTGCGACGGAGATCAAGCTATTTTGAGGAACTAAATTTATCCGTTTTCACCAAACACTAAATAGACTCAGTGATCGAAAGACTAATTGTAACAGAGCCATTAAATCTTACGGTTAATTAAACTAATTGCTTTTTATTATTAAGGCTGACCTTACGGACTTGTTTTGCACTTAGCATAAAATCGTCATACTTTATATAATACTTTTCTTTTATATTTTTGTTATATTTGAGACATAGTTTTACCATAAATTTAATTTAATCATTGAAATTTGCGACATCTATGACATCTTATTATATTGCTGCAACGATATCCTCGTCCTTTTGCTGATTGATTAACACTTAATGATTTGATTAAGATAATTTTTTATTTCAAGTGGGAAGATGTCTTTTAATACCACCGGTCTCTTCACCATCTACTAGGATATTTTCGAAGTGCAGAGCAATTTCCTTTCCTTTATTGGTATCGGCTGTTGTGCCTGGAGTCTTTTCTTAAGTCTAGCTACTGATTGAATGTATAATAAGAGTGAACCTTTGGGCTTGCAATTTTCACAAGCTTATTTTTTGTTTGCTTACGGTTTTTATTTACTTTTGATAAAATAAACGATAAAACTTTCAGGTAAGGTATTCGAAACTGCTGCAAAGAGGAAATTGGTAGCCGAATTTCCCAGCGAATCCGATCCAATCAATTGGTCGAACTATGACTTTAGTTGACGCACTAAGACATTCCTACCTCGGCGAACTGTGATGCAAAATGAATTTTTTGTTTTTACTTCGAGAATGAGCTTCTAAGCCAGAAATGACAGTATAGTGTATAGTGCGTCATATATTTATAAGATCGCATATATCTTTTTTAGATTTCTCTTAAAATATTACTTTAACCGATTAGGTCCCTTTTAAAGATTTATTTAGATTTTCATATACTTTTTTAAAATACTAATTTTTGTAACATAATCTATTATTATTTTATTCAGGGTTTCATAATTATAAGTTTAAATATTGATTTAAATTTTTTTTGTTAAATTTTCCCTTTCTTTTTTAAATTTTAGATTTTACTAAATGCATTGAAATACCTTAAAGTCGTCGTGGTGTAGTAGGTAGTGTGTTGGGTTATTAGACGTGAGGCCTCGGTGCAAACCAAAACAAAAAAATATGAAAAAAATATTTTTTCGGCAACTTCCTCTCAACAGATTTCTGGCAATCTGAGTAATCAAATTGCCATGAAAAATTTCTTAAATATCTGTCGTTCGGAGTGAATTTTAAACTTTAGGTTTAGCCACGCATGTATAAAATAATTAACGCACACAACATAAGTGATGTGAGAAACAAGTGGTCGCAATCCTGACTAAAGGGTTATAATGACTAATTACGTACGTAAATACTCCTGTTTATATTTTTCCGTGTGTAAATTTTATTTTTGAATTTTGGAAATATTTGGTGTTCGTATTAACAGCAATTCCACTTAAGAGTAAATCAGTATTCAAAAGATATCTAAAAAATAGAAGTTATATTACTCTCAAACAACTGTCTTAGTACTAAGGTAGTGTTAACGAAGCTATAATCTCAATAATTCTGATAACTGAACTATTTGATGATGGAACTTTTATTTACAATAACGATTCAATATATTTGTTGTGTTGTTGGTTAAAAAAGGGCGATTTTTTTTAAGTCAATTGAAATTTAAGTCGCCGTGGTCTAGTAGGTAGTGCTTTGGCTTATGGGACTTGCGGCCTTGGTTCAAACCATAGCCCAGGTATATCAAAAAAAAAAAAAAACAAAGCATTACAAAAATATTTCTTTGGCGGCTTCCTCTCAGCAGATTTGTGGCAAAAAGTCTGAGAGTGATTTTTTTTTTTTTTTCAAATAAAACAAGTTTTAAGGTTTTAAGAAATGTAAAAACATTATTTTTGAGTTCTACTCAATCAAATCGACAACTTTATCCATGTCGTTGTTCGGGTTTATTTCCATTGTCGAAATCTGAAATTAATTTGGTAGGCCATTTTTCGAAGAATTATTTTGTTTCATACACACAAAAAAATAGATTTTGAATAGATTTGTTCAAGTTTAAGATATTATTTGATGAAATAGTTTCTATCCGTAACGTTTTAATAGCTAAGACATTGCTTGGAGATCATATTCAACACGGTTTAACTTTTTTATTTTTTTTTTCAAATACTTTTTTTCACACTTAGACTGGATTCACACATGTTATATTTTATGAACAACACTCAGACAAACTTGGTCAGAGCTGCCATTAATAGGTGAAACTTTTTATAAAAAACTGAATTGATTTGTTCGGTATAAATTATGTAAAAATTGAATTTTTTTTTTAAAGTTTCGTCCTTTTTTGGTTACTTTGTTTTTTTTAGGAAACATTTGTAAAAATCCAGCTTTAAAGCACTGTTAGTGCATACGTTTAAGTATGCAACATTTGAAACATAATCGATTTTAATGAATTGATGGATGCTACATGGTCAATAATTATTATTTATTGAAAATTTAATTAATTTATTTGGTCTGCTTAGGTGGCGTAACGTATTGCGAACTAATACCGCATAGAAGTGAAATTTTATGTTTCTTTCTTCTCACATTTTCCTTTTTTTTTCTGCGGGTTGAAACAATGTATCGTGCATTAATGTCACAAAGTATGTTGTCCATTCAATATTTATCATGCAATATGGATTTCTGAATATTTAGCTATTCTTCCATATAAATCCCGATCTATTAATATTATATGCTACAAGTTCAATACTGGTTTGCATTCAATATATTGAGCGTATAACACTGCCTTATACAATGAATAGCAAAAGTCTTAGTACGATCATATAGTATTTTAGCAATTTCTTGAATTTTAGCTAAAAGTTTGTATAAAAATTTAAATTTTTTATATTGATTTCATTTATTTTATTTCTATTCTATTATAAAACAAACAAATTTTTTATGTTTTTCACAAAACAGAAGAAAAAATAAGGAAAATATTCTGGTGATTCATTTTGGCAGCGGAAATAATAAATACTTATAGACACGTTTTTAATTTACGAAGAATAGTGTTAATTTATGAATGTAACGAACAAATGAACATAATGAACAAAAATTATGGTGTTAGCAATGCTTTTTCGTTATATATTGACTTTTGCTGTTCACTGTATATAATTCCTCAAGTTACAAAATTACCGCAGTGCATTATTCTCATTAATAATCATTCAGGGAATGAATTTCGAGTAAATGAAAAGAAACTCTTGCTATTATATTATTATACTTAATTCATCAATTGTAAACGAAGAATTATTATTTTCAAGTTAATATGGAATTCAGAATTTAAAAATTGACTTCGAAAATTATTTCGGTCGTTAGTGCAATACTACATACATACATAAAGTGACAGAACCTACCGTTCGATTTCGAACAACAGATTTTTGAGAAACTTTTCAAGAAAATTTTATTTACTCTCAGAGCTTTTGCTAGAAATCTGTTGGCATTTCGTTTAGTTGGAGATGTTTGAACCCAAGCCTCACGTCTAATAAGCCAACACACTACCTACTAGATTACGGGGATTACAACAATGCAGTATTACTGCTTACGAATTTTAGAGTATATTTTGTTAGTTATCGTATTCTTGTTAAGGAAACAAGAGGGTTTTGAAGTTCTTTCTGTTACACAGGAATTCTTTATCTTATAAAAATTATCGTAAAGAATAATAAACCTTCCGATTAAATTATTTTTTATTAGAAAATTTATTCATCCTACTTGAATTACTTGAATAATGAAAATAGTCAGAATTTCAACCTAACTTCTCGCATAATTCATATTGTTTTTGTTAATTTTATTCATGAGTGAAGAGACATGCTGTTTAATGTTGACTCCGAACGACAGATTTAAGAAACTGATTTTTATGGAAATTTTATTTTACTATCAGAGTTTTTTCTAAAAGACTTCTCAGAAGAAGTCTCCAAAACAAACATTTTTTTCATTCTTTTTTTTTTTTGACTTGACTAAGCCAGAGGTTGTCTAATAAGTCAAAATACTACCTACTAAACTAGAACGACTTCATTATTATAATATAACTTATTAATTTTAAATTTTATAGATTAGTTTTTTATTGTTTTTTTTTTCTTTTATCTTTTGTCTTTTTTTCCGATATTAGCAAAATAATTAATTTAATGACAGCATAACAAAAATAAAAATGATATTTTAACCGACAAGATTTGTCACTGAATGTTTTAGCAAAAATTTCGGCTGAAAATTATAAAAATATGCATAGAGTCCCGATTACAATACTAGCAAATATCTTTAATTTGTTTTGATGAGGATATTGGGACATCAAGGGTTATAATACAATAGATTATATAGTAAATAGATCACTCTAATCAATTATTTACATTTACAGAGAAACGTGTGTGGCGTGCATGAAGTTGTCGAGTTTGTCTTGTACGCTCGAAGTGTACGGACGTGCTTAAAATTAATCGCATCGAAATTAATAAGTAAAAACCAAGTAATAGATGAAAAACAATTAATAGGTGAACTGTTCTTGTTTTAAGTAAATAATAATAAATAATTACAAAAAAAAATAGTTTTTGATTTCATTCTAATATATCTTCGAAAAATTAAAAAATTTTGGTAGTAATTATCCCAAATATACTAATAGATTATCTGACACTGACACTCAAATAGTTATCGACTCTTGTCATAGTTTTTCTAATGTAATAAAGTTATTTGAAGAGAAATGTGAGCATAAAAGTATATCCGTGGGTACCAAAGTGTTAGCGAACACACTAACTATTAATGAAGACGTTATAAAACTCCTAAAGGAACGTTGTGTAAAATTTTACACACATCCCGTCGAAGATCGAAGTAAATTTAAATTAATACTATTCGATTTACCTCAAATCGATACAAAAACGATAATAGAATAATTTAAACAAATATTCAGCATTGCGCTAGTTGATGTAAAAGAAATCGTGACTACGAAATCATACGCAGACGATGCTATATTCATGATGGAATTCAATAGGCAACAAATCTCTAAACGCGAAGTGATGATAATTGGATATATTGGCAACATTTCTGTTCATTGGAGAAATTCCTTACGCCGATATAAAGGTCCTACACAATGTACAAAATGTGTCATGTTTGGCCACGGTTCATCGAATTGTCACCGAACAAATAATTGCACTGGATGTGACGGTCAACATGTTTACTCCACCTACCAATTAAACTTGATGTGAAGGCCCTGTAGTTACAAGTGTTTTAATTGTGTTAATAAGGATCTTAAAAAGTTTAATTACCGGGCTGACGATGTTCGATGTTCAAGACTGGAATACTTTGAAGTAGGAGAAAGAGTATCAAGAAATCGAAAATAAGAAAGTTCTAAAAGCAACCCGGGTTTTATTTTGTGAAAAACGATTTTCCACCAGTTATCACCAATGCACAAAGACAAACCAATACGTGGATAATGAAAATAGAGCACCACGACCAAACAAGTCAACCAGAACTTACAGTAGTTTTTTCAATGAGGCTTCAAATATAAATGACGCTCACCGTAATATTTCTAAGGACGGCAATCTGTTGAATGAAAAGATACTGGAAATTTACCTTGAAGCCCTAGGAGCTCTCGAAAAATTTAAAACGAAATAGGACAAAATGCGAGTTTTAGGGAACATGCTTAAATATGTCATATAATCAACAAACTTTTACCAAGATATGTGTTATGCAATTTAAAGCACAAGGCCTAATAAATACCTCAGATATTAATCACCTAGAGCACGTTATAAATGAAAACCAAATGGATGTAGTTTTTATTAATGAAACATTTTTAAAGTCGAATAATGTTCTTAAAATTGTAAACTGTAGAGTATATAAAAAAGATAGATGGTGATGGTGGTGGTGTACCAATTGTGATCAAGAATACTGTTCCTCATAGGCATCGTATCTATTATAGTAGAAATTAATGGTAGTCCAATCAGAAACATCAAATCGGCTTATAATCCTAAAGGCACATCGAATTTATCTGAAGACTTATCAAAAATCATAAATTCGCCATTTGAATATTTTATACTCGTCGACTTTAATGCAAAACACGCCACTTGGAATTGTTACAGCATTAACCCGGCAGGAATTTGCTTGTACAATCATTAATAACAAAGTAACTATTATGCTTGTTATCCTATGGATTTTACTCCTTTCAGTCAGTTTACTTATCCAACTCGACCTTCTAATTTTTTAATTTAATTGGTCAACTTAAGAGATTCCGACGCAAACTTCAAAGATGGAATAGCTATTCTACGATTTCGAGTACATATTTTAAAACATAATGTGATCCTATATTAAAATGAAATTTGGAATAATTTCTTACACAGTTTACCCAAAAATTTTGGAAGTTATCAAATGCATTTAGGGGTAAAAATAACGGCGTCAGTAATTTCGAACATAATGGTCAAGTTGTGTATGATAATGTTCGAAAAGCTAATATCATTGCAGATGTTTTCGAAAACTCTTATCAAATAATAATGACAAAAAATTCTATAGCTGACGATAATATAAACAAACTTATTGGGTTGTTAGAGTTGCAATCAACGCAAATCAATACTTAAATTAATGACTGTAGATGAGGAAATATTATGCACAAACAGTTTGAACAGTTAAAAAGCTGTGGCAATAGATGGAATTCATTTTCAATTGGTGTTTCAGTAACGGATATTTTCTAAAATACTTCAGAAAGGCGTTGTTGATACCCATTTTAAAACCAGGAAAGGCTAAAAGGCCCTCTAGCTATAGATCCATTAGTAAGCTTAATGCGTTAAATAAAGTATTAAAAAACTAATTCTCTAAAGGCTAAAAAAGTTCACTGAAATCAACATCTTAAATAAAGAATAATTTGGTTTCACGAAAGACCACTCAACAGTTCACCAGCTAAAAATAGTTGTAAATATAATTACAGGAAACAAAAATAATAAAAAAAGTACTGGAATTCTCCTTCGATACCATGTGACATGATGAATTAATATTTAAAATTAATAAATTCAATTACAAGAAATACAAGACCTTCAAAAAATACTAAATCGTCCACATTATTTGAGATAAGTTCCACCCTTCAACTCATGGAATCATTTCACCAACTTTATACTCCATCTTTATATCTGAACTTATTTGATGGATTATTACTTAGACTCGAAGATAAATTCAGATCTTCAAATTTGAAAACAATACGAAATTTGACAAATTAACTAAACCTGCACGACTTCTGTAAAGAAGTTGCTGAAGTATGTTAAATTAAAAGTTATTTTTGTGGTAAGTTATGTTTTAAGTGTTGTAATACTATAAGCAAAATCTCTTATGCACCGTTTGATGTGAATGTTGAACTGGCATGATCATTGGTACCTGTTTCTTTGGAAACGACGTTGGCCAGATCATCACTGTCAACGGCGAGTACCAACATTTTAAGATATGTTTAGTTTGCGAACTGTGTTAAGTGCCAGACAGTTCATTCCACATTGGATATTCTGCAAGACAAGATGATGTGAATTGGCCACAGAGATCGTGAATTTTGGCCCCGTTAGAATCTTTATTGCCAAGTTTTCTCAAGAAGTTGCAAATGGTTGCAAATACGCCATATTAGTTAAGCCGTCATTCAAATTCAGACTGATTTATGCGCTAGAGTCATAAAAATTATTTTAATAAATTACTCTGTTGTCCACTGAGAGATATCGTGGCGGACATTTAAACAATGTTATATTCCACACATTATGGCATGAACTGATCTTTCCAATGAATAAAAAATATCGATAATATCTCCCACATACTTTGTTTTATAGAAAATTAGAATAGGTAGAGCTTAAGGAAATTCCCGATATAAGAACCTGGCACAATATTTTATTGAAATAATTTTAATATAAATTTAATATTAACATTTATGAACAGTTATAATAGCGCTCATTCATATTTACTTTATGATATTGAAAACACTTTTTTTTAATTATTTTTTTAAATATTTTCATTATATTATATTTATGTTTTTTTATTATAATAAAATATGATTTCCCCCAAATATTAAATAGATTTAAGGTGAATGAACAACACATGTTGTTTAATAGATAAGCAATGAAGTTGCTGAATTTTTATTATACTGTTGGATTAAGTAATAAAATAAATTGTAAAATTAAGTACAAATTGAAATAATAAAGTTTAGTTGATAATCAGAATCGATTTTGAACGGTCTTTTATTTTGGTAATTTCGTTATCACGTATGATCAAGAGTTTATAAGTTCACAATTTAATTTGGAAAATTAAATTATAATTTCTGTAATTTAATATTTTTTAAAAATTATTAAGAAAAAACAAAATGTTAAAAAAAATAGCATGTTTCTTTAACACATATAAAGTTTGTTTTCTTGACAAACCATTATTTGATGATTTGCCAAATGTAAAGTGTGATTTACCATTATTTTTTGCGTCTTTGCACGCTAATATATCATTTATACATATATTCAGTCAGGATTACGACCTAGCTTCTACTATTGTTATGTTAAAGTCGATTCTGAATGAGAGATATTTGAGAAATTTTTTTATGGCAACTTTACTTATACTTAGAGTTTTGACAGAAATCTGCTGAGAGGAATAACCAAAGAAATATTTTTACAAAATTTATTTATATTATCCTCCGCAGATATTTTAATAACAAAGGTATGCTTTTAAAGGCATTTTTCAATATTGTTTTCTTTTTTCTAAACTCCTATTCTAAACTCCCCACGACATTCATTGTATGAGTACTAAAATAATATTCTGCAACGAGTAATTTTATGCAAGATCTGTACTCTGATTAAACTAAGATATTATAACATGTGACACCAATAATCATATAAATATTATTCAATTCAATTAATTACTATGAAGAGCTACATAAGTCATTCACTTTCTTTAACTTCCCAATTGTAATTAAAAGTATACAATAAAATCAATGATTTATTCTTAAATAACAGTTAATAGTCTTAAAATATGCGTGGAGAGAGCCTGTTATTGTATATTATCAATGTTTTATTCACCTTTTCATAATCCGTTTCACTTCGCAGCGGATTTAAAAGCGCTTGATTGCACATTTCGTCAGTGTTGGATGCAGCAATACCGCTTCCAGTGCCACTGCCACCACTTCCTTCAGCACCATTTTGTTGACTACATCGTCGCAAACGTGATCGTCGTAATTTCATACAAAATAATAAATTTCCATCCTTTTCGTTAGTTGTAGCTGTAGTACCTACTGCAGTCGTTGTTTCACCAGAATCTGGAGCATTAGCCCTTGTGATTGTGCTAGGGGAACAACCCATTTTAACATGAGTTATTATAAAATAAATTCACCAAACTGCTACAATAAAATTCTTTTCTATTAGTACTAATATGTACAATTCTTCTAATTGAGCCTGATTTGTTGTCTTCACTGTTGATTTCAGACTTCAGACATTTATAGTATACTTGACATTAGTCTGGAACTTTCTTTTCGTCTGTAGTAATATATGTAAATATGGTAAATATGTATGTATGAATTGATGATATATTATATATTGATATGCAAATCATATTTCCGTCTCAGCGAGTGATTTGTTTTATAGTCCTAAAATTATTCTCGATCCATTATATATATTTTAAACAGCTATTTGTAACATTCACATTCTGAAATAAAATAAAGAAATAAAATAAAATAAGAAATAAATAAAATACCATCTCCAACAATATTTATTACAATAAATTGTTTGTTTTTAAAAGCTCATCATCCATCGAGTTTAAATAATCCTATACGTATACAGAGGACAGCAAAAGTCTACGTACCCCATTATATTTTATTTATTTCAAGGATTCTAAGCAATAATATGTAAATATAATTTTGATTTTTTATATTTATTTTATTCAATTAAATTTGTTTCAATTTTATAATAAAACAAAAAACTTTAATGTTTTTCACAATTCAAAAGAAAAATAATAAAAAAGTTTCTTATGATTCCGTATTACCCCCAAGAAAAACTCATAGTTAATTTTAAAATCAAAGGCCCAATATGTTAATACTGTTATAGCTAACATTTAGTAGTATATCCCTTAAGGTCAAGAGATCAATTTAAACTATTTTGTATTAAATTTACTAATTTGATCTTGTGTTTTCGGTTGATATTTTATGAATTAACCGAACAGTTACAAACAATAATACAAACTTATGTTCAAAGAGAGTGAAGATCATCTCTTAATCGAAATAGATAAGAAAATAAATAGAGAGAGATAAATAATTTAACTGAAAGGTTACAAACAATTGAAAGTGCTGTACAAGGAATAAATAATACAATTTTGAACAAAATTTTAGAAAAAAATTGAATAAAAATGAAGAGTGAAAGAAGGATAATTTATCTTTAAAAAATCATGCCCAGTAATAAGAAATTGTTACACATGACTCGCGCATTTATGGAATACTCTTCGTGAAAGTTGAAAATCTTTTTGATAACTAAGGAAACGATATTTCCCGTGAATACTAGAAAGAACTTTTTAAAGAACGTTAATACTCAAAACTCAAACAAAGAAATAACAGATCTAAAATCTAAAAAGGATGTTTTACTTTCAAATGATATTAGATTTGATAGTACGTTTCCACTTTATAAGAAGGAAACTGATAGCAGAGAATCATAGCACTTTTCAACATGTCCGTCGTTTAAGTCGTAGTCAAATTATATATCTGCAGCATTTATTAATAGAGGTTTTGTTGATTCCATAATAAGTTATTTTTTTTTAATTATAATAATAAATTTCAAAATGTCTATACTTGTCATTAGTTATTATTTTGTAGACCATATGTATTGTGCTCCTTTTATATTGTAAATTTAAATTATGTTTTATTAAAACTATTTTATTATAATTATTCTGAATTCTATATCGGTGCTAGCATAGCTAAACAAATATTTGTTTATGAGAATGGGTTCTTTTACTTTCTAAAAGTTTCATCTGCAAGTTTTAGCGTATGTCACATAAATGTCTAGAGCCTAGACAGAAAAATTGATGAATTTTGGTTTACCTTTGAAGAGTCAGAATTTGTAATTCAGAAACATAGTTTCGTATTGATGTTAATGATAGTTATTAAGATCTGCAATGGTACCGTATATTGCAATCTGGCTAAGTATCGAACGCTGGACGTGTAGCAGTATACGTTAAATCACATGGTACGACAGTCAATAGACACCTAGCTAATGACGTAATGTAGATTGTGAGTTTTGTTAAATAGATCTTTTCGCACAAAAATTATTGATTAACGAAATATTTTTTAACTTATTTTCAAAATCTAAAGTTATTTGAAAATGGAAGAAATGAGCCTTTAAAAGAGTATTCAAAACATTTTGTTCAAACTTAAATGTTATGAGATTTCATCTGGCAAAATTGGAAAATAAGATGTTTTTTTCATATTTTCTAGTTCAGCCATTATTATTAGCAAAATTAAATTAAAAAATATAAAATAAGTCACGACATTATTACTTCGCTTTTTGCAAACGTTGGTCAACTTCTAGTATTTGGTTAAACGTAAAAATAGCATACTCCGATTATACTCCGATTTTATCAAAACGAAGTGTCAATCTCGTTATAACAGAATGCACTTTGAGAATGTCACCACTTAGTTTATATTTTCTAATCAAAGTTTTCTACTATGAATTCACAAACTTGAATAAATATGAAAAAAAAGCGCATTTGCCAAGTTCAACTTAACAACTTACCAACTTACCTCATAGCATATTAAGTTAAATATATATATTCATGTATATCGTTTTAAAGGCCTATCCCCTTCCCCCTTTTCCAACAAAGTATAAGTTTTAAAAATCGGTTAAGAAATGTTTGAGTAATCCAAAAAGTAAAAGTGTGAGAAAAATCAAAAATAAAATTTTTTTTGTCAAATTAAACAAGTTTGGGGGTTCGAAAATATTTAAAAAAGAATATTTTTGAGTTATGCTGGCTGTATTTAACTTGTTTTATTTTGTCGCGTACTGTCATTGATCTCATATAGAGAATTATGTCAGACGTTGTTAATAGAGGAACAATTTTTTCAGGTGGATAACATTGACACCACCTATGGAATAATTCTTAATAATGAATCAACAACAACCGCAAACAATGATGCCATTAGTAGATAGGAGAAAAAATTAGAAGCAGAATTTTTAAGTAGAATTTTTTATTTCTGAATATTTTTAGTAACTGCCAAAAACTTCTATTGGGTGCCATTTATAGATCAAATATTAGAATTGATGTAAGACCTATATTTGATAAATTGTCCTATTATACCCTTGATTATACAGGTACTATTTTAATAGGTGACTTCAACGTCAACATTCTTTTTGATAAAAGTTTGACAGAAAATTGGAATGCATTCAAAGCCTGATCCTCTTTTTTTTTCACATTATTTTCCGACAGTTCTAGTGATTAGGTATACATACAAACATAATTGGCCATTACAACCCTTCAGACAGAATTACAAACTAGCTTCTCACACCACTAATGTTGTGTGTGTTAATTTTATATACGAGTGGCGGGACCTACAGTTAAAGTCAACTCCGAATGGCAGATTTCTGAATATCTTTTCATGGCAATTTTATTTACTCTCAGAGTTTTTGCCAGTTTAAGACGACTGAATTCTAAAACATTTTTAAGGCATGTAGGAAAAATACGAACCTAAAAATCAGAACCACAAAATCAATTTTCTACGTCGGAAAATTCCAGTCAGTTATTGGTAATAAAAGCAAATGGCGAGATATTTTATCTTTAGGAATAAAGAATAGTAATTTTATATCCAATAACAGAGTTGATGTTAATCAACTTAGTACAGATTTTTCAAATGTACCGACTATTGATGCAGACCTGGAGTATCTTTTATTTATCTGATATCTTTTCTACGTCTATTCATATGAATCCATCTAATTCTGAATTTGAAAACGTTACTCAGAAAGACGTTCTTAAAAGTATAACACATTTATTAAATATAATAATTACAACAACTAAGCAATCTAGCAATCTGAAGATAATACTTGTACCTAAACAAAATAAAACCTACTGACCAATAATATTTATCATGCTTGTCGAAAATTTTCGAAAAAAATTAATTTTTATGCAAATCAACCAATGTATCTGTATGTCAATGATTTGCTGCCTGAGAAACAATCTGGTTTCAGACCTAATCACCGTTTCATTTTTGCGCTTGTTAATGCTACAGAGAAGTTGCGATCAAGGGCTGATAGTAATATGATATCTCTTTTGATCATATGAAGTCATTTAACATCATTGGCAATTGACAAAAAGTCGAAAATATGTTCCATTTATCGGATACCGCCGATAAACTTGTCTTTATATTTACGAGAACAGAAGTTAATTTGTATATTATGGTGGTAATAAATCCAATAGTCTGTCAATATTTAGAAGCATACCACAATCTTCCATACTTGGTCCATTATTATATACAATTTACTCTAACAATTTACCGTCACAGTTATAGTACTGTAATGTACAGATGTATGCCGAAGACATTCAACTATAAATTGGATTAGCAAAGCAAACTGTGATCTACATATATAATGAGTTCAAATGGTCATTTACGTATGGTTTTTACTGCAATCCGAGGAAATCAAAGGTTTTGATATTTGACAAAATGAACTCTACAACACATTTACCACCAATTAAAATTGTTAATAATAAACTATTCATAATGTCAAGAATCTGGGAGTTATTTTTAATGGCAGCTTTACCATTTATGGTAAAACGCATACCTCATGCCCAAATTTCTGTGCGGATTTGAAACCTTTTCAAGGCGTGATGCAATAAATAAGAATAAACTATAAATCACGTATATCAGGATATCTGAATATTCATACAAAATTTATAAAGCGTCAGTTGAAAGTTTATTAAAATACCGTACTCTTATATATCTATATACCATATATATATAAAAGATTAATGTTCTCTAGATCTGATAAAGGCCTGAAACTTTACAACATTAGATACCCTTATTCATTTTTTTTCGCCCACATCTTGTGCCGACACATATCCCCACAGTATTGCATAACCGAGCTCATTCTTAACCGTTTCTTGAGATCGAATTCTTAATAATCTTTTACCGGTATTCGGCATCCGGGACACCCCCAAATGGCTAAACGCAATGCTGAAAAATAAAGTAAACTGTTTGTTAACCACTTGCGTACCTTCTTCACACCAATGACATTCTTATTACAGACTTAAATTAACAATAATTTACAATTTTTTTAAATCGCTATATTATTTGTATTTTATAAAACATCAATGGAATATTGAGGCTCAGATTATAGAATAGCAATTATGTTGGCATATATTTTATATGAAAATAAATTAGACGAAAATCATCGAATCGTATACAATTTTATGTGAATAAAAAACCATTTACATCAATCAATCACTGCGATGAACCAAAATTAATCAAGTACAGTTCATCAAATTCCTTTCTCTTGATTAATTTGTGGAAACTAATTATAAAATGATTCAAATTCATTTGATGGTGGTATGCCGCAAACTTACAATGTGGAAATTTGGCTTCGTTGAGCACTACATCAATATTTTCAGAAAATTTTAATTTATGAATCTTTTCTAATGTACGTTGTAATTTTTCTTAATACTGTTTTCTGATTATTTTACTGGCCATTAAACATAAAACAGAAATAATTAACTGAAGCTTTTGGCATTATGGTAAAAAAAAAATTACGAGTAAAAATTTTTTTTAAACAAAAAACTTTACAAGATTTGAATTAAAGAATGTGAATAGGAGAATTTGCCTTTGATAATGATGTTGATAATGATGAGTGTAATTAAGATTAACTGATTAAGTAAAGGAAGTAGGAATGGAGGAAAATCACTTTTAAGCAAATACTCTTAAGAATGAAATTAGATTTAGATGAGGATTAAAATTATTGGACAAAAATTTTCAATATTTTTCATAAATTATTCGACAATAATCAATAATAAATTTAAAAAAAAAAATAATTTGTAGTGTATTAGCAATAAATGTGTTTGATTTATTAATTTATTATTTATTGCTGTAAGGTAATTAATGTTAAAAATATTCATTCATTATTCCTTAATGTACGTATGGATGTATGTATGTATGTATATTCATTTTTTTATATTTTGCAATAGTTATTTTTAATATTTTAATACAATTGTATAATTTTTAAAGTCAATAACGATGATAACAAAAACATATACAAACACCTTACATATACAATTCCAAAGCATTTGACAGAGTTTGGTACGAGAGACTCATACATTAAGTAGAAACTAAAATTGCTCACAAGCAATTGAAAATTATATTACAGGGCGAAAGTTTGTAGTTCTCGAATGTGACTTTTTCAATGCTTTCCAGATTCTTGTGTATTGACAGCATATTTTTAACTATTAAAACCCTTTAAAATATGATTACTCGTAGATAACAAATAAAATAAAATTTTAAATTGTTTTTAGTTTTAATTAAAATTCTTTATTTTTATTATTCGAACAATTCTGTGTGCCACTGTTCACAACTTGATGTAACAACAACAATTGTTTTGTTTGTTATTCCTCTGTTTACATCTTTTCCATAAACAATAACAATTAATAGCCAATTGTTCGACAGATCTTTGTATCGGAGATCATCAAACCACGATTACTCTCGAAATATGAAAAAATATTTCTTCGTCGACTTCCTCTCAGCAGATTTCTGGCAAAAACTCTGAGCGTAATTAAATTGCCATGAAAAGTTTCTTAAAAATCTGTCGTTCGGAGTCGACTTTAAACTATAGGTCCCGCCACTCATGTATAAAAAAACTAAGTCACTCAACATAAGTGATGTGAGAAGCTAGACCATAATCCTGACTCAAGGGTTGTAGTGGCCAATTAAGTATGTATGGACGTATGTATGTATGTTTCATTATTGTTGTTCGTGTGTTTTGTTTACATTTATTCTTGTAATGTTTGTTGTTATGTTTTTGTTTAGTTGTTTAGCATTTTTTGATGCTGATGTTTATGGTTACACTGTTGTTACTTTTAATGTTAAACGATATAAAAGCAAAACAAAGGAAAATTAAAAAACTTAGACAATAAACACCTTATTTGTTTGAACAATGTCTAGCTGCAGATATTCCACTATATACGAATTGTAGTCTAAGGTGTCCCCGATGAAGCCCGATATCTCAAGTTACAAAATTATTTGGGATATACCACTTATTGGGTTTTTATTAGGGACACGTTAGACTACAATTTGTATGTAGTGGAAAAACTGCAGCAAGTCCCATTTTTCCATAATATCTATCATCATCATCCATCATTTTCAAAAGAAAATCCGTTTTGCCTGAGCAGCTTTTGCACTCAGGAACGTATGAAGCGTAATTTTTAAGGGATGGAATCGTATATTTGGCTTATTCTTTTTCTTTGACTATTTTTTGTATTTTCTGTTAACCACTTAACATTACTCTGTTAACTTTTACATTAGCTCTGTTAAAAATTTTGGTTTTTGTCTTTGCTATTTAAATTGAAATTTATCTTCACACACATGTTAGATGGAACGATGGAAAGGAATACATTTCTTAATTGGTAGGCATTTATAATTCAATTGAAGTTGGACTGTGAACCTCAACTGCTAAACGGTTGCAATACTCCGAAATCACTAGATGTTAAAATACTTTACGCACAAACATAGTTATTATCAACCCTTAAGTATTTATGAGATATGTTTGCAGCGATTCATTTAGTAGACGAAAGCCTAACTTATTTATATTTGACATTTAAATATACTCGACATTAGAAATACCAGATGCATATCACATTTTGCGAGACAAATTTATAATATCGAATTTGCCAATGTAATGAATTGCTAGACTCTACACACAATAGTTTTTGTACAAAATAGTATACATATAATCCACAAGCAGTTTGTTTATATAAAAGATGGATGTTCAAACAGGGGACACAAAAAATTCTATAAAATATAGCAAGGCTATCTCGCGGCCACACTTTTTCATATCCTTCATTCTTTTCTGGAGCCAACTTCCCCCCTAAAGAAAATCAATTTTAATGAATAATCGCTTATGATTTTGTTATTAATTGTCTCTGTGCTCAAACCATGTTTATATTTTTGTTTTTTCCAAAACGGTTATTTTAGTGGATTCAATTATTGCAAATAAAATAAAAGAAACCATTTTTAATCGTGGCATATTACTTTATTTAAATGAACCATGTGTGTGAAAATAAATTGGAATTTGAAAATCCAAGACGCAATCCAAAATTTATGGCAACACCACATTTGGCATTAACAGAACAAAATTTGTCTTTAAAAGAGAATTGTTAGATGTTTAATAGTATCCATCTAAACAAATCCAATTGTTTAGGAGCTAATTTCAGGATATATTTTAGATATTCTAGCTTCGAAGGCCTATTAATATAATCAGCAACATAGTCGTCTTCTTAAATGATGTGGTATTGGAAAAGTTTGCTCTGTAAATATCAATTTTTTGTTTCAAAAATGTTATCAAAATTTAACGGCTATTTTGAACCATATGAGACATAGTACACCTACTCGACTTATGCAAATGGTAGTCCAGAAGACGGTGGTAGTGGGATAGTTGGAATACCTTTAATTTGGTACACACTACGTACTAGACTACAGCGACTCATCGTATCTTAATTGACAAGTGTATAGTCACCCAATGACTGTGTATGTGTAAATGAACCGATAAATAAAACAAACCTAAAGGTTGAACATATCAGAAAAAATTTACTATCTGTGGTAGTAATCACAAACAGAACTTCAGAAATTGCCAAATGTAATTAATACATTAATAAATAATTAAAATGTATTAATACGGTATTATTATTGTAAAGCCACATAACCGATCGAAGGTTTGTTATAGTGAAAGAAACTTTGTGAGTGCTGCCTAGCTGATTGAAGCCTCCAAACAAACAAGATTTTGTAAAATCAACATAGTCTGGACATATTTTTCAAAGATGAATGCTTCAATCTTGATGTTAATTTTTCAAATCTTTGGAAGATACCACTAACCGTACATAAGTATAGTTTCTACTTTTCTGATTTTCGAAGTCAGAAAATTGAAAAAGTCGGCAACGATACGATAAAACTTACCAAATTAAGAATAAATGCAATTAGTCTAATATAATTTATGCAATCTTAAGAGCTTTAAATTACAATTAAAGTAAAGTTACAGTAAGATATTTGCTAAGATATATTGGTTTTCATAAATCATTGGACTCAACTAAAGCATCAAAAGTTTGTTTTAAACAGCATTGAAAAGACTGGTCGCAAACTACTGGGCTTAGACTCTGCTTCCGTTCGATCTTTTCCCAATTGTGGAATATAATGATGTGTTGAGAACACAACACTTATAAAATAGATTATTCCTACCACTACACGCGGTAGATCTAGAGTAAACTTGTTGGTTATTTTTATCAATTTCATCGCTGAATTTTGTCTTAGAAGTTTATTAAGATACTTTTTTACAATTTAACCAGATTGTACTTGCAAATGTACCGAGGAAAATTGGAGAAGGATCTTGTGACAACCCTATTAAATTCTCGGTTCTAGTCAACTCTCTGGGAGTACCGTTAATTATCCAAAAGTCAATGACATTTAACGTTTTACTCCGATCCGTGAATCATATGAGCAATAAACAGAAGTTGCTATTAAGAACACATCATCTACGGAAATACTGCATGATTGCATAAAGATAATCTTTACGCAGCTTATTTAAGTTGTTGTGTTTTAACGGCCTTAACATTTAACATATTTAGTTGCAAGCAACTTGTATGGTTATTTAATTTGTGCGAGTATGACTTTGGTCAGAGTTCATCTATTCTAGCGATATACTTGGAACAATCATTTTTGTCTAACAAGATTTCTAATCCATGGTAGATATAAATTTATCTTCTTTAATAAATATTTGCAATAAGTTCACATTTCATTTCAATGTTCTTGAATTCTATTATCCATTATCTTCATTAAATTTGGATGAATGGATGAATGAATAGTTATACTTTACATTACTGTCCTTTGTTTAATGTAACTTTACATTTACTTTAACGATCACATTACGAATTTTTTTAATTTTTTCATTACTGTCTCTAGAGTCGATTTTAGCGATGCCATGGCTGGCGTCTAGACCGTTGTGGTTTCCGAATTACTTTCCTACACCTCCGTCTTAAGGAAATCACATATGAAAAAGTCTAACTGGGTTAAATAGCACGATTTCGATAGCTAGTTTAAGTGCTATCCACGTGAGATGAACAAGCCTCAAATCCCTCGTGCCAAATATCCAGTGTGGCGTGAACTGTAACAATGAATGACTTTTTCAAGATGCATTAGACATCCTCAGTTCTCATGTGGATTGGTATCGTATCACATTCGACAATTTTATTTGTTCACGTAAGCGTCTTCATCGTTAAACATGATGTTTCGATTAAAATCGGAGTCAGTTCCCAGCTGCTCTCCAGCCCATTCAGCGAACATTAGTCGTTCTCTATGGTCGTTCCTTTCGTTTTGGCAAAGAATGAATGTACATGTACAGTGACTTCCACATAAGTTCATAAAAACAATAATACTACATTTCTATGTATTTATTTGCATACATATGTAAATATATGATTATATTCATTTTTCAAATATGATATTTTGTTTTCAAAAACATTAAAAACTCTTTCTCTTTTTTTCTCTTGTACCTTTCCGTTACATCTTAATAAATAGAGGATCACGTAGTTCAGTATATCTGTTGTCTGAATGATGTAAACTAAAAATAGTGAATAAGTACTTTGAGTACTTTGAAACGATTAAAAAGCAAACTATGCTGAGCAGAGAAGAGAACAAAGGAATTTGTTTCACTTTTTATTGGATTTTTTGTTTCACAATAAATTCGAAATCAATGTCAATAAACATTTAATTTATATCAGCCATTCTGGGTTTTAAAATGACCGTCAATTTTATGAAGGTGAATATTGGCACCAAATTTTTACAGATGGAAATCAAATTTCAATTTATAGAAAACTAATAGATACTAAACTTTTCTGAAGCTGGTATGCAAATAAAAGTGAGTTATTCAAAATAGAGAGAGAGAGAGAGAGAGAGAGAGAGAGAGAGAGAGAGAGAGAG
>QOCX01000143.1:172673-221925 GCA_005959815.1 Sarcophaga bullata | reverse complement strand
AAAAGATGTGTGCCGTACCATCATTATCGAACAAGCCCATGGATTTTTGCAAACCATTCGAACAAAAGAAATACCGCTCTGTTCTTTTCATATATTTTTCGAAATCGTCAAAATTTGACGCAAAGTATGGAAACAGAAGGTGAAATAAAATGCATATATTTATATTGCTTCCAACAGCGGAGTTTCACAGCGCATATTAGGACCTGTTTTTTAATTTAGTACCTATGTACGTTAGACAAACTACAACGTATTCAAGCCTACATTATTTCTAGGCATAAGAACCACACGAAACGTCACTAGGTTCACATGAAAATATTTCCCAGATAGAATAATGGTTACGTTAAGAACAAGCACGAAAGCGCGGAAGCAATATTAGCACATATAAAACTGAAATATATTCACAATTTGGTATAAGCACCTGCTGGAGATTGAACTGTGTAAACTTTTACTTCATAGTTCACTTCTAAGAGCAATAGTTATGTGAAATTGCTCTTCTACATCCATCAAAAAAAATTTAAGGATGACAAAGTAAGACACGAGCACCATGGTACATCAAACACTCAAATAAACAATACATAAGAACTACCGCCTGACATTAGTCAAAACAGGGAATAGAAAACATTTTCGCATAATTGAAAAAACTCCTGCTCCACTTAAATCCGCTAGTTCGTAACACATAAACAGGGACACTACTACGTCCATCTCCATACGATATACTTTATTGTTGTAGAATTTAGTTCCGGAATTGCTCAGTCATAAATAGAACTTTAAGGTTTTAGATTTTAGCGTATAATTTTTTGTTTAATATTGAATTTAAAATTGAATGAAAAATAATGAAAACAATCATGTGCTATTAGCTATTGAACAGTCACAGTGTTTAATTATAAATGCGTGCTATTACGTGGGATAATTACTTTTTTACACAAACAAGTCCCATTTTTAGCTTAAACGTTTAATAAAAGAGTATTCGTAATTATTCAATAATTTAAATTTTACCACACTTTAAATTCAGTAACTGTAGGAATATATATTTTTTTTAAAGTTTAACAAGGTTTTTGGAATTAAATATTCGTAAAATCTTTCTTACTCTTTTTAATATTCTGTCATAAACTACAAATAAAATTTATTGATTTAAATTGTTCAAGTCCACACTAACGTCGAGAAGCCAAGTGTCAAAATTCTGCACGTCAATCCAGTAATAATAAAGCTTCAAAAAAAAAAAAAAAAAAAAAAAAAAAAAAAAAAAAAAACTTCATACTCCGATCACAGACATTTAATTTACGGCATAAAAGTGTACATATGTACATATGTATCTACATATTTAACTGGGGAGATTATTATGAATGTATGTCTGTTGGGCTAAGTCGCTTATAAAAGTTGGGCTAAATGAAGAATAATGAAAATTTTTTGAAAAATAATTGAAATACCACACGAGCAACACCTGTCCTCAAAACATAACGAATTTTAATACGTGATTATTATAACCTTTATATCAAATTCAGTATTCATATATTGTAACTATAAAAATATGCCAACGAAATAATATTTATTATTACCGAATAATGTCTTTTAAAATTAATGCATGTTCAAGGATTATTAAAATGACAAGTTTCAGGTATTTATTAAGAACTTTAGTACTTAAATGGAAATTATCTTATTAAACACAGCGAAATGATAACAATTATAATAATATTTTCCAACAGCATATACACCTTTTACCTTCACTCAATCACGTTGCGATTATTGTAACTCATGCGAAAAGGACTATTTAAACCATATAAAGAGCTGCAATACAGACTGGCTGACCAATTTATTTAGAAAGTAAAAAAAAATATCATCATTTATTAAATTAGAAAGAAATGTAAGCTTCACAAATAAGCTACTTTCAGCTTATCGAAAATGACTAGAGCGACAACCTGAAATTTGTAAAACTAGAATAATAAACCAAAGGCGAAAAACTGATATGATTCTGTTATGCAAGAAAAGAAATTTTATGGCCAACCCTGATTTTTCTACGAATTGTTGCTGAGTATTCTTGACATACTACAATCACAATTCTTTGTTAAGCCTCGACGGTGAGAGCAAATCACGCATTTTCTCTGGTGAACGCTAAATCATCACTAGACAATCCCTTAGTAACAGAGCAGCCGCCTTCACCTCTAAAAGCTCTTCCATCTCGATGGCCAAACCCGCCTCCAATTGGAGAAATCCCCGACATGCGCATTATTGCCAAAATTGGCTCAAAAAACCTCGGAGGACTTGGTATTCCCTAAATTATTGGTATCTCTACCAGCTCCCACTAACCGATATGGGGCAGCCCCGCTTCTAATTTATTAATACTAATAATCTCGTTATCGCTAATCACTGTAATGAAACAACTCTTCTCACTTCTCATATTTCTCTGATTATCTAAAGATTGGTTTGTGCCTCTGGAGTACTTCCTCTCGGATCATATATACATTACCTTTAATATTGACAAGGCAGATTTTCCAACCAGTACCATTCTTCTGATCAATTGACGAAACTCTAATTGGTCCCTCTTTAAAGTAAAATTGAAACCCTGTCTTTCTGAGACTCCCACAACCAATGAAACACGTTTCGATATAGAAATGACAACGGACTCACTACCCGTGGCGCTTCAGTCGGTGGTCATAGCTTCTATCTAAAAGTCTGTGCACTAGGGTAAGCTCAAATCATCCTGGTGGAACCAGGAGATTGATGATCTCCACCGTTCCAGTGGTTGGTTCTTCAAGAGGGCTAAAACTACTGGTGAATGGGTAATTTATAAGTTCAAAACAACGAAACTTAAAAACGCTGTTAGGCGGTTGAAGAGGGGCTCAAACTAGACGACTTTGTAAAATATTAAGTGTCACATTTAAATCTCTCGACTGCTATTTCTTCCCTAACTCTAACCCCAAGTCAAGTGAAGAGGGCTGTTAAATCCTTTGAACCATTTAAGTTCCAAGAACCATATGGTATCATTCCAGGTAATATTCAACATGGAGAAAAGTGTATTCTTTACTGGCTGATCGCCATTTACAATGCTAGACTTCTTTATATTCCTTGGAGCTTAAGAAATAAGTGACTAAGGTGACTTTTATTCCTAAAGCAGAGAAATTATCCACAATAAAGCTAAGGACTATCGACAAACTAGCCTTTGTTCCTTGATGTTCATTACAGGACCTCGATTAATCCATCACTATTAGCTGTATCACTACATGACTCCACGAGGGGTAAATCAGTGGGAAGAGGACTACACTCTCTTTTATCTCATAGGTGAAAAAATTCTTGCACATTATAGATTTATATTCTGGTTGTCTTCCTTGACATTGGTTAGGTTTATTGAGATCCTCCTCAAGTAATCTCCTCCCTGGGGAATGCAGACTGTCGGAAAATTCTTTGTAAAGGTCAGCTCGTTCTTGAAAAAGCTCGAGTCCTCTGGCAATAAGGGTATAGTTTACGCATACCACTCTTCCATTGCTGCGTCAGATGCTACCTGACAAATTAAATTTCGAGAATTTCATTAACTCCAAGCTCTTTACGGAGAGTCACTGTTGTTTCGACGCTCCCTCTGGGCACTTCAGTGCCTTGTATGTATTCTTGGACACAGAGACATTCTAGACTAATGATCTCGCCAGAGCTGATACCCTCTTTCCGGAATCCTCGCCAATAGAATTAGGTATGCCACCTACGGCTGTTAAATTAGCCATTAGACTAAAGTTCTATCCCGGATCAATGAGGAATTATGCATTACTGTCAGACTCACTTGGCCCATAATAGATAGAAAGCAGTCCAACAAAATCGAAATGTTATTTTGATCACAGTGGTCACACTTACAGGTCATTGCGTTATGGGAAGACACGCGGAACGACTGCAGCACCCATCAAACGACTTTTAGAGAAGTTGCGGTGCGGATTTAAGTTATTTGGCTCTCAATTTCTTGACAGCTTAACGGAATTATCATCCATTACAATCAAGAATATAGCTTCGTTTATTAAACTTTCAGGCTTGTTTCTAGCATAGGGTAGTCCAGCTTTACTGCGCAGTCCCTGCGCTAACCAACTTTTTCGGTGAGTTTGGTAGAATTTGATCAGTACAGAGACTGCGCCACAACGACCAGCTATGCGTGCCCAAATGAGATTTAGTAATCTACCTACCACCTATTTACGAGCATAATCTTATTTTTTAATAAAAATCAAGAAACACAGATAACATAACAGCTGGCTATATATTAGCGTTTATATTACTTTTTATGGTTTTATAGAAATTGTTAAACACACATACTTGTATTATTGGTCATTGCAAAAATTTAGCCCAGGATATTCTCTCTACCCATATTGAGTAAGTTAATTTGCAGAATTCCTTTTTCTTAACGTATATTAAATGTTGTGAGATTTTGGATATTTTTCAATATTTTTGTATCAAAATTTTAACTTGACGTGCCAAGATCTTTACGTATATATATTCTGGTTTTTCATATACGAAATAAGATTTTATGAGGAAAATAACTGTTAAACAATATTGAAGAAAAATATTTTTTCATCGAAGCTTTCCTTTCTCTTTACAGTACAGTACAGTATGGTATACGAATGTGGTACAGCAATTAAATATCATTAAGATTGGCATGATCACTCTTAATATATACTTTTTAAGTTAGCATTTGTTTATTTATTTATTTTTTTTAATATGTTGTTTTTATAAAAATAAATTAAACATTTTAAGCAAATTTTTTAAGCACAATTTGAGCTTCGAAAAGAATTTTACTCTGTTCAAGTACTGCTCTCCAATCAAGCAAGTAGTTCTTGAAATATTGTACAATTTGTCTCCGCCTGTTTGGTGTATGAAAACTAATTTCAGCCACTGTATATAGGAATCTTGTTACTGATCGTACTTATATATGATACGAGCCTTCCTATCATTAAGTCCGATGATTGATTTCTTGATACATCAAAACTCTAATTATGGGTTTAGATGGTGCACAGCAACAGTAGAGAGCAAGTGGATTCTGAGGTGATCAGCTATAAATAAAACTATAAACTATATTTTTCTCATCCTACTTTACGTGCAGTTTCGAAAAAGGTGACTTAAAAAATACAACTCCTCGAATCGTGCGCCATAACTTATTACTAGTCCCTGGCGCAGATTCAAGGCCGTCCATTACTTTGTAAGGTTTTCAGTAAATTTTAAGTTAATTTTAATTTGAAGTGATCCGTGTTGTTGCCATTGTCTTTGAGCGAATCATTCATCTGGCGTTCGCAATCGAGTGAAAGCAATATCATTAAGGTTTGAAATCGTTAACTTGGTTACACACCTGCAGTGTTCTATGTGTTTGTCGGTCTATATATTGGTTGTGGTGTCAAAAGGCACGTAACCGCTAGGTGTTATAAGCCGAGATCCCTGAAAGGTATGTTTACCGCTGTTGTCACAATCAGCTAGAAAATATGTGCCTAAAGATTTGAAAAAACTGCTATATTTGTCTTCGTTAATCGAGAACCAAGGAGATGATTAAATTTATGATATTATGAAGTCTCACTCAAAATTTTTTTAATCTAGCTGTCTGTAGGAAATTTTTACTTTGATCTAGCTTGATATTATTCGGATTACTGAACTTCTATATGCTTTTCCTGGAGTATTCTTATAATCACATAATTTGTAAGCAGAAATTTTAAAGAGACTTCTTACTGTCTGCTGCTTTTTCTTAAGTAGTCATATTTGCCATAAAATTGTTCATTACTTGACCAATTATGCAATAATAGCTTCAATGTAACTAGAATTGAGTCCTGAGAAATCACTTTTTGGTAAATTTTACAGCAAACATTTTTACTGAGATATTTGTTGATACTTATTACCAACTACAGTAGGTTCCCTTGGAGGAAAATTAACTCTATTGACAATAATGCTGTGGGTGGGAGCAGTACCAGTCTTATGGATAATGGAGTGTTTCACGATGAATTACACTAAGTATCCTTTTTAATTTATGGTGTGGTTACGGCCACCGTTACTGCATTTTTTGGAGAATGTGTCATTTAAGAGGTTCTTCGATGAATATTTTTCGATAAAAACATGAAAAGTCTCCTTAGTTTGGTAGATAGAGTGCCCAGGCATTTCGAAAAAAACCCAGTATTGAAAAATATTTCTTAAGCTACTTTCTTTCAGCAGTCTGCTGACATAAATTCTAAGAGTAAATAAAATGAAAACTTTCTCTGCAGTTCTGCTTGACATAATGGATTTTTCATTTATAAATCCTTGATTTATTAGACCGGATATTACGTTCTCAAATCCCGCAAACGTTAATCACCTTTACCACAAATTGCATAGCAGTGTTTAATCCATAGGTGTATCTTTATTACTTTTTTCAATTACAACAACCGCTATTTGGTATTCTTTTTCGTTGTTCACTTGTATTTTTGTAACGCCAATATTGCCACGTTTTATTGCGGATTCATAATATGAAGATCACCTTAGGTTTCGGGACACCGAATTCAATATTTTCAATTGCTGTCAGACTCACTGCACTTGATATAAATTTTTTTTACTGCCTGTGTAATTTATGTTTCATTTCGAATTTAAATAATAATTATCAAATCCCGGAACCGTTATATTTTCATTTCATTGACTCTCTTCAAGTTCATCTTTTCTCAGAAACTAATATTTTTCGGTCTACAGAGGAAAATCTATTATATGCAATCTGTTTGAGGCCAACATCCTCTAAAGTTTTCTGCGCTATATGCTAGGAATTTATTGTTAATCAACACATTTGCTTACTTATTTAATTGTATATTACTACACTTTGGTTAGGATTACGACCTAGCTTCTAGCACAGTTTATGTAGTGTGTTACTTTTATCCTCAAGTGGCGGAACTTACAGTTTAAAGTCGTATGCGAACGACAGATTTTTAAGAATAATTACATGAGAATTTTATTTACTCCCATAGTTTTTGCCAGAAATCTGCTGAGAGGAAACAGTCGAAGTGTATTGTAGTTATCATACCACTTCAATTTAATCATTTCTTACAGTAGACCATAAAATCAAAATACTTCCACTTCAAGAAGATACGGGTATAGAGTCTAGATTTAGGGTTTGGTTTGAAGTGAGAGAAAACTAATACGAGTCGCTATATTTTTATCAAACGCGCATGAATCTGAAGGTAATCCAATATTTTTATTAGTAAATTATACTTTTCCTTTTTTTCCTCTCAAAATATTTTGATGGTAAGTAATTTTAGGAAATAATTGCGCATTTAATAGACATTTTTACAATTTCGAGATTTGTTATTTATTTAATATCCTACATAAAAATACCAAAATGTCGTATAATTAGAGTGTAGGTTCAACGTATTGTTAATAAATATAATTATACTTACAATTAGTTACAAATATACAATAATAATAAAATATACAAAGTAAAACGTGAACAGTTAATAACTAACATGCTAACATTTATGAGGAATAAGATAACAAAGCGGTATTAAATTGTATAGAATTGTTTATAAATTAAAAATTTCTTGCTATCAAATTCCAAACGTAAAGATTAATTGATCTTTGTGGAGGAGCGTGGTTGTAAATGATCTTGTACAGTAATCGTAAAGTCCACATCCGTAGCAGGTTCTCGAATGAAACTCCATAGTTCTTTTTTGCCAAAAGAAGAAGTCTGATCAAATCTTTTTAAGTCAAAGATATATCTGACTATGGCATTACAAGCAACATTTAATTTTCTCGAATTTGCTCGAAGCATCACAACATCCGAAAATTTAACATGTAGTAGTATTGGTAGAAGATATGCTATAGTAACACTAGAGCAAAAGTTTAAAAAGTGTAATTAATAACAATAATTGTTTCATTGTTTCGCAAGTGTTTACTGGTCAAGTAGACAAGAACAATTTGTATATACATACATACATAGGTGTAATGAAATAAGTGAGAGAATATTTTTTTTGGTTTAGGTTCAGAAATTTAGAATTACAAAATCTTTTCTGAATTTCAAATATTATTTTAATTTCACTATCACACACTTTTCAGCTTTTATTTTCTATAATTTCTTAAATTCTAATATAGCCCATAGTTTCAAATGTTATAATAAAATAAACGAACACTTTTAATTTGAATCTTTAATTATTACAGAATATTTTCATATTTTTTAATACAATGGCTCACAGTGGTCTAATTAGATTGAAGTTTTTATGAATGAATTTATTAAAGTTTATTTTCGTTTAACGACGAAATAACCGGTGACCCACTGTACTTATTTAAAAAACTTAATGGAACTAATTTGTTCATCGAAGAAGAAGACGAGTGTCTCCGACATTGCAGTAGCATCCCATTTTATCCTTTAGTGTATGACGCTGTCTGCTATTCAGCAGAGGCTTTGTCTCTAACATAGTATAACTTTACTCCGCCGAGGCAAGGCAGGAAGCGAAATTATAAATTATAAATTCTTAAATGAAGAATTAAGTACACGGCCTACCTAATGTAACAATTGCTTTTAACACAATTTTAATTTCTTTAATCAATAAATAATTGCATACAAACATGTCAACTTTATTGAAATTAATTACATATGTATGGTATGTACATATGTACATATGTATTGTATTTTTTGTACACCATACAAGGTACATAATAATTTTTTTTTTCATTTTATTTTCTATTATTATCATCAGCTGAAGCAGGTGTCATCAAAATCAAAAAGAGTTTTATAAATAGCACTAATTTTGAAAGTTAACCGTACTTTGTTAAATATTCGAAATTGATTTTATTAATTAAATTAAATGATATACGGAAATTTACAAGTTTTTCAAATTGTCAATTGAATCGCAGGCGTGAATTTTCAATGATTTATAACAATTCCAAGAATTTCAAAAAACATTTACATTCTCTACATTTAAATACTCTACATTTTGAAATTTCTTCGATTTGTTATTGTGTATGTCAAAAGAGTGTGTGTGTATAGTATTTTTGATTGTTCGTCTTAATGAACATGTGCAAATGATTTTGTTTACTTAAACAGAATTCGAATATTTATTTAATAAATATTTTCATTAATTTTTTTATAATTTAATCTAAGTCTAGTTGAAATTGTTTACAGTTTCGTTTTAAAAGATTTTATTTTCTTTTGTTAAAACATTTCATTGTATGCGATTGAGATTTAAATTAATTCTACACAGTTTCGGATAGGATTGATTGTCTTTTAAAAGTATTAAAAAAACAAAAATTTTTTTTATTTTATTTTTTCATAGTTTATACATTGACTTTTAATATTTATAGGAAACAATTTCAAAAAAAATTGTTTGCTTTGCTCTTTGGAAAGTGGATAACATAATAATAACATAGTCACACTATGGCTATTAATTAAACTTAAAGAAATTTTAATTTTAATTTCATTTTACTTTAGAATATTTAAGTAAGTTTTACTGTTAAGACACGTCATGTTTCCCTGCGAAACTTTATTGGTTTCGAACACTTCCAAATATAGTTTTTTTCTGCCAGTAGACCTTTAACTTGATTGCCCAAACCTATACTTAATATCAAACAACACACTATCTCTAGATACAAACAGTCGTGGCCCATTGTCAATGTACATATATTGCAGGAGAATATTCTGTGTCTTAATGGGTGACTTCGAGTAGAGCTCTCATCCTTTAATGTTAATATGCTATTTTCTTCAGATTTTTTTTCTTTTCGGTATGGTGTCGATAATCCGGAAAATTCCATCCGGTCCTGCCCTCTTAAAAGATGAATAGCCTTTAGGTGCTTTAACCCTTTTTAAGGTGATTTCGTTGAAGTGGTTCTCAAATATAAAGAACCTTGTAGAAAGTATAAAATTAACTATTACGCACGTCTATAATAAATCTAAATTAAATAGAACACTTCAAGCAGTTCAGTTCCCTATTACGGCTGAAATGTATTATTGGCAGAGAAAATATTAAAATAATACAAGAGTTTATAAGAGGTCTATGTAAGCTACCCACAGGAGTTCTCAAGTTGAGGGTCAGGACAAATGCAATTGAAAGTTTTTTCGTACTTTTCAAGGTACTATTAAGAATGAACAACGACATGTAATAGATAAAAGTGCTGCTTTTCTGAGAAAGCTAGTAAAAATGTGTAAAGATATTTTATAATAGAGAAAGCTAGTAAAAATGTGTAAAGATATTTTATAATAGCATAGTACAGTATGTAGTAAATAAATAGTAAAATTAGTAGTTGGCACTACAAATAGTAGTTCTAATGGAGTGAAGAGTGAAGTGGAGAGTCTAAACTTTAATGCTACTGTTAGAAGTACTTACTTACTATAATTGTTCATTACAACCCTTCAGTAAGTGGCGAGACCTACAGTTTAAAGTCGACTCTGAACGACAGTGTTTTGGGAAACTTTTCATTTGAGTTTTGCCAGAAATCTCCTGAAAGAAAGTCACTGAAGAAATATTTTTTTCATATTTCGTTTTTTCGAGATGTCTTATCTGGGGTTTCCATCGTGGACCCATTACTAATAAGCCATCATACTATCCACTACACCACGGCGAAGTAGTAAATCAAAAAATCAATTAAGACTCCTTACTGACATAAGAGTCGATTCAATGCAAAAAAGATGTTGAGGGGTAATTAAAACCCAGGGTTCTGCTATTTAATACTGAATTTAAAGCTTTATTGAATTTGTTTTGTTGCTTGAATATATACTTTACTGGATTATTTCACTTCTTTCAGTCTTAATTAAAGAAAATAAATATTGCGAAACGATATTTAGGCTTTTCTTTCAACTTCTTAGTGACATAATGTGGGATATTATTGTATAAGTTATTATTGAGTTAGTTTCGATAACATTATGTCCACAATTATATTATACAATTAGTTGTGTTAATTGATATTCGAACAATATAGTTCCAGTTTTTCTCTATAATTGCTGCAAAGCCAAATTGTTTTGCAAAACAATTCTATGCATTTATGTTATTATTTCTTTACTTACGAAGTCTACAATATGCATTCAGTAAGGAGACCACACAAAACTTTATCTTTTCCAGACAATGCTTTCATTGAAGTCGCCGTGGTCTAGTAGGTAGTGCGTTGGCTCACAGGATGTAAGGCCACGGTCCAAATCCCAGGTCAGACATGCCCAACAAAACAAAATATGAACAAAATATTTGTTCGGAGACTTCCTCTCAGCAGATTTCTTGCAAAAACTCTGAGCGTAAGTAAAATTGCTATGAAAAGCTTCTAAAAGTTCTGTCGTTCGGAGTGGACTTTAAAAAACTGTTGGCTCCCACTACTTATGTATAAACATAAGTACTCTGAGAAGCTAGTTTGTAATCCTGACTGAAAAGTTGTAACTATATGAGTACATTGTTTATGCATTTTTATTCCGCAATCCACAAAATTTGATAATTCGAGCTAGAGCCTGCAATCAATCCGGATTGTAATGTTTTCACGGGACGAATACAATAATTTGAATTTTTGAATACTTTGGTTTGGATCGGCCTCTCTGCTCTCCGTGCAATAGAGCTCTTTTAGTGAGATGATATTAACTATTGTCATACATATATTAGACTAGTTCTTTTTGATTTTTGTTTTTAACTTTTTAATAATATTAATGATAATAATAATGACAAATAATTTTTTTTAAACAAATATTTGCATGATAAATTTTATATATTTTAATACCTAATAGAAATAGTAAGTGTCTTCACCCCCTCCAACGTAATCCGTCTAAGAAGACCCCACACCATCACCCTGGTAATGAAAAAAGGATAACATTACGGGAAGGTCAGGCAGTACCGCAACCTAATGTGATATGATCACCAACTGCTAGGAGAGCTTTGCTTCTAGGCTACGATAGATGGCAGCCAAATTATTGTAGGACTTGCTACAGGAGACCAATCACCTGCTCTGATAGAACAGAAAAAAATTTAGGCAGATATGCGACTTGTACATTGCTGTTTACTTCTGGGATACGTTAATGACCCACAGTTTCCAAGAATGTGTTCCGATGATTCATACTCATTGTCACTCTGTACTCTGAGTCTACAGTGCTCTGACAAAAGTGAGGTTATTTATGGATAGTCTGAAGAAGATAATTACATCAAAGCTTATTGTAATTTCCCAAAAAAGGTGTTTGTCCCTTTTGATCTTCGCATTCATTAGCATATCTTTTTTAGCATTCAGCCTCACTCCTCCTCACAAACTCATCTGCAGAGCGTAACCCTATTTTACTTTCTAAAACTTCCTGCTTCTGTTCCAAGATACACTCTTGACCACAACATAGCCCGTTTTTTAGAAGAGAATGCAGTTTCAGATACTCCATTCATATTTGCCAATAAGTCTTGTTATCAAGCTAAGACTGTCGGAAATCTATCTATCAGAGCTGAAGAGTGTATTTTAATTAACCCAAAAGTAATACTTAACCCATTGGTATTAATTAAAACCTGTGATCAAGTCAAGTGAAAATTCTCACATGATCTTATTCGATATAAATTTATATTTTATTCATCATTGTTATTTAAAATAGAACTAAAAAACCTAATCAACTTAGAAAATAATTCACATTTTATAAAAAATATTGCGATTTTTATGCGTCAATACAAAGTAATTAAGAATTTCAATTTTTAAAAATTTATTATTTTTTGCATTGCTTTTGCTTTGATTTTGACTTCTACTCCACAAGGTAATATATCCAGAAATGAATTCTGTGGTCATTTTATTCCATTTATTCTGTGATACCAGCTTTGGTTAGGATCCATTCTAGTAATTGTCCATCACAATTTTGGAGGTTGAGGATCATTGTCCTGTTTAAACACCAAGTTGTGAGTTAAACCCATAAACCTAGATCATAAATCAGCCTTCGTTTTTAATCCTTGATCTTATAAAAACTAGATTGATATTTTCCGATAAACCATACGATCCAAGATCCTCCACTTCACTATTTTCACAATACATTTGTATGTTGTTTTAAGTTTTTTTTTTTCACTTTATCATAACTACTGCGGGTTTTTTGACTAAAATTTACCACCTTCACATTTCTCCGCTTATTACATAAACATACTCCAAAATGATAGCGGCCCTTTCATAATTTTTTTTTATATAATCTATGTGCTAATTCTGATTAGTTTTTGGCTTTTAGGTGGTGCTCTGCCTTGTAATCTGTGATGGTGTAGAGTTCATACTATGATGCTAGCTTCCCCTGATTTTGCAAATGTTTGCAACATATCCTGTTTTCACTATTTTGGATAATGTATTGACCTTTACTTCCCTAACACTTCCCTTGCACATAATTTTGTTCATTACCCTCAAGGATTTAACTTTTGTAAATCTGTCAATTGACAGATTTTTTGTTTTTAACCATCACGATCATCCCGATAACTGATCATTTCTGTCATTTAAGCTTTATAATTGATCATTATTATTAAATGGTAATTTAACGCTTTATTTAATTACAAATCAGTTAGTTGTAGTAGAGTTACCATTCTCTTAACAATTCTGCCACGTGTATGTATGTATTTGTCTTTATGCGAATAAATTATGATATTTTTATAAAAACCGAATCATTTTCTTATTGGTTTGAAGGGATTAGAAAATATTTTTTTCTTGTATTTCGTACTATTTGTGGCAATAAATCAGTATTAGTCTGCATTATATGCAGTTATTTCTGAAAATCAGGTTTAAAAAAGTTAACGAGAAATAATTAAATGAAGAAGAAATAAAATGGTAATTTCCTAAATCAAAATTAGTGCGATAAATGACGAATAAATTAGGTTTTGTTTTGAAAGAACAGTACAAAAGTATTATTTTAAACCACATACGGTTCCAAATTTGTTAAAATTAAAGAAATAAAGAAATAAAGTAAAGCGAGTATTATTTTAAATTCTTAGCATTCTAAATGTAGATTCTTGGTCCTCGTGTGTGCATAATTTCTAGTATCGTTTTGTTTATTTCATATGAAATATTTAATTTAAATATCATAAAGGAGAAATGTAATGATAATTTTTATAATCTATATAACAGATATGTCTATGTATGTATATACTTACATACATACATAGAAACATTGATTCTTACCTTAATTTGTACTCAAATAAAAGTGATATTTTTGGTTGTGATTGTTAAAATTTCATTGGAAATTTTTGTTCTTCATTTTTATTATTTTTCTTCTTTTTTTTTTTTTTTTTTTTTTTTTTTTTAGTTGAAATATTGTTATTAATTGTCAATTTAACTCACTTTTTTCTGTTAAATAAAAGTAGAATTATAATATTTTTTATTATTATTAATATTATTTTTCTTTATTTTTTTTTTTTTTGTTTTTATTTTTTGTTTTTATTTTTCATTGGGCTTAAATAAAAATCGCCAGATTTTATGAATTTTGATTTGTTTCATTAAAACAAAAAACAAAAAAAATATATAATAATTAAAAACATTTACGTTGAAAATATTTCTCTTCAATGAATTCCATTAACTTTTCGATGTTTTATTTTATTTTAATTTTTTTTATTTTTTTTATTTTATTTTTTTATTGAGTTTGTTTACATTGACCGAAACAACGACAAAAGTAGAAATAAAATTTGAATAAAACAGCAGCAACAATTATGACATTAATACGTGTTTTTATATAGAATTATTATTATTATTATTATTTTTATTTTATTTTTTTTCTTTTCTTGACGTTAGTTAAAGGTGTTGTTGGATAAATAAAGTGGATACAAACATACGATGTACGAAAATATAAATAAAATGAACGATAGTCAACCATATACATTTTTATTTGAACGTGTTGTCGTTGTTGTTTTCCTTTTCACATTTTTTTTTTCGTTTTGTTTCTTTTTTCAAAGTATTCTTTTTTCTTTTGTATTCGATTAAATTAATAAAAAAAATACATTTTACTTAAAAAATCTCTTCTTCTGTGATAACAACAACGAAAACGAAAAAAAAAATAAAAAGTAAATAAACGAGAGAGAATAGCAAAAAAAAGCAACAAGTAAGTTCATCTGTGCCGAAAAATAAACACACTTTATAAAAATAATATTTCTGTTAATTTTATCGTTTACCATGAAGGTTTTAAAATTCTTTATTTTTTATAAATTTGCATGAAAACAAAATAATTAAGATTTGCATTTGAGACAAATTCGAAATTTCAAGTTTGAATCAATAAGATCCCGGCTTTTTGAGTATCTAAAATTTGAACAAGCTAGATCACTCAGTTTATGTTACTGTTAACAGAATTGCCATGAATTGCTCCATCGTTCATGCTATATACTATATGCATACATGCATACATACATATGTATCTAAACTTATTGGTGGTGAAAAGTACTAATACTATTGCCTATTAACGATAACCCATTACATATAAAAGCCTTTACACCCTTTGATAATAATTATAATCATTCTTTAACTCATAACGAATTATTTGGCATTACATTATCAGTATTTATACCAACTCCAAACCATGCAGATTTTTAGTGGGCTATAATTCATACTAAGGGCCATTCTTAAAACTTACCGTTAAAGTTACGTTTTGTTAAAGGTAACTTCAGCTAAAGTGTACTTTAAAGTCAACATTAACTCCTTTTCTTTATTACAACCTACAGATAAAATAAAGTTAACTTTTTCCAAAATATGCCAATATGGTCGGTGCAATGTCGATAACACTGCTCAATTAAACAAGTGCTTTAAAAATACAATGGCAGCGACGAGCCTTATTATTTGTTATGTTTATTCATTTTGTTTGTTGAGGTTTAAGCTTTTTTTATTTGTGTGTGTGTGTGTATGTTTTTTTTTTTTGTTTTAAAATAAATATAATTAGTACGTCAAAATGGATATGATTTGAAAAACTATTATTATATTAACGTTTAGTTTTCATGTTAATATTTGAAGTTGCCATATTGCAAATAATATATAAAATGAAAAGTTCAAAGATTTAAAAGTTAAATGTAGAATGATCTTTCCTGTAGTTTAGCCCTCACTTTTATCTTATTGTTTACCCATAATAATGAAAATCAAGTTATCTGCCCGTTAAAGTCCTGCCTTTAGCTAACTGTAAGTTGTAATAATAGCCCCCTAAATCTTTTAAGAAAAAACAAAAAGTTTTTTTTGAAACCAATGGTTTGATAAAATGATCATTCCTAGTGAAGGGTATGATAATATCTAAGTAAAGAAACAAAAATAACATTATTGAAAAAATTAAATTAATTTTTTCTTTCTTGGCATATATGTATGTGTACATACATACGAATATATCTACATATATAAACTTTATAAATATTTAAATAACTATACCAACAACAACAATAACAACATCTAAATAATATTCACAACAGTTAAGAGAGTGAGAAATTAGAGTTTTTTTTTTCTCATTTCTTGCAATTATTTATTCGTTTTCGTTTGTTGGTTGCACAATAAGCAGAATTAATAAAAACAAAAATAATAAGACGGATAGATAGACAAACTGACATATAGACACACATTTGTCTGTTTTATTTGCATATACATACATACATAGTTACTCATAGGTATGTACACTCTTATGTATGTATACATGTAAACATGAATTATTATGTACATATATGTATATAAATGTATGCATACACATACATATATGTATGTATATATATATGAGTCGCGTTATTGAAACTTCATTATAATGATAATATGAAACGTAGTTTTACATTAATGCGTTAAATTGTTGCGAGGTATGTATGTATGTATGTATGTAGGTAGTTTGGGTGTTCATTTCGGCATTAATATAAAAATAGATTTTAAATTTAATTTTTTTTTTTGATTTCTTTTCGAGAGTCACTTCTATAGAATAAATTTCAAATAATTTTTTTTCTTTTCAGATGTCATTGACGTTGTTTATTTTATTTTATTTTATTTTTTCTTTTTTTCATTTTATTTATTTTTTTTTTTTTTGTTAGGTTTAATGAAACTTTCTTGTTTGCGTAAATGTATTAGTTTTTGTTGCTTATATTTTTTTTATGTATACAGGTATACAGAGATGTATGTACAAAAAAAAATATAAATAAATATTTAGTTACATGTTCGCACATACATATGTATATATGCATATATATAAATATATTCATATATACATAGGATGATTATGTATAATTCTGACAATATTATGTATTTTAAATATTTCAGTTTAATATATAGAATCAATAGTCTCTCTCTCTCTCTCTGAAGTGCCAGCTGTTTCTCGTATAATACAACTACAACAGCAAAAATTGTGTTGTTGTTTTGAAAGGAGTGTAATAATAAACACAAACAAACACATAAATGTGTAGTAATAAAAAGTCATCGCGAGTGAAATAATCTTGGAATACCTTTAGTAGTTACACATCGATGCATATTTTTGTATTAATATACTGACGCGACCCGCGCTCAATCGCTTTTTAATCGCTAACAGTCAAGTGGAAGCCGTCGACGACGACTAACGACCGACCCTGATGTTAGCAGTGACAATTTTGCTCAACACCTATAGTTCGATGTTAAACGTAGCAGCTGATAAAGTTGTGTCGAACTAATCGCAGTAAAGAGGCCGACAGCCCGTTTGAACTTCAAAACGCAATCACATGCACACACAATCATTCATAAAAATCTGTTGATTAATTATAGTGTGTATCTGCTAAATAACAAAGAAAGAGATAAAGCCCGTACACAAAATAAACGACAATGTTTATTTGGATAGCGTCTATCTGTATAGTTAGAAAACCGTCAACCGTATACCTACAAAACGCTTGGCCAAAATGTCTCGCACGTATACTTTTACTCTCCCACACTCTTTTTTCACTTCAATATTCTATGTTTTAACATCTATTTTCTTGGATTTAATCAAAAGAAGGTAAGAGAAGAATAAATTCATTCACCACTTCGTCGCTTTTAATCCGAATCCGTATTGCGTACGTATGCGTGTTTGTAATTACGTTTCGGTTAATAATTTTTTTAAAATTTCTCCATTATATTTATTTTTGGTTTGTTTTTAGAAAAGCATTTTATTTATTTTTATTATAGTTTGTTCTTACTCCGCGATGCGAGTGTATCTTGTGATTCTGTCGGAACGCAACTGAAAAGCAAAACAAACAAGTGTTTTGTTTAAAACACAAACGGTCTGAATGAGTGATAGATGTTATGTGCGATGGGAAGACGGAGGTGCCAAGAGGTAGCAGCTGTCTTGCAGTTAAGTTGCTGCTACTGACACTTGCTCACTGTAAATGCTAAATGCTTAATAAAATATAAAAATAAAAACAGAACCCAAACAGAATCTAGTTATGGAGGTGGCTGATTAGAACACTAGTGAGAGAAAGACCATTAAAAGGCAAGAGATAAACAGAAATAGAGAGAGAGAATGAGAGAGAGAGAGTATTTTTGTTGCAAATCATTTGTTCAACAATTTGTTGATAAATATTGTATCTGACGAGTGCCAGCGTTCTTAAAACTATAATCGTATAATGGCACGTTAGTATCGAACAACACTTTACTTTTCTTTCTAGAAAATGAAAGTAAAAATAAAACTTGAAAACATTTTAATTTTTAAGGAAAAAAAGAATTAATAACCATTTTGGAAAAATATATTCCACCTCCTATTGTAGTAAGAGTTCAGTTGTCATTTCGTCAAACTAAATCAAGGGTTGTCTACTTATTTCTTAAACACTGTAATCAGCTTAGAGTTTGAATTTCTAATGGTTCCCATAAACTAACGTAGTTATGAATTTTAAATATTTTTTATACGATAATTCTTTGAATACACCACGATTTTTTCTAACAACTACAATTTCTTCCTATATTGATGAAATTAAGTTAGGTTAAATTGATAGTAGCCTAAATGGGCGCAGTTTACTCGGATCCTATAAAGTGCTTTTTTTATTACACAATTTTCATCACATACTGTACCTTACATATTTTTTGTTTTTTATAGCATGATATATTTATTTCTTTGCTCCGTTGTTTCAGCAAGATTAATGATTGTTGTACGATTGTAATACAGAATACAAGTTCCTATCAATAGATATACATACACATATATAGATCTGTACTTCTTTATCTTATAAAATAATATTCAATTGTAAGAAGCATTTTGCGCATTCAAAGTTCTTTGCAAAGAATTTTGACAAACTCTTTTAAAAAAGTAAAATAGACAACATATGTGTCGTATTTATGTTTTGTTTTTATTAGACCAACACAAGAAAAAAGATAACGGGAAGATGGAGAGAGGTAGTAGTGTTTGTGGACATTAAAAAAAGACCTCTGCAGTAAGGAAAGACCTCTGCAGAAAGACTAAAGCAGTGCACGACCAATTGATTACAAAAGGACGTGCTCTGCGAGAAAGACCACGTTAGAACTGCCATATGAGAATACACGAGTTTTCGGATCAAGTCCCCTTATCTCGCAGCGATAGAACAGTGAAACCCAATCATTGAAGCTTTTCAGCTTCAATGTCATCTGCAAAAGAGTAGATAGGATTAATAGTTAAAGAAAGAAGATCTTTAATGAAAATTAGGAATAAAGTTGGAGATAGAACAAAACCATGAGGTACTCCTGAGTTTTAACTCGTCTGATAGGTTCCCATCTCTAATGACCCACATAGTTCGATCTCTGAGACAGCTCGATATAAATCGGGAGAAGTCACTACTAACCTCAAAAAACATAAGTTTTGTTAGGACTACATCGTGCCAAACCCTTTCAAATGCTAGACTGATTCCATCTTCTCGAGAACAACGCCAACACGTCATCAGTAGAACGGGCCCTACAGAAATCACACTGCCTTTCGCTAATTAGGTTATTTTACTCCAAATATTTCACAAGATTGTGGCTTATCACGTTTTCTATAACTTTGAAAAGAGCGGAACATATCGCTATTGGGCGGTAGTTGTCGGCATTATTCGCCCAATCCTTTTTGGAGATCGGCGTTATATTAGCGACCTTCCAGCAAGATATGAGACCCTGAAAAAATTAGTTAATGGGCGAGCGAGCGTCTAAGAACACTACTTCAGGACTAGTGCAGTAATACTATCCGACCCAGAGAACTTTAACACCTCAAGCACGAAAGAATATACTAGGCATAGTTACTGGTAACCTACCGGCAAATTGGAAATTTTCGCCAATATTTAAGGGCAAGCATTATTCTCCATCTTTTTAATGAATGACTAGAAAGTTTTAATTCCTCTAGGAAAGAAGAGAGAACACAATTGTTATTGTGCCAACTTCTGAATGTTTCCTATTTGGATCAGACTGCAAGATATGTGTCTTGGTTTAAGACTCAAGGCTGAGTTACTCGACCGTATCGAAATGTATCCGCAACAGTAAGAAACAGCTGAACATTTTTTATTATGTATAAAGCAATACGAATGGTTATAGAAATATGATGTAACGTAACCGGAACGTTAGAATCTGTAAAAAATAGAATTTTCTTACAATTTTACGTGACATCTTTTTAGAAGTGTTAACAAAATGTCCGAGAGTTGCAAATTCCTTCACATCATACTTTTCAGTGAGGGAGAGATCATAGGCCGAAAACATTAGGCCGATGGAGGCATATATGAGTATGCATAGCCCACGTATATTGCAATTATATGTTTTTTTTTTGTTGTATTTTAACTGTAATATTTTTAATTATGTTTCATTTCTTAGCGCCATTTTTACAACTTGCCGTTAACTAAAGGGAGGATTTTAAGGGGCAGATAAATTGTTTTTCATTTATATACGTGAGCACTAAGGCAGAAGTGAGAGTTAAGCTAAAGGGAAGAATGATCTTGTTACTTTTAAAGTTAAGCTTATGTTAGAACTCGCCATATTATAAATTATTTTCAATATAGCAACTGCAAATGACAAAATGAGCAAACACAACAAAACAAAAAAGCCCGTCGTTGCCACTGCTTTAAAAAAGACGTGTTTAATTGTACAATGTTATCGAATTTGCTCCGGCACTGCCATATTTTTGAAAAAGTTAACTTTATTTTGTCATTAGATTGTAATAACGAGAAAAAGTTAAAGGCTACTTTAAAGTTCACTTCAGCTAAAGTTACCTTTTACAAAACTCAACTTTAACGACAAGTTGTTATAATGACCCTTTGCATTATATGTTTAAAGCATATATTGTAGCTTTGTGTTTTGATGTTAATTTTAAAATTTTGTTTTGTATTATTTTAATTTGACATACTGAAAATTTAAATTCAGATTTATTCTAATTTCATCCGAATTTGGTGAAAATGTTAGAAAAAAAATTAACCTGTTCAATTTTCTGATCAATCGGTGAGGACTAAGATGTGCCAAAATGAAAAGTGTGTTGAAACTTCTGTCTTAAATTGCATTACATTGTTTTTCCACTGGATTTCCGAAAAAAATTGTTTCCGCTAGCGAATAGCATTAAGAAAAAATAAAATATCTCTCTGTTAGTTTTAGAAAATTATAGTTTATTAAATAAATAATTTAGTTCCTTTAGATCAACATGCGATATTTCAAAAGGTTTTCCAGTGACATATTATAGATGCAATATGCAAGACATATTATAGAATGCAAATCGAGATACTACTATATCTACTGCAGCCATAAATGAAACGCTATTATAAACTACGTTAAGTTTATTTTTGCTAACAGAATCTAGATCCGCAAAGAGTTCACATCTATACAAGAGGGTAGAAATAGAATCTGTTTTCGCCAAGAGCGCACGTATATTAAGAGAAGTAAAGGATTAAGTTCTACAGGGATACCAAACAACAGCATAGGTTTAACCGCAAATTGCATTCGCATGGTAAGTCCAGATAAGTTGACTATTAAGAACAATACCTAAGTTCTTGGCATGTTATATTAATTCTATTGGTGAGTCATCATGATTTTGGCAGTTAAGTCTTCGTTAATATAGAAAGGCACTAGAATGTCAAAACCGAGTGTATTTAAACGCAAAACATCTTTTCACATCTTGATGTATTGCGTAATGGACCTAAGGATGACTGTGCCTTTTTAATTATTATTTCTTACTCGGGATATACATAATAGACCATTACAACCCTTTAGTCAGGGTTACGGCATAGCTTCTCACACCACTTTAGTTGTGTGTTTTAATTTTATACATAAGTGACGGGACCTACAATTTCTCAGAGTTTTTGCTAGAAATCTGCTGAGAGGAAGTCGCCGAAGAAATATTTTTTCATATTTCATTTTTAATGTCTGACCGGGGATTTGAACCCTGACCTTTCGTCTAATTAGCCAACACACTACCTACTAGACTACGGCGATATATTCTGTGATATGGTTTTGATTTTACTCATCCTTTTCACTTGGAAAGCACTAATAATTTCCGGAGGTGGAATGTTGACAGTTCCAAAACACCAACAACTCGCAGATCATTACCAGCGACAGAGATGTTATGCTTTCTAGCAACATTCCTTAAATAGGCTAATTCTTGCTATGAGGAGCGACTATCTCAGAGTTATTATGTTTTTATGACTTCAGCCAACGATTCTAATAAGGCAACACATTATCCCAATTATCTTTCACAGCATTCAACGTCTTTTCCATTGCACTTAAAAGTCGTTTCTCATATAGGCTGTAGTTGATGAGTTAATTTATCAGTCTTTTGCATGAATTTAAAACGCGATTCAATATTGGATCAGTGCTTAGATTCGATATTGATTAAACTCGCTATTTTTTGTGTATTTACTATTTTCCTTGTTCGTGGTAGATCTATAGAAGTATTCCCAAGGTCCATACTTTCCGAAAGGGAAGTGTTTTGTTCCTTGTTCTTAGAGTTAAGTTCTGAATAGCTTCTTAACTTGAATTGAGATAATAATTGCATATTATATTTCTTTCAGTGTATATTGTTTTTAAATAAAAGTCAACAACACTGGTTGAAAGCACATGCACTTGGATTAAGTTAAGCAAAGCTTGTTTGAAACAGATGTTTTATATTAGGCGCGAATAGATTATGTTCTTTTATTTTCGATTTTGTTTTCTCTTGTGTATATGTATGTATCTGTACGGTATTTTTGTTCTTGTTTTGTTTTTATTTTGGTTTTATTATTTTTGTTTTTTGTTTTGGTTTTTTTCTTTTAAATTTTGTTTTTATATTTAATTTTGATTGTTTGTTTGTTAGATATTGTTGTTGTTTATTAAGAAACTTAACTTTATTGTTAATAATTTAAGAAACTTAAATAAATAAATTTTAATTTAAATTTATTCAATTGATTTTCGTTGTGTGTAAAGTTTATCGAAAATCTGTGATTTGGAGTCGTCGTGTTTAAACTGTAGGTAGCGCTACTAAATTAATACACACACATTAGTCTAATGACTAATTATGTATGTATGTTTTAATAAAAAATATGTTCAAACAATTTATAAACATATTGAAAATTATTATAATATATTAAATGTTTAAAGTGCAGTATTTAAGGCGTGTTAGTTAATTTACTTTTAATGCAACCAGAATAGCTTTGTCTATAATCTTGTACAACTTGTAGAAGAAACTGTTTCTGATTTATAATGTTCCATCAGTTTAACACCTCTTGCTGATGTGTCATTGACCACGTTTAGTAGGCAAACAATATTCTCTTTTAACAATTTTTCTTTAGTGGAATATGGTATCCTAGAATCAAAAATTGTATATTTGTTGTGGTAATATGATATAATTTCAGAAGTAAATGAAAACCAAGATACTGTAAAAGAAAAGAAGTTGATTTTTTATTCTTTCAATTTATTTAACTGTGCTCAGCTAGGTGCTCAGATGGTCTTTTCATAATTAATTTAGTTTTGCGAAATGTTACCTCTTTTATAATAAATTTTGGCTAATTTGACAATTTCAAATCAGTTCCTTAATTCTATGTTAACCTTAAGACTATTATGCATGTATGTGTGTTTATTAAAGTACTTACATACTAGTCTATAACAATATTTATGTTTGTGCGTTTGTCAATCAACGGACAACGGTATGCAACATGACCTCAATTTTATGCTCAGCCACAACAATATAAACAATGCATAATTCTCAAGCAACAACAACAACATGAAAGTAGCGATAGTCAACGATTAGAAATAAGTAAAGTGCGTGTCGCTTGTGCTATTTGATATTTAATAATTCATATATGTTGTGCTGTTAATGATCATTAGTTATGCATTACATTGTGCCGGCGTAAGCGATAACAGGTTCGTGCTACAATGCATACCATATTCTTCCTATTTTCTCAATTTGAATTCTCCTCGTTATGCTATAACAGCGTCAGGTATATAAAACATAATTGTGTTAGAATTGCGTTTCTATGGTTGCTGTCCTAGAAACACTAAAGCGAGTCTGTGTCTGCATGGTAGCCATAAGAGCGGCTTTTATAAAAAGTTTTCCATGATAGCACACGCTCCACTTATATAGTGCTTACTGCTGTTGTAACAAAAACTAAAGCATTTATGTTGTCTTCCATTCCTGCATTACACACAGATGACGCCTGTTCTCTTCCAATTCCACATTCCAAAGCAGCAACTGGTAGCAATTCCTCAGTGTACCCGCTAGATATAATAACACTAAGCGACAAAATAAAAAAAATGAAATACACCCAGATAATTACATAGTGTAGGTTGAGTAGAACTCAAAAATATTTTTTTTTTTATAATACTGAGCCCTACAAACTTGATTTATTTGATAAAAACGATTTTTTGGACTTTACACACAAACTTATTGATTACACAAACATATTCTATCCAATGTCACAAATTTAAGTTTCCTTAGAAAGGGAAGGGATGGGCCTTTAAAACGGCATACATATATATATTATTAAACTCTATGAGGTTTGATGTGGTAAACTTGGGAAGTAGAATTTTTTTTTATATTTTTTCACGTTTTTCCATTCATAGTAGAAAACTTTAATTAAAAAACATAAATTAAATGGTAACATCTTAAAGTGTATTCTCTTGAGAAGAGATTGATCGAACAAAATTTACCGTACTTATTGTTTAAAGTGTACAACAGTTGTGTTATATTTTTCATATTGTTACGTTTTATGAGCTTGTTGATTGCAAATAAAAATAAAAATAAATTTGTGTTCAGTTTTAATTAAATTCTTTATTATTCTCACAATTTTGTGTGCCACTGTTCACAACTTGTCCTAACAACAACAATTGATTTATTTGTTATTCTTTGTAACGGAGATCGTCAAACCACGATTGTTTACTTCACACGCAACGCATCTTCACACAAGACTGACTGAATTTCTATTACGACTCTGCATTCTTTGTATTGCCTTTTATATAGCGACGTAAACAATCTGATGAATGTTCTCGTGGTTGAAGGTTCGGGTCTTCGCCTTCTCGAGAGTTCTATGAATGTACATTTATTTATGGTTTCTTGTTTATTGTTAGTGTAACTTGTTTACGTCCGTCCTTGCAGTGTTGTTGTTGATTGTTGTTTACTTATTTATCTACTACACTTTTGAGAGATTGTTGTATTTGCTGCGTTGCGATTATTGTGTGTATAGTTTAATATACTATACTTGAATTTAGAATTCATTTTGGTTTAATCTTTACACTTACTGAATAAAGAACTTACATAAATAATGTTAATTTTCTCTCTTTTTTCTTATTACATTAAAATGGTTTGTTCATATCCCTGATATCCTTGACCTAAATTTGTGTACATATGTAAGTAGCCTGTGTATTCTTATTGGGATTATTCTAGGGGTGTTTTGACTGCGATAGATATTCGGTTGATAAATGGATGGGAAGAGTATACTCTGCGTTGGCATTTCATGTCGCCATTTTTCCATTCGTTAAAATATTGTTGCTTTCTGTATTAAGATATTTATTTTCCCTATTTTTTGTTCACTCTTGTGACGTGTATACGTGTGTTATATGTATGTTAATACGCTAAATCGAAAACTTAGTGTAAAGCCACCGGATGAACAAAAATTTCTTTTTCTTAACTTTTGCAATTGAAACTTATGAAAATATATATCGGCCTACGTGGTTTTTATCTTAAATATGTATGACGTGTTGCTTGTAGGGGGTACAATGATTAATAAATCGGGGCACATTACATACGTGTCAGCACGGGACATTACACATCTTTGGCTACACGCATTACGTCACAAAAGAAAATAATTTCTCTTTTTAGGTGCCCTAGCGGAGGACGATGACAGGAGAGATGTTGTATGGTTTCTTCTTCTTCTTCGTCAATACTGCTTTTCGAGAACTAGTTATGAGGTATTTTCAATCTTCTGGCGTGAACATTCAGGGTCTTGTTATAACTGCTATGATGTTCCTAACATAGAATCCTCATAGGTTCAATGCAAATTGTGCCCTACATGTATGGATATCGAGCACTATATGTCTGGTGTTTCTACAAGTAATCTAGTGGTGCAAGGTATGTTCTGAAAAGATTCCACATCCGACTATGTTGCGGGATCTGGAACCATCAGTATGAACTTTAATGACGTTTGCCAGGAGTTTCAAAAAATTATCGTAAAAGGACCTATCCGATACAGTGTTGTAAAACCAGGATCGAAAGTAAAACGTAGCATAATGGTGTCTATATGTATATTCAGACTAGAAGTTAGCTACTCATAATCACTTATGAAATTTTAAATATCAAAATATATTTGATTCATAAACCAACTCATTTAGGGTCATTATTACAACTTGCCGTTAAAGTTGAGTTTAATTAAAGGTAATTTGAACTAAAGTGAACTTTAAAGTCACCTTCAACTTCTTTTCATTATTACAACCAACAATAAACTAAAGTTAATTTTTTCCAAAATATGGCAGTATTGGTGCAATATCGATAAGACTGCTCAAATGAACAAGTACTTTAAAAACGCAGTGGCAACGACGTGCATTTTTATTTGTTATGTTTATTCATTTAGTTTATAAAATTGGTGTGTTGAGCTTTTTTATTTTTATGTTTTTTGTTTTAAAATAAATATAATGAATACGTCAATATCCATTTTAATTTGAAAAACTCTTATTATATTAACGTTTATTTTTCATGTTTATATTTGAAGTTGCCATATTGAAAATAATATATTTATAATATGGCAAATTCAAAGATAAAGTAAATTTTAAAAGTTAAAGGTAGGATGATCTTCACTTTAGCTTAACACTCACCTTTGTCCTTTTGTGTATTCATAATAATGAAAATCAAGTTATCTGCCCGTTATAATCCTGCCTTTAGTCCACAATATTTAGTCTTATGCTCTGGTTAGCCAAGCATAGTAAAAAACATAATGCTCGTTCCCGTAAGAACGTTTGTGTAGTTATAAAAAGTTAAAAACGTGAAATCTGTCAATGAAGAATGTAAATAAAAACGAAACCATACACAAAGCAATAGATATGCAAACATTTCCCCGAAGACAGCTGCTCAGAAGAGTGATAAACAGACGTCGGCACAAAGAGAACATGATAAAAATGTGAGTGTATTTGTGAGAGGCATGTGTATAACCCAGAGGAAAATTGTTAGTAATATTATCAAGTGTAACGTAATAATATGTATATGTAGTGAAAATTATAGAAAACATGTAGAGCACCAAATCCCTAAAGACTGTGTAAATAACTTGACAAATATTCTTCCAAAAATGGGGATAATTTCGCGTTGTTATTAGTGAATCTCATTAGAAAATAGTAAATCCTACTGCAAGATTTTCTGACAAGTAACTGAATGCAATTTTACGCTCTTTTTAACGAACATTGTTGATGTTCGTGTCCTATTTGTCTAAAAAGCCGAAAATGTTCGGCCGTCGGGGGCTATTGGTGCCCTGCCGACGTCTGGTGATGAGTTGCAAAAGTAAAAAGGTAATTGATACCTATTCTGGGAAAAAGTTATATTTGCTTTTTTAGTTTTATGTTATTATAAATATTTATTATTGTAAACTATAGAATATTAAATTTTTGATTCAATCTGAGTCAATATTTATATGTAAGTACACTATCAAATAGTGTTGTATTCAAAGTGATTTTTTTGTTTTTTTATTTTATTAAATTGAAAAACAACACCTCTAGCTAGAATATTTATAATAAAGAACATAATTTCTTGTGCACATTAGAATCATAATAATACCATATGTATTTAAAATTTTAAAGATTAAAAAGATATACAAATCAATACTCAAGTACCAAAAAAGGCTTGTGTGCTACATGACTGCTCAAAATATATATTATTTGTTTATTTTGTTTCAAAGTTTTTCATATACATTAAAATCATAAAAATAATAATTAAAAAATATCATATTTTATGTAAAAATTTAAAAGATTAATGTTGATGAAACTATCAAAAAGGGAATTCGTCCCACTTCCCGTTACTCAAAATAAGTACACACGTGTATACTATTTATTTATTTTGTTCAAATTTGTTGTGTGCGCAGTATTTATTTCTTATAAAATTATTTGTTTATTATTATTTTAATTAAAAATTAAAAATTCCATTGTATAACAAATAACAATTTAAATGTTTCATGAAAGTATTAAAGAGGGAATTTGTGCAGCAATGCTACTCTGCATAGAATAGTCCCATCACACATGTTCAAATGAAGAAATTCTGTTTCATACCGATCGTTCCGTTTTGCTAACGAGATAGAAAATTTCGTTATGCATTCACATTGCTCTCCATATGCTAAAAAAGGAAACGAAGGCTGAGTATTTTAGTGTTCGTAAGCGAATCATACTTATTTTGCGACTCGTGTATATAATGAGTTAAGTAAAGTTAAAATCAACAACATCATACGAATAAGTTGAGTATTTCAAACTTTGAAGATGAAAAGAAGTTCCACGATATTAAGGAAAGTATGAATGCGTATAAGTATTAGAAATCATGAGTATGATTCGATTTTAATCATCTTTTTAAATACTCATTGCTGTAGTTATAGAAATGTTAAAAACAGGACATATGTCAACGAAGAATGTAAATAAAAAATAAACAGAACACAAAGCAGCACCCTTACGAACACAACAGAATAGAAAGAAATTGGTATACAGACATTTGCATGAAGTCAGCTGTTCAGAACAGTGATGAGTGCTGTTAACAAAAAGCAAAATTTAAAAAGTGCCAATTGAGCCTTAATTGGAGAGTGTTATACATACATATATAATTGGCCATTACAACGCTTTAATCAGGCTTACGGCCTAGCTTCTCACACCACTTTTTTTTGTGTGTTAATTTTATAAGTGAGTGGCGGGACCTACGGTTTAAAATCGACTCCGAACAACCGATTTTTGAGAAACTTTTCATGGCAATTTTATTTGCTCTCAAAGTTTCTGCCAAAAATCTGCTGAGAGGAAAAAGCCGCCGAAGATATATTTTTTTTCATATTTCGTTTTCTGATATCTGATCTAATAACCCAACGCACTACCTATGTACGTAGTCGCCGTACTACAAGAAGTTTATATATGGAAAAAGTTATATTTATTTCTTAAATTTTATGCTTTTATAAATATTTATTCTTTTTCATTTTTGATTTAATCTGAGTAAATTTTTATGGAATTCAGAAATTCAAAATTTCAACTCAAATTCAAATGTTTTAGTGTTTTTTTTTATTAAATTAGAAAATTATATCTCTAGCTAGAAAAGTATATATAAATAAAATAAACATTCGTATAATCCTTTATGAACATTAGAATAATAAGAATATGTATTTAAAAATTTTAAAGATTTCAAAGATTTATGTATATAAATAGAAAAGTACCAAAAAGGGCATTTGCGTTACATTGCCACTCAAAGTACATACTAGACGTGTGCCCAAGGCACTTAAAAGTGTACAGTATTGCATTTTTCTCATGAGCGAATATTGATTGTAGTAGCAAATACAAATAAGAGTGAAGCAAAGATAGAGTACAAAAAAACTAGTGCACACAAAAACCATTGTACAACAGTTTAAAAGACAGTTGTGTGAAATGTACAACAAAAATATTGTCATCTTCATAGTGTCGCAACGTGCATTTCTTCTTTCAGTAAATTGGAAAGAAAAAATAATAAGAAAGTGCCGAATGTTTTGTTCTCGGGAGCCGAACATCTTTTGAGTGTCTTCGCAGTCTGATCGACAACTAAAGCATAAGCAATGTGTCTGAATTCTCTGTGCACAATTGTGCTATGAAATGGTAATCCCTTGTATAGATACACTTGTGTACGCATATTTTTCAACATGAACACTACTGAAATTCGTTTGACAATACTGAAAATTTTATTTCCGTAGTGAAATATGATCCTACAACACAAAGCATATTTCCGTTACTTCACAGATCAATAAATGCAGTTGTACACTTTGAAGAAAAGAGAAATACACATTTAAGTGTACTCGTAAAGTCAAGAACAATAGAAAAGAGAACAATTCAGTATTGCATTTAGTAAAGGGTAAGCTAACAAAATGTTTTGTGCACACGTCTAGTACATACTATTTATTTATTTTGTTTCAAAGTTTTTGTTAAATAATAATTAAAGAAAAATCATTTTTATGTACAAATTTAAAAGATTAATATATACGACTAATATATTTGAAAGTATCATAAAGCAGAATTCGTACCACTTCGTCACTTAAAATACATACAAATTATTTATTTATTTTGTTAAAATTGTTTGGTGAGCATTTTAGAAACATAACTGTAAATATTTATTTCTTATAAAATATTTTTTGTTATTATTTTAATTAAAAATTAAAAATTTCATTACATACATGTGACAATTTAAAAATTTTATATATATAAACATGAATGTACCATTGTGCCGCAAAGCAGCTCTGAATACAATAGTTCCATCACTCATGTGAAAATAACACGTAAAAACGTGTGAGAATTGTGTTTTATACACATCGTTCCGTTTTGCTAACGAGAGAGAAAGTTTCGGTAAGCGTTGACATTGCTCTCTATATGCTAAAAAGAGAACGTTTGTTACGGTACGTTATGTTACGTGTGGGTAACTGGCTCTTTAAAGATAGTAAATAGTAGTTTGAATGATGCAGTCCTAAGTCCACTTGTTATTATGATTGGGTTTGATGTTCCCTTTTCTCAAAAGCCATGGTCTTCTGTAGAATGTCAGAATGTCAAAGTTGAGGTTCCATATGAAAGGCGAGAGTACATCTTGTGGTATTCCCACGCTACTTTTGAAACATTCGAGGCGCTCAAAGTGGATCCAATATGCCCGTATCTTAGTAGTCTTTCTACAAAAGCGATGACAGCAGGATGAATATCATTAGTAGAGTCTGCACTTGGACTTGTTGTACATCAGTACCTCAGCATAAGTAGATCAATTAGTCAATCAAATAATATTTCATTGGATTCCATTCGAATGCGATATATAAATGGCTCATAATTTATTATAGTAATTACTTAATTATTTTACTAATTGTAATTATTTATTATTAACAATTAACAGTTCTGAATAGAGTAATGAACGCACCTCTACACCTTGTTGCAAACAGAAGAGACATTATTGATAATACACTTATTAGTGATAAGTATAAAGAATGTGTCTGGAAACTGTTAAATTTAAAATTGACTCGTCGCTTGCGTTAATTTTGGTGCTTCCCTAAATGGTGTGGTGTGCATTAATATCTGCTCATATAATGAGTGTTGTTTGCGTTGAATATAGGTTTCCTGTTCGTGGGGTTAATCCCTTAGGTCATAAGCCAAGTAAAGATGATCAGGTTTTTATTGCTAAAATTAGAATGGATACACGATAATACACGATCTGAAAATCGCTGACCTGAAGAATTTCTAGGCAACAGACCTCGGCATCTGCCTCGAGTTTCGCGCCAGAGTAAATTTCCCCTAACCGTTATATAGTAATTTTGTATAGCTGAGCCTTGCGTTTAACTGCAAAAGATATCAGTTTGACGTGTCCTTGTCCCGAACAATGTACAGGATCATCAGTGCCATCACTCGCTTTGATTGTGTCCTTGTTAGAATGTATTTGGAACGTTTTGATCCAGAACGAATAAAATCTTCTAAAACGTTTGGCCGTCTGGGAACAGTTTTTCTCCTGATCAGGTTTGTCCATAATTAAAAATGGGTTTTCGCATTTTATACCTTGTGACAAAGTTTAAAAACTTGGCTTGGCTTGTAGAATTAACAACCAGCGTTAATCAGATTTTTTGTTAATGTTGCATCATTTAAATATTTAACTTTATGATATGTAGGTCCGGTCAGACCAAAAATTGCACATGTTTAAAAGTGTTTGAAACGGTAGATTATAAAACTTTACTCAAGCAGCTCTAACTTACTTACTTACCCGATTAACAGATTTCGACCTGCCTTAACACATTTTTTCAGGCACATCTGCTTCTTACGCGAATACAGTAGTTGATCACACCAATCGATGACAGGGCTTCCTCGATTGAGTCGTTTTAACATAAACAAGGTCGTTCTCATGACGTTGAGTAGTTCATACAGCTCCAAGTTTGATCGAATGCGGAAATCATTGCTCATTCGCATTGGATCGAAGATCTTTTGTAGGACTTTTCTTTCAAATACATTTTATTTTTCAATTGATTGTTTACCTGAGAATTTGCACGTTGCACATTTGAGCGACTACCAGAAGTCATCTAATATTTGTAATTTGCGCAAATATTATTATTTAGCTTTGCGCAAACATTAGCCAACTTCCGGTGGTTGGTACACATTTTTCAATAAACACTTAAGATCCTTCCCAAAACTATGAAATTTTTTTAAAAAAATATGACTCAGTTATATTCTTTAAATAATAACTGCGGTAATTTTGGTCTGATTTTATCAAACGAAGTGTCAATTTCGTCACAAGAGAATGTACTTTAAGAAAGTCCTCACTTGTTTTATAGTTTTTAATTAAATTTTGCAATTAAGAATGGCCAAACTTGAAGAAAATAAGAAAAAAATAATATTTTCTAAAAAATAATATTCTCATAACATACAAATTTGAACAAAATGTTTATAGATACCGTTTAAAGGCTAATCTCTCCCCTTTCTGAAAAGCTTTAGATCTTTAAAATAGGTTGAAACATATTTGTATAATCAATAATTTTGTGTGAATCAAAACAAAAACCGTTTTTGTCAAATAAAACAAGTTTGGAGGTTTAGAAAAATATAAAAAAAAGTCTTTTAAATTCTACTCACCCTAGTGAACAACTAAGGCTATATATAGAGACTCCGATGTATTTTTACTGTCGCACCGTGTTATTATCTAAAAACAACCGATATACTTATTTATTCAACAGAATTTAAATTTTTAACAAACAAAAAAAAATTCAATTCAAAAAATTTTATTAATATAATTTATTTATTTATTTTAAATTAAAATATTTCTCTATTGATTATGTATTAAAGAAATAATCGTCGAAATTAACAATATCCGTAGGCAAAAAATTGGCAACCGAATGCTCTAGAGAGTTGTCTTGAACAAAATGCTCTGAGATGATATATTTCTTTAGTTCTTTGTAATAAATGTACGCATTTCCTTTTCTTTCTTATTTATTTATTAACTTTTTTCTCTACTTACTTATTTGTATTTTACAAATTTTTTTCAAATTTATTTAAACATTCTTAATATATTGATGCAGCTCCTATCATAGAATCCCAATGTTGTCTTGAAGTATGACTACCTTGGTAGAGGCACACAAGTCGTTATGCTATCACCTTACTAAATTCGTCCTAGTTCAAGCAGTTTTTTCTTTTTAACAACAAAGTGTTAACCTCCTTTGTTTTTGGTATTTTTTTTATATTGTTTCCTTATACATTCTTCTTTTTATTTATTTTTATCCTCGTTGTTAACGTAAAAAATACACTCTCTATAATTTTTTTTAGTAAAATTTATCATTCCTGCTTTTTAAACTTTCATCATTAGTTGTTACTTAGTGTGATTATGCAACCTCTTGTCGATCTTGGCTTGTGTTATAAAAGATTTTCAGTATCATCAAAGCAGCTTTTAATTATAAGCACTACCTTTATTTCTATGTTTGGGCGAATATAGCTTTCTCGGGGTAAAGAAATTCACTCGGTTTTTCAACATTGCTACTGCTAACATATACTATCTCCCCCTTCCTTCGTTGCAGATTCTGTGAATCATTTCCCATAGACTTGTTATTCATTTCATGCCAGACCGACTACAATTTCTGAAAGAAAGCTCCACATCTTTTGCTATTTATTAGACGTAGGGCATACGTATGTTTTTGTCACAACAAATTTATCATCATCATTTCAAATATTTTCATTCACACACTTTTGTGAGAAATCGTTTTCAGTATAGCAAAAGAAGGCGATTTATTGATTTGGAATTTTTTTTTTCCTAAAAAATTCGTATAAAATGAATAGACATCGCTTTCCAAACCATAGAAATGTCTAGGCATAATGCAATTTTCCTCTCTCAAACCGATATCAACTTTACTGAACATAATCTTTGTATCTTCTTTAATATTGAGATACACTAAATTCTTTTCTTCAGCATAATACATTGTAAATCTTGTAAAAGAGATACTTCATAAACTGCTAAAGAAAAAAAAAAATAAAATTGTTTGAAGATTTTGGTTTGTACATAATTTTTTTTTTTTTTTTGTTATATTTTGTATGTTAATATACTGACGGGTAATAATTTTGTTTATTTTCGATACCTAATCTATATCGTATCTGTGGCGGACTTAATCTAAAACTTATGTTTTCCATATCAACCACAATGTTTACAATTTACAACACATAAGGGTAGCTTAGTTGTGTTTTCAGTTTTCTTGCAAGCCGAAACCTTTTTAGTATGATATTTCATTCTATAGATATGCAATAGAATTAAAGTCGCTAAATAGTAGAAGCGTTCTGATACACATTTAAATATTGAAATATTTTTGCAATCTTTCATTTTTACAGGAGAACTTAAGTTGTGGAAATTTTTAAATTCATTTGAACAAAATTGTGATTCTGATTAAAGAAATGTTGGAATTTTTATTCACGATAGTGGAATTAACTTCAAAAAAAGTTTTGTTATTGCTTTGGAATTTTGCAAGTTAAGCATTAATGAACAGATCATATCGACACGTGATACATTCTTATAGCAAATTTAGCACTCTACGAAAACGGTCTGTTATGATATTTTGCTAACTTAATTGATTGAAAAGTTAATACTATTATGTCAAAAGTTCATCTTGTAATTTTGATTTTTTTAATTTTTATTGTAGTTTAATAATTTAAACATAAACAAAAGATTATAATAAAAATAAATATTAATTAATTAATAATTATTAAAACTTTATTTTATATTACATTTTTCCGGCACTTCTACAAAATGAGGTGGACTTCATATGAGTTCATTTTAATGGCATTTTCAATACCTGCCTAACATACGCATGTTAGGTATGTATACCAAACAATTGACAATATTCAAGGGCAGTGTTCATACCTATACTTGAAAGAGGCAACTATGGGACTCCTAAGGCTTATTGTCCAATTAGCCTAACCTCATTTTTACTGAAAACCATGGACCGCATTGTCTCTACTATGTTGAAGAGTAAAATATCTGACGAAAGACTGAGTTTTAAATCACATGTCTATATCAAAGGAATGCCTTGAAGAATGCAAACTCTGTCTATACTTGCTAGAAATATGCCTTTCATTAAAAAATTAAATGGTATCGCGGTTTTGGATCTGGTTTTTATTCATATTTTCGAAGAGATTATCATTACTTACATACTTCATGTAAGTCATCATCGGATTCAGACAGCATCAGTAATCGCTAATTGTCCCTAACTCAACTAAAGTTGTTTGCCAACGAATTTTTTTTTAAAGTAACATTGTAGAATATCACAAAGAAAAATTCTCTTGTGTAAAAGACGAAAATATTTGAAAATAATTCAATTAAAGAAATAGTTATTATACAAATAAAATTCGACATTAAGACGAAAAGGAACTAAAATTAGTGACCCATTAGACGCCATTGTATCTAGCTAAAGAAATTAGGGCAGTAGATAAACATCAAGCAGATTTATAAATATATTTTGAATGGATTTCGAGTAAATTTCATAAACAATAAATATTACAGAACAATAAAAATGCTAAATATTGTCACTCACTTACACAAAATTTTTTGACTTCAACGTTAAAATTATTACAGTTTATTGCATATAATTTTTTTCCATTTCTTTCTGTGCACTTGAAAAAAAGTAAAGGTATGTAGATCAGCTACGCATGTGCATTCATTGGTGGCTAAGTTACGAGCAAATGAAATGAAGAAAAATACACCAATTAGAAAACCTAATCTAATTATGTATTCGTTCATCTGCCTAACTTATGCACGTCTTGTAGAAACAGGCTATAAGAAGACAAAAATATAATTTAATTTCAAATACTATTTGCAAAATTTGATTACAATTGAATAAACTGATTATAGGCTATAGAAATCTCCCATTTGATTGCAAAACTGTAGATGAAAGTCTTCGTCTCAAATGTTAAAGCTATAAAAAGCCCTAATGCAAAAAAAAAAGAGAAAAGATAATAAATATGACAAAACCGCAACTTTAATTATGAAAAAACTTATTAACCTAGGCTGTACGAGTTATATTATATACGTTTAAAGACATTTTACGAGTTGGTGCATTTCCGCCGTCTTGAAAATTTTCAGAAATAATAATGGCACCCAAACTGGGCAATGATGTTGCTTAAGTAACATCACTTCAGCCAATAAGTTTGCTGCTCATTCTCTCAAAGCTTAATACAGCCGTTGAACTTCATACCATTATTTCCCATTGGTTTTAAGAAATATCGCAGCACTACTGTATAAGTATGACAGAGTAACAAATTTAATTCTAGCTGACTTTGAGAAAAAGTATATTGTACTGTCGTCTTTAAAGAAAACATTCTGAGATCATTCTTCACTATAGATATGCCTACGAGCTTATTGATTTGAACTACGAGCTCTCGTCTAATAAGTCAACACACTATCTACTACACTACGACGACTTTAATATTCTTCAGTATTTTCATTATGCGATTATGCAAGAAATACTATCCGCCAATATAAAAATATCCCCAAACATTTCCTTGTACATAATCTGTTATACAAAAACTAATACAAAATCAGCTGCTATATTATTTACGACTCAAGAAATCTTCAAGACGCGTGATTATCTTCAAGCTATAACTAGATGTCTTCAGATACTTCAGTTAATTTTATTAATCAATCAATACGTGATGAACGTCCCCAAACAAATAAGAGTCTACAGAAGCTTCGCACTCAGATTCAGTTCAGATTATTGAAAGTGCATGAAATATAATTAAAATTTTCTAGAACTACATAAACCGCCATTCCAAAAAAAATTTTGTAGAAAATTTAAATGCATCTCGTCAATCAAATTAATCTCTCATCCTATATCTTTATTCTGAATTAATTTATAAAAGAAGAAGTATTACTCTGCTAACATTTATAAACAAACGTTTATTAACCATATATTTAGGTGTACAAAATACTCGTATAAAAAATTCTGCGATCTGTGGTGAAAAATTTGTCAAATAATCAACATAAATGCTTTGGTTTTTTATACAAAAACAGTAAGCACTGTCCGTATTAATCGAATGTGTGTTATTATGGAAAACCTTTTAAAAATGCCGCTCTTATGATTACCATATCGACATCTTATACACGAAATAATTCTGAGGGTCATGCTTACGGTAAAAAAGAACAAATATGTCGATTCAAGCGCTGTAATCTTTTAAAAGATTTAAAAATGGCTGACCAAGTTTATATTTAAATAAATTACCATTTAAACTAGATGGCGAAAGAACCAAATTCTACGTTAAGGAATCAATCAGTCACATTATAAATTTGGCTCAGTCCATGCTTGAAACAAAACTAATAAGAGCTAATTACAGAGAATTGTTAGACCTAATTGTAGTATAATTGTAACACAGTAATGTTTTATTCATCTGGTGCTGTTCACCATACGATATGGATGGCGAAAGCCATGTATAGTATGAAGATGTTTTTATTCCGGAAAGAATTTAAATTGATTAAACAATAAGAAACAAAGAAACAAAGCAATAACAGTTTAAGAAGACGTAAGACAATTTGTGAAATCACCATTTACGTCCGCATTTCTCTAACAATGTTTTTCAAAAAGTGTTCAATAAAAATATTGTTGATCAAAGATGTAATTTACTTAAAGAGTGGTTTTTTAAGGCATCCCTTTTGACTGAGGCTGTTATCTACTTAGGCTTAAGACTACAGATAATAGAAGCTTGGTTTTCGTTTAGTTCTGTAATTATGGTGCCCTATAACGATTCCACATAACTGCAACAGTTATACAATTTTAAAATATTGAAAAGGATAAAGAGCAGGTTGCACTCTAAAAATTACAAAATCTTCTATAACACCTTAGTTCTGAAAAGTTTATTTTAATTATTGGATACGATATTTCACAAAGGAAAAAATATGATCGAAGCCTTGAAATACGACTGTGACGCAGAAGAAAATATAAAAAGGATAACAATAAAAACATTCTAAAAAGGATAACAATAAAAACATTCATAATATTTCAACGCTAATAAGAGACGTTATTGAGTTTATTTCCGAAGAAACAAAGATTTTTTTGCAAGTGTTCGATAAGACAAGCATTTTTGGAAGTGAATCCTGCAAGTTAAAATAAAACAAACGCTTACACCCATACCTCGCTTTGCTTCGTTTCGTTTTGCGTTTTTTCGAAATTGCGTCGCTGTTAAATTATCATAAATTTTCATAGTGTTTCGTGAGATTTTCGAAGTTGCGTTATTTTGGATCCCAGTTTTTAATTTTTTAAAACTTTTTTTTAGATGATGACCCGACCTTTGTTTCTAATTGCACCATGCTATCACAACTTCTTCCTAACTTCCCTATCTAACTGAAAATAATAGTTTTATTTTCACATTGTTTCTCTAATTTTAGAGTTCAGTTTCAAATAGTGTTTTATAAATTAAGTGAATTTTTTATTTTACATATTTTACATTTTATTTAATTTTAATGAAATTTTATATTATATTTGTTTTTTAAATGTTTACTTTGTACAATTTTCTTATTAAAAAGTAGTATTTGCGTAACCCTGGTACCCGTCTTCGGTTTTTACATGATTTGCTATAGAAAATCGAAATTCACTTGCGTCATTTCAATTTGAGTAATTTGTGTTTTTGGAACGTAACCAAAACGCAAAGTGAAGTATTGGCGAATTCTGAAAGTAGTTCAAAAATATGGACAAAGGTATTCCGGTATTCATAAATAGTAATTTAAATAAATAGTTTTTTGTCAATATTAACCAAACTGGAGGGTGAGATTAGAAAAACTCTTACTTTTAATTTCAAAGGCCAACATAATGCATATTATATTATGGTATATATAAGGTATATCAAATTGTACATTGAAAGTGCGATCTGTATTTATAAGTGTTCTATTTTAATGAAATAACATGAAGAAAAAAAAATAAAAAGTATTTTCATTGCAATTTTCAATTTAAATTAATAAAAAATATTTTCAATTATAATACATAAGGCCTACTTATTTAGTTCACCGATAGAACATGTACGTCTTCTTGGTTGAAACTAAAAAATACCAATTCCAATTGATGTATTCCCGTCTCTCCATAGCAATTGTCTAAGTGGTTGTTGTCTGTGTCCTTGGCAAATAATACTCAAAGGTAATTCTGTATTTGCTTCTTCAACAGTCGCAGTCGGCTTTACTACTTCTTTAGTTTAATGTTGAAACGGTTATCCATTTTTAGTTAGAAGAAGATCGATAAGCGTATGTACTAAACGTGTGCACAAGTCGCTTAAAAGTGTACAGTATTGCATTTTTCTCAAAAGCGAATATTAATAGTAGTATCAAATACAAATAAGAGTGAAGCAAAGATAGAGTACAAAAAAACTAGTCCACACAAAAACCATTGTGCAACAGTTTAAAAGACAGTGAAGTGTACAACAAAAATATTGTAATCTTCATAGTGTCAACGTGCATTTCTTCTTGCAGTAAATTGGAAAGAAAAAATGAACAAGAAAGTGCCGAATGTTTTGCTCTCGGGAGCCGAACATCTTTTGAGCGTAAACCTGAAAAAATGACATATCATTCGCTAACATGTGCACTCGTCGTAGTCCGATCGACAACTAAATAAAAGAGCATAAGCAATGTGTGTAAATTTTTTCTGCACAATTGTGTTATGAAATGATAATCCCTGGTATAGAAACACTTATGTACGCATATTTTTCAAGGTAAACACTACTGAAATTTGTTTGACAATACTGAAATTTTAGTTTCCGTAGTGAAATATGCTCCTACAACACAAAGCATATTTCCGTTACTTCACAGATCAGTAAAGCTGGATTCAGCCATGGTTTCGGAACAAAATTTTTGTTCTGAAACAATTTTAGTTTTTTGAGAGATTGTTCTGAAACGATTCACCACTTCGAACAATTGTTCCGGAAAAACAAGGCTACCATATGAAATATGTTTGTAAACGACGTGTTAGTTTTACTATTAGGCAGCACAGTAGCATTCTATCTTTTAATATTATTTAATATTTTTTAATTATTTTTTAATAATAATGAACACAAAATTAACCACCGAGTAACACATTAACCACCGAGTAAAACATTAATAAACAAAATGAAACAAATGCTCTATTTTTTATTATACATACGATATGTATAATATTATATAATATAATGTGGCAGCTCAGTTCAATTTTGCGTATAAAATTGAAGTATCTGGCAGCACTCTCCAATTGTTTCGGAACAAAAATTAAAATTAAACCAATTCAAGCTGAAAATGTTCCGAACAAAATTTACTCTCTTCCTCTCTCTCTCTCAAAAAGAGAAACGTCAAACTCCTTATAATAAAAAAAATTGTTTCAGAACAAAAATTTTGTTCCGAAACCATGGGTGAATCCAGCTTAAGTGCAGTTGTATACTTTGAATAAAAGAGCCATACACATTTCAGTGTACTCGTAAAATCAAAAGCAACAGAAAAGAGAACAATTCAGTATTGCATGAAGAGTAAGCTAGTAAAATGTTTTGTGCTCACGTCTAGTATGTACATATGAAATCCTGAGTTACATAGCAGTATTCGCAGTATGAACTATTCTTCAAAGAATGACTGAAGCAATGAAGAAAAGCCAGTCCGTCTAATCGGATCAATGATCAAAATAATTGGACATACATACATCATACATTTGATACAGTGGCACAACAACAAAGTGGAATCTACCTTAAGTTTCAGGGCTACAAAAATATGTGGAATAAGTAGATGTAAGCAATAATTTTAACCACAATGCTGAATAAAATGTTTAAGGCGAGATCCTATTCAGTATTCTGATTTTAAAATAATTATGAATTAATTTTAAATTAAATTTAAATTTAAATCTTCTATATTTAATTTCGTTAGAACATCTGATGGTTGGTTAGCTTTATTTTATATTTTATATAACTTATCTCCAATGAGTAACAATTATTTTTTTGTTTTTTTTTTTAATCTATCAACATATAAGTAAAATACGATATCTGCTATTGATAGATTCCTGAAATATAAAATACCTTCAATACCTTCAACAGAGTTTGCGCTTTAAATTGCCTTTGAAATGTTTCTAAACATTATTTACTGTTGTTGCACTTTTGTCAGAGCACAAAAGCTTCGAAAAAAAAAGATCAGAAAGTATTGAATAAATTCATTGTGTTTCATTTTGTAAATGTAGACTGCGTGAACAATTCAAAATATTAATATTGTTATCCATGTATACATACATATATACAAAAATTTACATACATATGTATTCTAATGTTTAACGTGTTAATTACATTTGTAAATTCATACATAATTTATGTGTACGCATGACAACTGTTGCTTGCCTACATAAGAAGAGAATATTCAGCCCACGACACTTTTATTGTGTGTTTGTAATAACATTATACTTTTTTCCCCCGGATATATGTACATACTCTTTCTTAATCCATAAATAACAATTTGTGGATTTTATGTATACAAGCTTTTTTTCTACAAACACTATACAAACATATTACATATTACAACAAAAAAAAATTCTATGATTTATAAAATATTGAATAAACATTGAATATTTTGGCAAGAATCGTTCAAAAGATTTACTACTCTTTTGAACAGTGCTACACTATCATACTTCTGGATGGAAGAATTATATGTGATTATATATTATAATTTTATATATTGTAATATAATACATATTATATGATTATAATATTTTCATTGTTTAAATAGCAATCAAAACTATCAAACACACAACAAACTCGATTATAAATATTGAATTTGATATTGAATACATTACCTCCCCACTAGAGATGTCAAACTATCAGTCAGTCAATCAGCCAACCAACCGACATTTTCTTTTAATTTTATACGCCTATCCGAAACTTTTTGACCAGCAAATTATTAGAAATGTTTGTAGCATACCAGTTAATGTCTACTTCACTCTCCATTTTATTATAATACTGCGAGAGTCACCAGTTTATAAAAGCAAACATAAATTTCGTGGTGGGACATTTACTCTCGATAGTGGCAAAAACTATCTATAGCAGTTAAATGTTTATATGTTGTAAAAAAACATCGATAGTAACGAAAAATATAAATTATCGATATTATCGATAGTGCCATCGATATTTTTACACCACTACTCTCTTGTGAAGTGAAATGGGTTATCAGCTGAAACCAAAAAAAAAAAAAAAAAATATTAATTATTACTATCGAATCAGAATCATTTCAATACAAATCTTGTCATCACTGTTAATGCCACATGTGTGGAAATAACTTAATAAACAAGTGTATGGCTGACTTTCAATAGTAGGTAATACTAATCTAACATAATTGCCTAGAAAAGAAATATTTAAGATGTAACCATCAACTCTGATAGTAACAGTTGGTTGGTAGGAAAAACTGCCTAATAAATTAGTATATCCCACATTCGATTCTGTTTTTACAACAAAGAGCATGTAATGATTCTATTGATATAAGGTTTCTTGCTTTTCATTTTCTGACATCGGTGCCCGAGCTCTCTAATATAAAGTTGCTGCAATATCAAGATTTATTTTCCACTGGGAATTGTGTTCCCCAACGATTGGTTGACCCCGATAAGAACTAATTGTGGTACCATATTGGACCGAAATGTTGGCATAAGTGGGAACTCTACCTCGAAGGGGTCAGCCACCTAACCTATAATAAATTAAGGAGATTTTAATAAAGATCACACCTTCATAAAACTCTTGGGATGGTTGAGAGATGGCAAACAGGAGTTGTAATTATATGACGGAATAACTATTATTGGTCTTATAAAGTAGCTAATAAGACCGCAGTAAGTTGTGCCCATTAACTTTTCTATTATTAAATATGTTTGACTTGTAATTAAAGCGAAAGAATCGTTAAGGACTCTACTTTAGATATAATTTTTTTTAGATATACTCTTACACAAACTCCCGATATAACTACAAGAAAGTATTTGGAATTCATTCGGAAGAACGTTTATGTAGTCCCTAAACCTCAAACAGAAGTTAACTGAAGAACGAAAATCCAGTTTATTCGGTTTTCAACTTCGGGTTCGTCAATTAATTGCGTATATACATTACAGTTAAGTATATAGCTCGTATAAAATATTCTTTAGATCTTATTTTCTATCTGAATAATACTACCTGAAGTAGATACTCCTGCGTTTAGTCATCAAGATCAAATGCTATTATTGATTTGGGAATATATATTTCTTTATTGAGTTTTTGTGATAAATTATTGATTGAATATCATTTTTATTTGTATTAGTATCATTGAGAAATTTCACTATTTTACTACATTTTGGTCCACATTCGATGTACGACACTTTTATCATCATTTTGTAGTTGTGGCAACATTTTTTATGTATACACACCCATTGATTCTAGTAAGGATTATGGTTTCGGAGGAATGGATCTTGGAGGACTAAATTGTTATATTTATTCTCGTTAGTGATTGAATGAAATAATTATTGATTTTACCGGAAATATACGAAGGTTTTGCTGCGCATGAGGTATGTGGGTTAGTTGTGGAAAAAATTTGTTTCCAACGCAAAGAAATGGATTCACCCGTAAGTTTTTTTTATTTTTCTTGTTTTGTTGAAATCATATTTTTTTTTTTTGTTTTATTATAAAATAAAAATAAAGAAACAATTTGAAAATAAAATTGATTTTATTTTTATTTCAAAATTTTAGCTTAGAATGCCTAAAATTATTAACATTGGGGTTCCTGTGCTTTCCTATGTCTTTCATTAAGAGATTCCTATTTTTAAACTTAAATAAAGATCTATTGATGCCATTATGTGTGAACAAAGCATCGAACATATGTCTGCCACGGTTTCTGTGGGCGGGAAGTGCATCGGAAAAGCCAAATTTCCAATAACTCTGGCCCATAAATCGGACTGAATTTGACAGGTGGCGTAGGTTATGGTGGCTTTGCGGTGCACTGTGGTGTTAGGTTTATTCGCATACACCTGCGACTTAAGAAAGCCGCTCGAGAAGAAGTGTAACGGGTTCAAATATCCTATTTAGGTAGCCCATTCACGTAACTCAAATGTGATGTGAAAAAGCTATGCTAAAAAAGCTATGTTTGTTGAAAACACATTATTTTACTCCACTAAGGGTTTAGTCCCAAGTTCAGACACCGAACTTTATTATTGGAATATCAATTTTTTATTTCTCGAATTAATTAATTAACCCGCTATAACAATAATATACTACAGGCAACATACCGGTTTTTTCTCAGCTATTAGGTTATGAAAACTATTGTATAGACCCTGTTTTTTAAATATGTAATGTGCAAAAAGAAAAAGCAGATTGCTTCTTCTTGTTTTTAATTCCGCAACCTAATTAGAGTTTTTAAAAATTTCAAGAACTATGAATGCGTTTAAAAAAAAATTTTAAAAAAATAGTTTCGCTGTCGCTTTTTCGTATAAATAGTGAAAATCTGGAATGTATATATTTAAATAACTATTATTACTCTCGTATTTCGAATTTGTTTTAGTTATTTGGGAATTAAGGAAGGAATTTAAAGTTTGTATCTTGTAGGCTACATTATGTGAAAAGGGAATCTATTTCTTACAAAATAGTAATATTTTGATATTTTGTTTTAGAATGGCTCGTCAGCACAAATTTAGTGAACGAGAATATTATTAAAGCATGGGAAGATAGTGAGGATGGAATTAACTTTGTTACTAACAATTTAAATGATCATGATGTTGGCGAATTTATTGAAGAATCTTTAAGAAAACGAAAGTTATCTTTCGGTACTAAGTAACTCTGAAGATGACGGTGAACGGACTAAAAAAGAAAAGTGCAGTTGAAAAAGAGCAATCTTGAGCTATTCTATTCTATTTATTTTACTTCAACTACCAAGCAGTAACTGCATTTTATTTGTACACAATGTTTTCAGAGGGGAGGATGAGTTGTTTAAAAAAATCATTACTTAGAGAAGCTCAAGACATCCATAAACCGTACCAGACATCTACAGAAAAGTAGAAGCGAAGAGATCGACAAATAAAGGATAATATCATTGCGACTCAAAAGCTTGAGAGGTTTAAGCAATGGAAACATGCAATTAAATTAAAATCATCGTTTGAAGTCCTTTATGTTGTTCGAAAAACAGTTTTGTAGCCTCAAATTGATAAGTTGACACACTTTCTTGATATCGCTGCAAATGATTATTGCTTTTTAGACGTGGCAAATAATATTAAGAGTTGCTTCCTTAATAAAAATTTTGATATGAAATATGAAGACTTTTGTAATTATTTATTATGATATTGGAAGTGCTTATAAATATAATTAAAAAAATCGATTAATGTATGCAATTGTTTCGTTTTGTTTTTTTTTTTTTTTTCAATAACTAGTATATGTAAATATGTGTATGAGTACATACATATGTGCAATTAAAAATAGCACCACCCATATACAAATTTTTTTTCAAAACCCTCATATTTACATTTGTGAGTTTAAGAAACTTTTGAATACGTTTTAACAAGTAAAAAACAATAAAAAATTTAGGAAATAAAAAAATCCAAAATTTTATTTACCGTTTTTAACGAACTTAACAATTTTTGTGAAAAAGTAAGAAAATGAACAAAAAAAAATAATTGCACCGCTTTCCAAATATGCTCTTAAATTATAAAAAAAAAATAAATAAATAAATAATAATTTCTTTACTTAAAAATATTTGTACATTAAGGGTAAAATTATTGTAAAAATTTAATATTTAATTGCTTTGCCTTTATTGTAAATAAATTGTAAATAACTGCGCATTGCTTTGTCATTGATTCACCCATCGCCATTGGCCATTGGCATCGTTTTAGACGAATTTTGTACCAGAATTCCTCAATAACTTTCCAAAATGATTCGGTGGTGGTTGGCTTAGAAGCAGCAACTACTTTTTGACATCAGTCCACAAACATTGCGTTGCCTTCTTACTGGTATTCTTGGGATCATTATCCTGTTGGAAGACACATATCAACTGCATCTCACCTTCTGCATAGGGTATGCTACCACAGTATCCAATGTATTGGGCCTACTCCATAATAAAAAAAAAAATGCGAGCCAATATTATTACGCTCGAACCTCCATGTTTAATGGTTTTTCTCGCATATTTGGATTGTATTTGGAGTTTTGAGAACGCCTGATGTACGAGCGAGAACCTTTTCCAACAAACATTACAACTTTGCTCGCATATGTCCATAAAATATTCCTCACCTTTCGACTGATCAATTTAGATGTTCCTTTACAAACTTTATGCGCTTGCAGATATGTTTTGCGTTTAAAAGAGGATCCTTTCCTGGGCTGCATGCTTTTATATTATGTTCTCTGAGACATGTGCAAACTGTTTGTAGTGTCGCTGTTATATTAAATTCCTTTTTTAGCTTAGTTATGCTTTGAAAGGATACTTTTTGCTATCGCGGATCAACCTTTTGACAAGAAGCGGTATCCGGGCTCGTTTTCTTCCACGTCTTTTAGCCTTTTCTTTATAATTGCGTATCGAATCATTTTGTTAGAACAGGCAACCAATAGACCAACTTCCCACTACAATGTTTTCCACGACGCATTTTACTCAAAATATTGTATTTTTATTCAATTTGATAATCGAAATAATAAAAACAAAAGCCAAATCTTTTAAATACGTGCTTTTCATTAAACAATTTTCCAAAATATATCGATAATAATTCCAATAAAAGTACTAATTTTTATATAGGGGGCATACTAAGCCCAATGTATTTAATATCAACATTTGAAAAAAATATCAATACTAATTTCTTTGTTTTTATACTAAGAGAAATAGTTTCACAGTGGTGCTATTATTTGCTGGAATGCCGAGTCTTTCGGCATTGTTATCAAACGAGAGTATCCATTGTGCGAAGGATAGCCATGCGGCTCCTACTGCCTGTAAAAAGAGTGGGTAATATTCAAATTAGCTAAGCCCTACAATATGTCCCAGATTGCGAGCTCTGCACCGGCACTGGCCAACGCAAATGCAACACAATCACTAACGATATATCCATGTAGCGGAATCCTTATAAGAGTTAACTTTAAGTGATCTGAAATTTGCTTGAGAAATCCTGGACATATTGTGATATGAAAAATAAAAAGGACACAAATCCTCAGAGATTTGATGAAGAAGTAAAAGGAAAGTAAAGTAAAATTAGAAAATTTTCCACTTACTATAGAAATTCGCCCATCAACATCACTTATTTTTACGAATTTATGCTTAAAGTTCGTAAAATTTGGGGTATCTAGACCCAAATTACAGTACCTCCACTTATGGTATCCACTGTATAAGCTGTAAAAATTGAATTTTATTTATTTTTCTTACTTTCTCATCTAATCTCTAAAATTGGTGTCCTTATTAAATACGGACCCAAACCAATGATTCTAATAATTTAAAGCGGCTAAAAAGTACAAAATAACCTGACTTGCTGCATTTCACATTGAACGTAACCTGTTTGTGACAGCTGTAGTCTAATACACGCTCTAGCAAAACTGAGTGATTAACTATTTACAGTAACGTTCGTAACAAAGGATACAGTTTTCCGTTTATAAATTACAACAAGTTAATAGTCTCACATTGGAAAGAAATTCGTATTCGGTCTATAATAATAAGATTATTTTCAAAGCTCATTGATTATTTGCTTACAATCGTTTTTTTGATTTTGTTATCCTTAATGGCTGTCACTAATTTTTAATCCTGATAAAAAAAATCTAAAACGCGGAAAAATAAACTTTACAGGAAAAATATTTTCAAGTTAAATAAAATAAATTATAAAATATCCTGGGAATGATTTTATGATATATGATGATATGACTTGGATGAAAATCTCAATAAAACAGGACTAATGAGAACTTCACCAATAGTAATATATAAACACTAGATTAAATAATGCATTCATGCTGCGATGTGTTACACAAGAACAATTTAGAATTGTTTTCTTTATTCATTAACGTGATATGATAGGTTCACTCTGATATGTACGGTATTGATTTAGTTTAGTTCGTTTGATAAGAAGTTCAATATATCTGTCCCGACTACAGTTCAAAGACTTCACTTCAAAAATTAGATCAAGTTGATAGTGTTTAATCGGCTGCTCCATATGACTTTTCTGAATATGTCCAAACAAATGGATACCGATACTCCTGGAGTCAATCTGGCTAGCACATGATGCTAGAGATCCTCTAATAAGTACTATTTAAGCCTCATCCAGAGGTACATATATACGAATCAGATGCTTGAATAAATCATTTAAGAATTAATTTTATTGTGCAGCCTAGATATTCAATCCAATCTTACTATAATCCCCTGTAGAGTAAAATATTAAAAATAATATTGACGAATTTTGGAATACAGTGCAGTCGCGATAATATGAACTAAGCCCGTTCATATTTCCAAGAGGGTTAAATTGTTGAAAAAAATGTTGTTTTCTTTAATTTAATAACGAAAAAATAGACCTTGACCGTGCATATTTATGTATCTATGAGTGGCTTTTTAAGATTTGGTATTAAAATAAACATAAATAACTCGGGATTTCCCCAATTTCTAATGCTTTGTAACTGAAATTTGTATGCTTTAAAAATAAAAAAGTGTTCATATTTAGGGGTGTTAAAATTTTGGAGTGCTCATATTATCGCGAGTGCACTGTATACCTTAGTCTATGTCAGAGGCTAGGTTTAATGTCTAGATAACATTATCTATACGTTAAAGTTAACGATACGTCTGAATGGCATATAATATTTAACATCCTTTTAAGGGCAAAACAAACTAAAAATGTATTTTCTATGTTGTTGTGATGATTTATTTAATATGATTTCTTTTTATTGTTTACTTTTAATTTTT
>QOCX01000143.1:112908-172654 GCA_005959815.1 Sarcophaga bullata | reverse complement strand
GAAATAACTAAAAATTACATAAAATATCATAAAATAGACAACCTTTTTCAACAGACCTAAAAACAAGTTTAAAAACTAAAAATTAAATATTTTTTTATCCTATTTAAGTATTAATACTTCGGACGTCTTATATCTAATTCAGAAATTTAATTTCTATACGATTATATACAATAGTTTCAGACTAGATTTTTATGTTCTCTAGATCGAGATCGTTTGACATTTGACACAACATTTTTTATATAAATATGTCAAACTTTCCAAGGGCACAACCAAGCACAATATATTTTCTTTTTGGAAGCAGATCGTTCTCGACTAAATTTGAGAAAATATCGCACAAATATTTCGACAGGATTGTTGTGTCAAGCTTGGCTTGCATACAAGGTGTCATTAAGGATAATAAAAGTTTTGTCAGATATTTCTTCCTATTAAAAGGGTTTTTACTAACAGAAAATGTATAGTGGAAATAAGTTATGGTATGTCGGAATTTATAAATGCAAATTTGAATATTCCATAAAATAATGTCATGGGCCATCAATAGACTTTTCTTGGACATGACATTTACAAACACATTTATTTGGTCACGTATATTGAATCCATTTTTTGTTTGATTACAATATAAAATTATATCGGGTGTTAATTACAGGAAGAAAGCAGATATAAAAACTTGTTTAATAGTACGCATGGTAAATCCTACGCGTCACATTAGCGAATGCTTTATTTATTTTTTAGCACACAGTTTGTAGAACATTGTATAACAAGACAGAAATTCGGTCCTCATGCAAAATAACCTTTCATGTCATTATTATTACAAATTTTTAAAATTTATACAAACAAACAAACAAATTTTAAACATTACACAAAAGATAACCATCCATACATCTCCAAGACGTATACTTTACGAAAACAACCACCGTAAGCAACAAAAAAAGTCATTGAAGAATTGAGGATAAGAACTTTCTCTCTTAAAGGACAACAGAGCAAAAGATATACTTCTGAAGACTAATAAAAAATAAAACGACGAGAAAATCTTGTGTAAAATATAAATGCTTGTACAAATATGTTTTTCAACCATACAATAAAATACAATAATAAAATTGTTTGAGAAAAAGATAATATATTGTTATAAAGTTAAGCAATACCGCTCACAGTTAACGAAATAATTATTATTTTATTTTGTTATGCTGAAAGTTATTTATTTATTTGTGAATTATAAGTATAACCTAATTACAAATTATATTCTAATTACCTCAACTCTAGACTATCTGGGCACTATACCTTCAAATCATTTTAAATAGTTTTATCTCGCATCACTTAAAACATTTTCTCGGTGAAACAGTGTTCCTTTAGCGATATGTTCCTAATGCAGCCAAATTTAGATCATGTTTAAAAATACGAAAACTCCCAATCCTTATAGAGGAATGTCAATGAACGACTCTAATTAATTTGACAAAAGTAAAGAAACGAGATAACATATATAAATATTTGTTAATTTTAAAATAATATTAAATATATTTTATTATATCCGGTATTTAGTCTAGAATTATAATTATTGTATATTTAAGTTGTATTTTGTTTATTTAAATGTATATTTTTGTTTTGTTTCAATTGACTATATTTACAGTTAACATGAAGTGGGATAATTGAGGGGAAAGGAGACCAAAAATACTACAGATCCTAATGTTAATGTTAGACATAAAAGAAAATTAAGCAGTATTGCTTAGCATTAAATTCATACTAAATTCACGTAAAATACTTTTATAATGTTTCTCCTTTACGATTTGCACTTAATAATAGAATGGTTATATTTAATTATTTATAATAAAATACAATTTTATAGTGTTCTATATGTAAATGAATGTAAAGTATACTCCTCTCAGACTGTGCTATGTCGAAATAAGAGATTTTATCAATCATAATAAAATATGATCATCGCGTCTTTTATAAAACGATAAGTGAAATCTACGACCACACACATTTTAGATACACGGTATATGTCCTTTAGTTGTATCAATTGATATTACACAATTTTACATGAGAATGAAAATTGATTAAAATAATCAGGCATATACATAATACAACATGAATTTACATGAGAGATTTATGTAAAGCATTACAGACCACTTTGCTTCATTCATGCTCTCTTATGGATGACTTAAATTTGAAAAAAGTTATTTTTAATGTTTCTTTTTTTTTTTTAGTTTTATAAACAGTTTATATTTATAGATTTCAAGTGGCTAATGTTTAAATTTTATTTACTCTAATTAATAAAGTCTTATTATTTACGAAAAAAAAAAAAAAACTTTACTACTAAGTATTATTATTATTATTGTTATTATTTTGTATGTCAATTGATATAATGCTGTATACAAAGTATATTTAAAATGAATCTGAATTATTACATTAAATAGTATCCTGCATATAGTATATATACTGTATATATACTTTGTATGTATGTATACTTTGTTTAAATAGAAATTACATAATAAATTCAATATTTATTGTAAAACTAATTTGAAAATATTTTTTTTTTATTATTATTTTCTTTAATACATATTATAAAATGTAGGCCTAAAATGGAAATTTGAGATAGTTTATTTAAATAAGAGAAAATATTCAAAAGAATAACCTATGTTTTCATTTAGGTTAATATTAATATTTAAATTTATTTCGGTGCTCTTTCTTTTCCCAAATTTCAAAACAATTTCAAAACAATTTTTTGACCCTTCATACGAATACAAATATTTACAAAAGTTTCTGTTATAAATCCAACCTAACCTATCGGAAACAAAATAGAATCAAACACTATGTATCACTTGTGTATGCATATACAAATACATACACACTTGGCTTGAATAGGAATCGGATATGATAGATGGGCGTTAGAGAGGAATAAACAGGATTAGTATATTTGTTTTTGTTATTGTTTTAATTAAAAACTATATCGTGTTGTAGTTATTATTGTTGCTTTTTGGAGTTTTAATAGAATTTCATGTTCACTATATCCCATTTCGTGTGTAATTCTTTTCTTCTTCCTCCTTTGGCAAAAGTTATATTTAAGTAGAGTTCACGTATTTGCATTTATTTGGCTTATAAATACATAAAAGGACTCTAACATGCGAATGAATTGCCCGCCTTTGGGATAAAAAAATAAAATTAAACAAATTGGTTTCTTTATTATCTTTAGCATGTCTTTGTTTTTGATTCCAACATTTTTGAAATTTAACCAGCAACAACTTTAAGGTTAAATTAAACAAAACTGAGTTTATACAATGCTTATTTCCGTCCTTAGATTCATGCGTGGGCAAGTATATGAGTGTACCGATGGATGACACAATATACAATCTATTATTTGCGTTCATATGTCTTTGCTCACATTTTAAAGGAATTGTTATTGTACTGTTATACTCAATTAAAAAAAAAATCAGATTTTATTTGTGTGTTTGATTCTTGTCTGTCACTTGTTTACACGTATAGGTATTTATGTTGCAATTTTTTCTATACTCATTGTTTCTTCCTTTTCTGCTACTCTCTGCTTCCATTCAGTTTTTTATGCTTCCGACAAACTTTTTTTTTCTGATTCACATTTCCTTTTAATATAACAACTACACTCAGCTTTTCAATATCACTCAAGGACTCCGTTAAAAAAACTTAACTGTATGTGTGTTGGTAGATTTTCTATAATGTTATTAGGGCATCTTGAAGTGTGGAACTGACACTGCCGGTGGCTCCGTTGACAATGCTGTTTGTATTTGTATTTGGTGATGTTACGTTATCACGCACTGCCATTTCGTCTGTATCCTCCATTGCATTCATGGCAACGGCTAAATCCTTATTAGTTTCGTCGTCACTGATAGGATTATGGTTCATGTTGTTGGGGCTGTCTCTATCTGTTTTACGATTACTACAGTCGTTCTCATTTTTACTATTGCCGGAGGTGTTGTCATCCCTTAAAGACATGGTAGTCGTCGACAACGTTGTTATTGCCGTCGAATCAGCTGACGATGTCGCCATGGAAGCCGATAGATCCGAGGCATATGCAACAAGTATACCAGAGTATTTAATTCCATTTAATTCAAGGTTAACGGCTAACTCTTGTTCGCCATTAGCATTTGTGCCTTTAAGAAAATATGAAAATAGAAAAAAATTACAATTATTTTCATTTTCCTCTGTTAACAAGCTATAAAAAGTGGTAATATTTAAGCGTAAGATATAAGTGCAATAAACAATAAGAAATTGAGTCATTGAGTCATTGACTTCAAAATATAATAAAACTTATTCAAATTTTTATTATTTATTTACTTTATTTATTTATTTACTTTATTCAAAATGATATTTATTTAGTTTTTAACTTCCTATTTTTAAATTTAAATAAAACAATGTGAGTGTGAGATATAATCGAAAGTTTTTGTTTATTTGAAAGGTCTACTGGTGACATTATGTGGGGAAAGCAGCATCGATGGATGTCTACTACAGTCTTGGGTGGAGCGCATCCAAAATGTTCAATCTTCTGTGACTCTGGCATACACATCAGGCTTAATTTAATAGATAGCGCGTGTTACGTTGGATATGAGAGCCGTTCTTGGATGTAAAGTGAATTGGTATCGTTTCAAATTCCAGAATTTTATTTATTCACGTACTACACTGAAGTTGATTTTTCAATTAAAATTTGTTACAATTACCAACTGCTTCAGAATCCATTTAATAGATATAGCTTCAACAAGATAATCGTTATCAAGCGTCAAAAGTCCCTATTGAAACGCCCTATACATACATTTCTATGTTACATATTTTAATTGCCGAAAGGAAAATATTTTTAGAAATAAAAAACTGGTTGGTTTTTATTTTACCAGTTTAAATAGACTTTCGTTTGAATGTTTTATTTGCATTTTTTAAAAATCTTTTTCGATATTCTTAAAAAAATGAAAAAAAAGAGAAAATATAAAATACAAACACATACCATTCCGCGTTACTCGAAATTGCATTCCGGATAACAGCTTTAATGCTTCGAATGGACCCAACGAAGGCGAACCGACCGCTGTCATATTTTCAGCACAAGTTCCGCTAGAACTTGCCGTGTTATGCTGCTGGGTTTGTTTGGACAATTGAATTATCTTGGTAGAGACGGGTGATATGTGACCATTGCCAGCGGATGCTGCCGATGTAGATGGAGAATTTTCAATAGCTGAATCGTCTGATTTATCATTATGCACGCTGCTACTGCTACCATGATGTCGTGGTGCTCTTACTGATTCACCGTTTAACTGCTGGCGTACAGTTGTACCATCGTGGGAAATATTGACTGTTGTATTATGGTTACCTTCTTCTTCTTCGTTCTCTTCGTCTGCCTCAACGTCAGAATGTAACTGATGGTCACCTTTGTAGTGAAAATTTGTTGCAGCTGCGGCTACAGAAACTTCTCCCATTCCAGGAGGTAAATAGAAACTGGCACGTTTGGTTGGTGGTGGTTGATGGTGGTGAAATTCGTCTTGTTCATTTGTTTCAGGACTGGGTTCTCGTTCTCGCTCACGTTTAATAGTGGTGAGATTGGGAGGCGAATCCGATAGGTTCAAAGCCTCGCTACTAGAAAATAAAAAGAGAAAAGGTCAAATTTGATTACAAACTATGTTCACTTTTACACCTCGTTATTGTTGTCTGCGCTAAATTTTATGACAAAAACTTTTACAACTCACCGTTGTGTTTCGTTGACTGTAATACCATGACTCGTCGAGAAATTAGCATTTCCGCCACCATGTGGTGAAGTACTAACAGAGGGTGCTGGACTGGTACTGTTGTGATACATTTGCCACAGTGCTACCCGTGACATTTCCAGTGCATTTAATGCTTCTCTTGTACTTATTTCGGGACTTTGCGGTCTCTGATGCTGTTGTTGTTGGTGCTGCTGATGCTGTTGTTGTTGTTGTTGCGTCTGTTGATGCTGTTGATGATTTTGTTGTTGGTGGGGCGATAAACCCATAGAACCAGAAACATTATTAATGACATTCTGTTCCTTTTTAACTTGAATTAACTTTAAATATTCAATCATTCGCTGTTCAATTTCTTGCGTAACCAAATTTGGAACAAATGAGGGCTTCATTAGTCTATGATGAGCCGCTGCAGCAGCAACTGCAGCTTGAGCCTGCTGATTATTGGCAGCAGCTGCATGTGTAACCAAAGCTAAAGGTGATATTTGCTGCATACCACCCGTCAGTGACTGACGCGTTATCTGAGGCTGTAAAAAATTTATTAAAAACCTTTTTCTCCACGGCATTACGATATCTTCATACATACCATTTGCATTTGGCCATGCATTGCCTCATATTGACCATAACTGGAACGTCGACCCTCACGACGATTACCATCAATGGCAGCCTGCAATTCAGCTGGTGTACTAAGATTTTTTTTCTCACATTCATACGGATACAAATACTTCATATATCTAAAAAAGAATTCAAATTAAATTGTTTTTTTTTTTTAATCTGTGATCAAAATGTTTTGATTGCAAATTGATTGAAACAAGTAATAAAAGTTTTTTTTTTTTTTGAAATTGTTAAACAAAAAATATCTCGAAAAAAATTATTAAAATATCCGGGTTTTAAGGTGGGCTACCGGTTTGATCTCATACATACATACATACATACATATGTACATACATTATAGGCCACTATCCACAATCCTTTATCTGGTCTGGCTTACCGTCTCGCTTCTCAAGCGACCCATGTTGTGTACGTTAATTTTACTCATTAAAGGCAGGACTTATATTTTTCAAGTATTTCGTTTAGAACTTAACTTATACCTACCGTATACGTATTTTGTGGTATATAATTTGTATTTATTTTTTGTTTTTGTAATTAGTCCCAATTAATGTGCTGTCCTGTCATTCATACCTACACAATTACAAAAACTATCAGAAAACAGAAATCTGTCTCTTAATACTCCCAAAAATTTACCAATTTACCAACGATAACAGTAATATCGCATATTTCTACAACTACACGATATTCATACTATGCATATATGTACATAGTATATACATACATACATATATATAGTACTTTATCTCATTTTTATTTATATACGACTTTAAAATACATTTTGTAATTACAATTGTATTATCGTCTACAACATTATTGAAATGCATAGACATACTGATTGTCTGAGCAATCGAACAGTGGAAATATTAACATAATTAAAGAAGGTGTATTCCTCATCAAAAGAACGTACTGTCCTACGATGATTTCAATTGTAAATTGTTCAAATATTTCAAAAACAAAAAATGTGTCGTTTCCACAATGAAAATATGTGAATACAGCTTTATAACAATTTTCTTTTCAAAACTGATGCTGTTCTCTAGCTCCCACATATGTGCGTGTGTAACGTGGCTTTCTGAAACTATTGGATACCAATACTTACCATTAACGCCATACGGCAGATTTATTGGAAAAAGTAGTATAAAATTTAGAGAGCGGAATGAAATTCCGTAGAATATGCTTTGAGGCAGAGACATAACGAATAGAGGCAATGAAATCTCAGATATTTGACTCCTGATTGAAAACCTACAATCCACCAATGGATTTCGGATTTCGTAAATTAAAAAGCTTTTCTTCTACTAGTCTGATCTGGTGTAGGTCTCGGACGAATTAGTGGCATGATTTTCTGTCTACTCTCAGCTGAAAGATTTCGATATAAGAATTCCCTGCTTATAAGCACTGTTCTGTACGCCTAAATAAATGAATGGCCGTGTGTACAAGATCATAGATTTTTAACGCATACTGTACATTCTTTTTTCTTTTTATTCGTTTTCTATTTCCATCTCCAACACTCTTCTCTTACCCACACTACACTACGTCCTCTTGTATTGTTGTTTAAAATTCATCATCAATACATATTTTGCATTTAATTTAATAAACATTTAGGGACTCAATCAATAATTGTCTTTACATGAGTATATGCGAATATTTATGTGTGTGCATATGTGAAAAATTATATTTATTTTGTTCTTCATATGCAAGCACAATATAATGGTCATTTGTAAAACAAAAAGTCAGATTCAGTAAAATCTGAAGACGATATTTTTGTCCGTCTTTTCTTCTGATTTACTGTGATTATGTGTTTTCTGTAGATAATATCGATGGATGTTTGGGTTTGATGGTTAATGTTATCCTTTGTGTCTGATGGTTAAGCCATCTCGTTCGTATGGTTGAATGGATGTTTGTTTTGTGAGATGTTCACTTACAAATCTTTTTTCATAACTTCACTTTCTGTGAATTAACAGGTAAACAAAAAAAAAAAAAAAAGAAAAAAAAAAGGAATGACAGAGAGGTTGAGAGAAAGGAAGGGAGAGAGAAAGATAGAGGGATCGAGACAAATAAAATGGTAAGTTTTTGTTGTTTACATTTGCAATCACGAAGCAATGAGAGATGCCGATAATGACGATTATGCTAATTATTAAACAAGATGATTACGAATACTACAACCCAACCGTAATATTAACCCATTACAGAACCTTAGGTACATATACACACATATATAGGTATGTATGCTGAGAGATAGGAATTCACAAAGTTAAAATTTTTATTAAGTTCGTTTATATCTACTAAAATGTTAGTCCGATTTAATTCAAAACTCAATAAAAAAAAATTATTTAATGTACGTAGTTTATTATTATAAAAAATAAAATTCTTTCTTTCAAAAGATTAAACTATGCTAATTAATTAAAATTAATTAATTAAAAAAAACTTAAAAATTGCCCAATCAATAATAATTTTTTACAACAATTAGTTGTATTACTTAAAATAAAATTAACAAAATTAAAATATTTCATAGGAATATCTTCTAGATGAACGTAAAATATTTTTTCAGTATTTTGTTGCAAGTTCCTTATTCACTATTACAGCTACGCAACAACTTCCCATTGAATCGACATCTTTCAACTGTAATGGAATCCTAAATGTTCTGCGCGGCTTTCCAAAGGTCTTCAATTCCGTTTTATTGCAGATACGCCTTTCTTTATGTCTGCCCACAGATTTTCGATGGGGATCAAATCGGGGGATTGTGCAGACCACTCCATCACATTGACTGAGTGTGTTTTGGGCCATTATCTTGCTGGAAGACCCACACCGGCGGCATTTCGTAGGAGGCATACGGTAACATTATTTCATCGACGATTTGTTCATATACCGATGCGTCCATTGTGGTTTTTAATCAATGTATGGATCTTACAGCTTGATATGAAAAACAGCCCCATACCATAATACTAATATGTTTGATAGTTTTTGATGTAAACTGGAGCTTGTATTCACTATTAGGTTGTCTGCGAACAAAATATCTGGAACCCTTTCCACTAAAAAGAACAATTTTGGACCCATCTGTCCATGGCACGTTCCTCCACTTTTCTTTCTGCCAATTAGCATGTGCTTTAGCGAACGACAGTCGTTTTGCAACATGCTTAGAGGAACAGAACTGCACTTTTCCGGGACTACAAGCGTTAAGATTGTTGTCTCGTAGTCTTCGACGAATAGTTTCCACACTTAACGGCACATCCAACTCTTTTGTGAGTTCCGTAGCTGACATAAACGGATTACAAAATGCATTTCCTACCACGGATGACAATTTTTTTATTCACGTTTTTCACGCGTACAATGCTTTCCGCGACCCATTGCTATATAATTTTAACAAAAATATTGTGTAATTCTACACAAAATGTGTCAACAATCTTTTGATTCTTCTTTTTTAGATAATTTAGGAAACTAAAATTAGCAAAACCCCAACTGGTGCTATTAAATTGACTGCATGAAAAGCAAAATGTTAATAAAAAATCTGTCATTACTAATAGACTGTTAAAAAATTTAAGAAAAAACAGATGCAAAGTAAAATAAAATTTTTATTGTAATTGGTGCTATTATATTAACCTATAACATAACATTTAACATGAAATAAAAATTAACAATTTGGGTACTCTTTAAAGAAAACGTCGCAAATAAAGTATGTATATAGGTACGTACTTATACAATATGTATCCTTTGAACTGATGAGATGCATGCATATGTACATATGTACACACGAGTCACTTGTGATTTTTATATCGTAATATAATAAAATTCTGTTAGGGAAAGTTGTAGCTGTGCAACTACGATTAAGTGACAACGTTTCATTAAAATCAGTATCGTCTCCATTATCGTCTTATTAGCATTTTGATGTGTCACTCTTTTCTGGCCATATTAGAACTTATTTACATAAATTCTCAAGTGTTTCACATCTAAACAAGTGCGTTTTTATGAAGAGGCCCTTACATGTATGAGTTTGTGTGTACCCATCATGCAACAACAGTCATATTTAAATATTAGTTGTAACGTTAAATGTTGATTTAGGTAAATCTATGACGAAGTGATAAATAACCTGTGCATGCAATGCAAGTGTTTTTCGTGTATTCTAATATAAAATTCTTCTGAATTCAATTTTCGAATTTCGGTTTTCATTTAATCATTGGCAACAGCACAGACCTCCTCAGCGTAAAACGATTAAAAGAACAGCAAGACTCATAAAAAACATTCGAAAAGCCCTGATGCTACATAACATAACTTGTCATTATAACTCTTCAGTTAGGATTACGACCTAGCTTCTTACACCACCCATATTGTGTGTTTATTTTATACATGAGTAGCGAGACCTACAGTTAAAAGTCGATTCCGAACGACAAACTTTTGAAAAAGTTTTCTTGACAATTTTATTCACTATCAAAGTTTTTGCCAGAAATCTGTTGAGAGGAAGTCGCCGAAGAAATATTTTTTTCATATTTCGTTTTGTTTGAGATGCCTGGGGTATGAACCGTTGCCTTACGGTCTAATAAGCCAACACACTACCTCTTCATAGACATCCCCCAAGCATTTCACAAGCTCTGGCACAATGGTTTGACGTACAAAATTGTAAATATTTTATATTCACACAAAATCAAATTCTAATTTACCTCTTCGGAAAAGGATTTCTGCTAGCGTACATCTTAGGGCCATTCTTGCATTTGGCGTTCACTGCAGATATGCCTATGAGCTCATTAATTAACACTTCAACCTTTTCGAATGATATAAGGACTCATGAATACCCTGTACTTGGTTCCGCACTGCTCTAATCCCATGTTAATGAAATAAAGAAATGGTTAGATGAAGGGATAATTAAAGTTAATGCTAGCAAATGTGTCCACATAACATTCACGATTAAAAGACCAAATTGTCCTCCATTGAGTGTTAATGATTTAAGAATACCAGAACAAAATCACATCAACTACCTCAGTTTGCAATTTTATCGGCATCTCACATGGAAACATACCACATTGTAGCAAAAATAACTCAAATAAAACTAAAATATGCCCAATTGTACTAGCCACGCACGATCAACTCTAAATTTGTATCTTACTTAAGGACTTGTAAAGTTAATATGTGTAATATGGCATACAGTTATGGAGAACAGCCTCATCATCCAATGTAGAAAAATTGCAGAGAAGATCGTTTAAACTTTTAAGAATGATTATATGTGCTCCATCGTACATCAGATACAACAACATCCCTAGGGATATCAACATTCGCACTATTCAGGAAGAAAACAAAAATTTATACAATTTTGGCACCGGTAGAACCGACTAGCTGCCTGCAGTTTCTCTTCTACTATTACGATCAATTTTTTACAGTTCGATAAATTGAGAGACGAGAGAAGAGATCTCTGGTGCAGACATAATCAGTAATAAGGTGCTTATAGAGCTGCAAGGAATAGCAAGAATATTATTTTCGGTTCAATGTGCCACTAGTAAAAACTGAGAGAGTGAAAAAAAATGACGAAACGCCGAAGCTCATCAGTAACCGTATGGATATTTTACCCGGTCCGAAGTTAAAGGCATACTGCAGAATAATCCCATCAGCGATGGTGCTTATCATTTACCACTTTTGTAGTGATTATAGCAAGACAAGGAACCGAATCAGAACTCCACATTAGGGTTCTCGAACGGTGGGCTTACAATCTATTGAGGCTTCATGGAGAATAGCAAAACTGACAATTTCAGCAAATAAGTTAATAGTATAATGTTTCCTGAGAATGAAATAACATTTCTCCTCAGCAGGTTACTGGATCCAGTTAAAGCTCTAATTTCAATTAAAAATAAACGAATTTAAATGCAATTATATGACTAGTTTAGCAAAAGAAAAACTATTTTAATGAATAATTATTTGAGATTTTATCGTTCGTTAATCGTTTCCAAGCAAACATTTATGCTCAAAAGTTAAACCGCATTTAAGACTGAATTAGGCATATGCCCACATGTGCACATTTTTTATTTTAATTTCAAAACAATGCTTAATTATTTTATTATTAACTTTCACAATATTCAATATGTAATCGATATTTAATATATAATCGACCAAGAGTTTTGCAAATGTATTGTTTGAGAAAGGCTTTGGTTAGTATAACCCGACAAGTTACTACGAGATTCATTAGACGGCATTATGACCTGGCAAGTCGAATGAATGTCTTTTCCCTTCTTAATTCTCCATAATACGGTACTAATAAACAGTATTATTTTGGGTACTGATTGCCTATGATAATGAGTAATAACAGTGAAAGGAATAATTTTGATGCTACAAACTCTTTTAAAGATAATTCTGTGGAATAGAAAGCGGTGTTTGGAAACGAAAGTTGTAGTGAGACGGAAGCTCTTTTCTTTCTGACATTTTTCTTTTACTGACAATTTAAATTATTGTTGAATAATTGCAATGAAAAGAGATTTCAATTATGCAAAAGACTTTCTAAAGTAGCCTGAGAATAGTAGTAGCCGGCTATCTAATCAGATACTGAAGACCATCTGTTTTAGAATAAGGATCCGTTCCAGCCTAATGTCTAATTTCCATGATGAAGGAAACTCATTACATGGACGTTTTCTTTTTCGGTCACCATTGTCGTGAATTTTTTTTTTTAATTTCCCATTACCAAACATAATGTTACGTGTGGCTAATTAAAGTTTTAGACATAAATATTGTATACCTATGATCAAAGCCTCTCATCTAGATCTCATTTCTTTAATGCTTTTTGATTTGGCAATCAAAAAAATAAATTTTTTACAATTTATTAAATTAAAGTGAGGTTATAACATTAAGTTGATAACATTAGGAAATCAAAAAAAAGGAAAAAAAAATAGCCTTTTGTACCAACCCAACTAACATTGCAGTAAAATAAATTGAAGCAAATAGCATTAGAATTTTTGTAAGTGTTTTCAAGAAAACATTCAATAAAATTTCGATTTTTTCATTCGTAGAAAAAGAGTTCAATTGTTATTCATGCATGTGTGAATGCATATTATAAATAAATTAAGCATTTCTATTGGTGGTTGGCTGGTGTAAATCTATTGCCAGCAAGATGAATTGGAGAATAATAGTTACAAATACAAAAAAAAAAAAAAAAAAATTAAAAATAAAAATAAAAAACTTATGTGTAATATAATAAATTTTATGGCAGCCATTTTTAATTTATTAAAAAAAAATTTTCTATTGCCGTTTATTCTCTCCTCCACAAATATTTCGTAGATAGAATGCTTGAATGCATATATGCGCAGTAATACCTCACACGCATACCATTAAACGCAAGTTAAACGTCATACATACTTATATTTTCGCGTTTTCATTTCCCTAAGTCAAGTCATTGACATCCAACAAAAACAACACCAATAACACAAACAACAACCAGTGCAAAACCGGACAACCAACCATCCAAATATCAACTCTCTTTAGCAGTCAACAAGCCAGCCAACCAGTCATTTATATGTACATAAGTTACCTACCTATCAACCCCCCACCCCTCCCCCACCTTCAGCATTATTTTTGTGGCCCGTTCTCCTTTCTTCTTTTATCTCTGTTTTGTTGTTTATTTACTTGGTTTTTTATTGACGGGAGTTGATGAAAAACTAAAATTTCATTTTAATTTATTTTTTTGCTTAGGTTTTGGAACGAAAGACTTGGAGACGCATAAAAATCATGACTCAAACATGACTGACCAGCTGACAAGCAACTGACAATCGAGCCAACACTGACAACATAACACACATTCACACTGTATGTAATAATGTAAACACAGTGAAATAAAAATAAAAATTTATAACAAATAAACTATAAAAATATAAAATGTTGCATTGAAACTAAATGCTAAATACTTACTACTGATACAAAACAAAAACAAAAACAAAAACAAAGACAAAAACAAAACAAAATAAAGAAAAATTCAACCAGCAAGTCAAAAAAAAAAGTTATATTAAGCATAGTGTATTTAATTTGTTTGTTAATAACTCTTTTCTATCCTACTTGCAATTAAAGGAGTGTAAGCCAACTTTGGTAACTTTGGGATTGGAGCTCTAACTTATCGGAATATCAATAAAAATCTTTCTTATTTTATATTAATTTATATTTGAATAAAATCTCTTCAAGACGACTTGAAGTCATACACAAACTATTTTTAAATTTTTTTTTGCCATTTCCATAGATTTTATTCCCATTAGAGAAACAATTTAAATGTTTTTTTTTGTTTTTGCTTTTTCGTTATACAGAGTTGTAGTTTTAATACAAAAAGATATGCTTTTAGTAAAAATAAATCGATTTATTAGACTTTTAACAAAATCTTGCAAGTTGTGTATTTCGTTTGGATATAAGCGAACTATGGAAGTCGAAATAGTCTAGTAGATAGTGTGTTGGCTTGTTAAACAAGAGGCCACGATTCAAACCCTAGCTCAGGCAATATAAAAAAACTATTTCTCCTCTTAAAATTACCATGAAAAAGTTTCTCACAAGTCTTTAGTTCGGAGTCGATTGTAGGTCCCGCCACTCATGTATAAAATTAACATATAACATGGGTGGTGTGAGAAGTTAGGTCGTAATCAAGACTGACGGATTGTAATAATCAACTATGTTTGTAAGCGAACTATTATATGAAACGATACCAATGATACGAACCAAATTAAACGGTAATTATTCACAAACTTTATTTTATGAATTAATCCATGAGCAAAATAATCCATCAGTTATATGCAATTCATATAAGTAGCCGAATTGACTTTTTCTTATCGAATTATTATTTTAAATATAAATTAAACGCTTAGAAGAAAAACTGGATCAATCTCCATCTTTTGTTTTTGGAGATAAAATTGCTGTTAAAACAAATTTGTCTATCTAGCAAATCTAATCTTTATTATGCGTTTTCTATCTACCTCACAAACCCATTTAAATATTATTACTATTAAATATAAATTAAATAAATTAAATAAATACTATTATTATCTATTAATTCAAATAATTATGTCAAGAATGAAAACGTTGGTACTACTTTATTATTATTTTTTGATAATATTATCTCAATGACTATTTAATAATACCGTAGAAAAAGCAATTACTGACACCTAAATTAAAGCAATTAATTAAATTAATACAACAAAGGCCCATTAATTGTTACAAGTATTCTTGGTTCAGTAATTGTCAACCATATCTATAACTTTTGCAAAGAATTAAAGCTGAATTCACCCATGGTTTCGGAACAAAATTTTTGTTCTGAAATAATTTTAGTTTTTTGAGAGTTTGTTCTGAAACGATTCACCCACTTCGAACAATTGTTCCGGAAAAACAAGGCTACCATATGAAATATGTTTGTAAACGACGTGTTAGTTTTACTATTAGGCAGCATTGTATCATTCTATATTTTAATATTCTTTAATTATTTTAATTATTTTTTAATAATAATGAACACAACATTAACCACCAAGTAACATATTAACCACCGAGAGAACCATTAATAAACAAAATGAAACAAATGCTTTGTATTTTATTATACATACAATATGTATAATATAATTAATATAATATAATATGGCAGCTCAGTTCAATTTTGCGTATAAAATTGAAGTATCTGGCAGCACTGTTCAATTGTTTCAGAACAAAAATTAAAATTAAACCAATTCAAGCTGAAAATGTTCCGTACAAAATTTACTCTCTTCCTTTCTTTCTCAAAAAGAGAAGCGTCAAACTCCATATAAAAAAAATGTTTCAAAATACAAATTTTGTTCCGAAACCATGGGTGAATCCAGCTTAAGTGTTCATTTGATAAGCAAGTAAGTGAGACCGCTGATTGTTGCGTACCTAAAAAAAATTTTAATAGTAATATGGACATTTAAATACCACTAGCCTCATTTAGAGTATTAAACAAATACTGTGGTATTAGGATGGGTACAAACAATTACGTTTAATTAAAATTAAATATTCTCGTTACACATTTAATTGTTAACAAATGCTGATGCCATGTTCTGACCTGAGCTGAGCTTTATATTCACCTTTAAAATTCAGCATTAGATATTAATTATCAGTTCTACATTAATTCTAGCAGATATTCAGAAAATCTCAAGAATTAAATTTATAAATATTCAACAATTCGCTCTGTTTCTGTACGGCGTGCTCTTATTACTAAGTGCCATAATGCATATTTTCAAATTGAATCAAATTTTTGATTATATAATATATAATGTATGTATATAATAATTTACGAATAAAGATAAATCGGATGAAAGTGATATTATCCATATGTACATGTATAATATAATATGATATAGAATGAATATAACATGATATAGATATACATATATAGTTGACTTTTATTTTCATTAGTATTTGACACACGAGACATTTTTTTTTCCAACGAAAAATGTTAGTTAACACAAAAAAAAAACTTTCATTGATCCAAACTAAAATATGCTGACGATAATTCAGACGATTACGAAAAACAATTATTAAATATTGCGTACAATACACATTTTGCAGTTTCAACTAGTAAGTAGTATTTTGCTTTTAACAAAACTGCAATTAAGTTTAAGAATAAATTTTAAGTTCAGTTCTATTTTTAGGTTTGTGAAATAAAGTTATAAAAAGAAATAAAACATGAAAAAATATTTTTTTATTACAGTTTGATAACAGTACCATAACCTATAACTTAAATTGTACACTCTCTTGACATTTTTGAATATGCATTGCGAAATATATAATAGGTCATCAACAGCTAATTTCGAATTATAAAAAAAGTTTAACAGATTTTGTATTGAATCATTGGAATTTTAGTGCTTAAAATTTATTAAAAAAAATAATTACGTTTGTTTAAGACATAATAAAAAATATATCGATATGTCCTTCATAATCGCATTTATTCAGTTTTGTTCAATTTTTGATTTCTGTATTTACATATAAATCCGAAATCCCATTAGGTCGAAAGTCTTTTAGTTGGAATTGAGTGATTTAATAATTTAAAGTATTTATTCCTGAAGAAATGTGTTTAAGTTTAGTGCAATAAAATTTTTTAAGTTTTTTTCTTTTTTTCTTATTATTACATAAAAACATATCAAAACTAAAGAACTTTAAACCACAACTTTTTTGTAGTATATATATGTACACATATATTATATATTTGTATCTAATAATATATATAATAAGAGTTTGTGTATCAAATTTCTTAAAAAATTCAAGTTTTATCACTACTTTTTAATGCCGAAAAAAATTTATTTTTCAAATGCTTAGGCTGCTTAATATATTCCGTTCTCCCGTTGATCTAATACCAATCACTGATCAGTTTTAAACGATCGTTGATAATAAGAAAAGTAAGTAAAAGAGGATCACCCAACACCATAATTGAGAAAAGACCGATCATGTAGCAAATGCATAAAGATGGGTAGTGAAGTGTCTAAAAATTGCTAAAATAAGTCAAATTTTTCATAAAAAAAATGCACATCGTGATAAAGTGATGTAAAGTGTAAAGAATACTGATATATTTTCTTAAGAGCAAAAGTCAAAAACCAAGGGCTCGAAGAAGAGATTAGAGGCATGAAACTATAGTAAGAATGGTTAAAGTTAATCTAGTCGAGTCATAACGAGCAAAGAGTATCTGATATTTATAAAGAATTAAGCCTGAAAATATTTAACGAGGCTTTTCCTAAAAGAAAATATAACTTTGAAAAGAAAAGAATAACAACCGCCAAGACTAATTAACAAAAACCTTAAAATTTTTAAAAACACAAGTTATAAACCGACGAAACAAAAATTAATAGGTCGAAATCGAATGGTAGCACATTCGCTCAGGCATCATAATGGAAAAATATGCTTTCACCACATGGAGCCATATGCTTTCAATTCCTCGTTAGATTCATGCAGGATTATAATTCCAAACACTCATCCGAAGGAATAAAAAAATTTTTTTTGTGAATACGGATGTTTTGGATCAGAGAGCTTAGAAATCTGGAGCGCAATCAAGGTTGAAATCTTAAAAGAACAATATAAGAGTATGGACTATGGTCCATGCTAAAAGCTTGGTATGTTCTGTCTAAAACCAAATTCGAAAAAACTATGGAAAGTGCGAATTTGTCATTAGAACTAAAAGCTTCAGTAGTAGTAGAATGAAACTGTTTGGTTAGCTTTAATCCTAGCCGTTAGAGTACATTCTACAATTATCAAGTTTCCCGGAAAAGTAAAAATTTAAGGCATTGAAAATTGTAATTGTATGTCTGTCATATACCAAGAATTTTGAAGCTTCTGGTGCCTGATGCCTTCTCTTTGTGAATATCTTCTCATTTTACAATTGTTATTATTCTTGTACAATTTTATTGTTTTTTTTGGACAATCAACGACTGCTTAAAACTAATTTCAATGTTGTTTGTCATAATCTGCCATCCTTTTGCTAATGAACACTCACGGTGTCTGTCTTTTTGTCTGTTTCGCTAGCTAAACTATGTTTTGTTTTTTTTTCTCTTATTTTTGTTTTATTTTTATTACTCTTAGATATTTATATGTATGTATGTATGTATGTAGATGGGAAAATTAGCACATTATTTAATGGATTTTTGTGTTATTTGGTTGATATTGTTACCAGACAAAGACTTTATGACTTACTGAGTTCGAAGAGTGAAGGCTGCACTTGTTATGCTCGATGGTAGATGCAGTCCCTTAATGATCTCCTGCCATAACTTTTTGTTAATGACATCTACGAGTCCTCCCCGAGCAATAACTAAATTATACAGTTCATAGAGATCCAAAACTGATTTGGCCATAATTGGTAGACGATTGATGGGTGTGCCTGAAAATAAACGTTCAAAAAATTATTAAAGAGAATAAAAGAAAAATTTAAAACAAATTCTTGAATAATGAAATATTTGAGATAGAAATTTTATATCAACGAAAAAAAAATTAACGACAATATTTTTAAATTAAAAATTATCTTAAATTTCAATTGAAATCTTAAATTTAAATTTAAAGGTGAAAAAAATTCAATTATTAATGATAACAGAGATATATCCGTTGGTTTCATGTAGAATGGCCCTAACTCACACTTTTTTCGAAAATGTTTTTTTTTTGTGATTCCAATGCATTTAATACAAATTTTGTCTGGAATGATAACAAATATCAATTAGGGCCATTCTACATGAGACCAACGATAGACAAAAACGCAAAAATTCACAGCTACAGGGGTGTATATACAATAAAGTATAATAAAATCGAAATATGAAAATATATATTTTCACAAAAGAACAATACAATATCAGAACAATGTTGACTGACGTTATATCCGACACAAATTTTTGCCGGAAAGCGATAACACTTTGACAAACCCCAAACCAAATCTCTTGTTCTATTTGCTAAAACTGCAAATCATTTTGAAAAGTTTGTTTTCTAAATTTATATTATAATATATAAATTGATTAAGTATAATGAATTGAGTAAAGATTTGGTTACTCACTCCAAAATACCAACGTTGTTATCACAAAATGAAGTACTTAAAAGCTTGGAGAAGTGTTTGGAATCGTTACCTTGTTGAAGATATGAGTGTAGTGGCACAGTCATTCCTTTTTAAATTTTTGTAGCTTGCAAATCGCTAATTCATTCAACCAGTTTAATGTATTATTTTTGTATTGTTAAAAACTTTTTATTTGAAACTTTTTTCTTTACAAATAAATATTCCGTCTTCTGATATTTTTTCGCTCTTACAAAAAATTAATTTTACCTTTTATATTTGAATTTTGCTATGTAAAACTGTAGATACACAACAAAAAAACAATACATTTAATATGAAATGTTAAATATTGGTGAAATTTTCACCCGTATTCTATTGGGCATCGTCAATAACAGACAACGCCACTCTTTGCGTATTGTTGCAAATATTGTTACTTTTCGATAAACTCTTGACATATGTTTTTGGCATACTGTAAGAAAAATTTGCGTTGATGTTGTCCTTAACTAACGTTGATTTTGTTGTTCATAATTCTTTTCGAAACTGTGCTTCACGAAGGCATTCTCTTCGCAGAGTTGAAGGGTCTTAAAATATAAAGGAAAATGTCCACAAACAAAGCAGAATGCAAAAGCATTGGATATTTAAGCAGATACAAGAAGTTTGTAAACAGAGAAGTCGGTCTTGTTTTGGGCACTGAAACCATTTGAATTAGTAAGCCATATTACTTACAGGTAGTAGCAGTATTATAGTAACTCATTTCGAATTGTGCCAATAACTACATGTAGTTGTTGCTTTTTTTTCAAGTTTATATCCTGTCAACTCTAATTTGCCTTGCTAATTTCGCTTGCTAAAAATGAAAAGTCTTAAGTAATAACAAACACACAAAAAAAGGTACACATAAACAAATTTTTCCAATAATAAAATAATAAACACTTAGCCGTGTTAATAATACTAGCTGTATTAATTAATTCCCAGCGACATCTTCCTTATATACTTAAGTGGTCATTACAATTCTTTAGTCAGAGCTTTTTTCAGAGTTCTAGCTGATAGGAAGTCGTCGAAAGAATTATTTTTTCATATTTCGTTTGTTCGAGATACCTGAGCCAGGGTTTGACAGGGCTCTTGTCCAATAAACTAACACACATAATAACTAGACTTCAGCCACTTCTAGTTTAGAACAATATGATATTTTACATTTTATACGAAAAAGTAGTATCAACAACAATAATCAATTCTTTCACTAACATTAATTTCTAGTCATACTAATTTTTTCGATCATTCTATTCAACAAAAACCATTCATCCAAATCCCTTTATACGAAAATTTACCTCAAATCAGTTTGAGTTAAAATAAAGCTTAGTCATGAGTGAATGGCGGCAAATATCAACAGAAAACACAAGAAAATATTGGAACCTGGTTGGGACCTTAAATTAAATAAATAAATCAATTCCAAATAGGTTAAATGGAGTGCCTGACCTTAAGAGATATCCTACTTAGTATTAGGTATAATATTTGAATACGCTGGGCATTTGAATTTTCTTTGGGGTACCTACACTTTTGCGGTGCAAAAATATGAAAACATCAAAAAGTTTTCCTTATTTTTCTTATGGTTTGAGAAAAACAGTAAAAATTTACTCGGTTTATATAAAATGAAAGCATATAACGTTATGAAACATTCATTTTTTTTTAAAAATTTTTTGCTTAAAATTCATTAAATTGGTAAAAAATATATTTGACTACGTAGACTTTTGTTGTTCACTATATACATATACTATATACATATATGATATGAAAAACATTTGTATAATTATTAATTAATTGCTTTTATTTATTTTATTTATTTATTTTTTTTTTTTGTATTTATAATTGCTATTTTTATTGTTTTTGTATTAAATTTTAATTTTCTACAACATTTTCTGCTATTAAAATACAGTAAGAAAAATGACAATGCTGACTAAAAACTTCGAAATGTATATCGCAATTTATTTATATTATCATATAAAAACTTGCAGAATAGTGTTTTGATTTTGACGTTCTTAAAATTGCGGTTGATGTTACCGTTGCCATCTACGGATTAACCGTAGATCGAGCATTAAAAGAATTCAGAATTCTAGCTTATGTATCACTTTTGATAGAACATAGAATTGTCAGGATTATTGATGGATTTTGTAAAAAAAAATTTGGTATTTTGATTTATTTTAATTCATTTTAATAAAACTATTTTATATTATTACATTTCAATAATAGTTTTATGAAATTTATGCCAAAATTTTTAATATAATGTACATTGCCGTATGGTTTTTGCGTAAAAATCAAATACTTCAAGTAAGCTTGGTTTTATTATTTTTTTAAATTGTAATAATTTGGCATCTAACGCCTTTGTTTTATGGCGATTTATAAGTTTCGAATTGTTTAAATGGGGTAGGTTGAAACCATTTGGTATAAGGCCATTGTTATATTTCGTTAGAAATATTTGTTGTCAACGTTATGTAAGGTAAAAAAGTTTACCTGAGACAGGTTTCCCTAAATACGGCTGTAAGTAGTTGCTACGCTGCCAATTCTAAACTGCAAACTCGATTTCGGTGGACCACGAAATTTATAAAGACCATAAAATTCAATTAGTTACTAAACTACAGCGAATAAATTATTGGAATTATTAAAAGCTGAAAGACTTTCGAAAAGGCGTAATAGGTGTAAATTTGTCATTATTTCCGAGTAGCACATTATCAAAGGGAATTATTGTGTTATCTTATACCTACGTAGTTGACGGAAATATTATTATCTGTAATTTATATGAAATAAAATATGGGACGAAACACTTTTTTTTTAATGTTTGTCTGTCACGTGAGGTAAATATGAGAAGAGCAGTAAGAAAGACTCCACAATATTTCAGGAAATAGCTGATAGCAATCTGCGTGAAAATTGGTAATATTTTCTCTTATCAAACTACTAAAGGCATATGGTTCTCTGTTCCAAGTAGTACCATCTTTGACGATAAACATCCCATTGTCATGTTTGTTGCTGCCAATACTTTCTTCAAATCATGAAACGAGCTTCTGTTTTCTTCTTCTACAGATTTTTTGGCAGCAGGAATATTACATGTATACATATATAACCGGTCATTACAACCTTTTATTATAAATAGGAAATGTCTGACATCTAACAAGTTAACACGCTACATACTAGACTACGACTACCTTCAATAAATATCAAGAACAGATAATTCGACATCTTCATTTTCATCCAACACAATAACTTTCAATTCTTTCTCAAGTACCATAAATAATGTATTATTTACGATAAAACTTTACAAAATCTTTGAAAACATAAAAAAATTTCAAACACAACACCAAAGAATCCCTAAGAAAGTCGTATGTATCAAAAATGATACCTAAACCACAATTATGTGGCTTATGTTTTTGAAGTTTTTAAGTCCTGTTTTTGTTAATTTTCTTTTTTTATTTGCTTTAAAATAATGGCGATAACAATACTAACGAATTCAAAAAATATCAGGCATTTAACTTTTTTTGAATTAAAGTTATAGAGTCTTCAAAATTGAAATTATATCATATTTGAAACAAAGCTCGATCTACGGTTAAGTAATAACGGAATAGTCACTGCAGCACAACCTAACGAGTAGTGTTGCAAGTAATCAAAAAATGCTAATCAAATTGGTGTCAACCATCCTGTGCTATCAACAAAATCCATAGACTACTAAGTAGTAGTAGCTGCAGTAGAAGATGATACGCAAATTTCGAATTATTAAACACTATCGGGCTACAGGGCATTGTCAGCTGCATGTAAAATATAAATTATAATGCAGTTTTCATGTTTTTCAATAAATTCAACATCAATTACGTTAAACCCTAGTTTACTTTGTTCCAGGCATAATGGGAGGGGCTATTTACACACAATTTATAACACTGCGTTTAAGTCTGCCTAACTCTTCCTTTAGCTTAATAGTTTAAGACTTTAGAATTACATATTTATATAAATTGTAAATGGAATTAATATTTTGGGATAGAAATGATAAGATTTTTAGAATAAATTCATGTCTTCAAGTTATTGAAGCTGTAAAATGTTTTTAAAGCAATTGAATGCGTTCGAAAAAGATATTTAAATCAGAATCATACGAGTATGTGTTTATTTATTTTATTTATTTATTAATTTATTGTAAATAAAAGAAATTTGCAGAACAAATATATCAAATATCATATTTAGTACATAACTTAATTCATTCAAAAGGAAAAAATTATGAAGCATCTCAAAAGAGGATCTAAAGAAGCAGATTCACACCTAATAACATTGTACAAATAATATCAATAAACGAATCGATAACAAAAAAAAAAAAAAAATGAAAAAAATTGGATAGAAATAAAAAAAGAGGTAATTGGTAATTTTATTTCATTATATCCATTAAAAGTTTTTTTGCCTTTTTTTTATTGCTGATCTTCGTTTTTCTTCATTTATTTGCTGTATTTAATTTCATATGATTTTTATTTTTGTTTCGTTTATTTTTCTTTCATAATGTTACAGGCTATGAAATATTGTTGGTTGCTTATGCAACATTTGTCGGATCGGATGAATTTTTTTTTTTTTTTTTTTTTTTTTTTTGAGAGAAATCTGAATAACTAAACTATGTTTTTATTCATGTTGAAGATACATAATTTTAAAATACTTTGGCGTTGATGTTTTTAGTAGATACCCTCAGAGGTATCGATCAAATAATTTGTGTACATCCAGCCGTTCTGTAAAAAAAAAACGAAATTCCGAAAAATAATTTATGAAATCCAAGTTGTTTTGATGGACAGCACCAAAATTAAATTTAATTCGTTCGCATACTGAATAAGGTAAACAATACATGAACAACAATCAGATTTTAATTACGGTGGCGACAAGAAAAAGTATTTTCGAATTATTCTGTTTCGATTAACTCTTTATATGCATGATAAATTTAATTCAATTTAATTAAAAGTTATCAACAAACTATATAATTAAGTTTAGACTTGATTTTCTTGGCAGTTGCCTGAAACATAGCCCACCGGAGTTGCGGGTGTTTGTTTGCTTTGTTCAAGTTAAGACATTTTCTTTGCAACAATATTAATAACATAGAACATATATAAATAACTTAGACTTCACTCATTCCGTACTTCTTAATTAGAATATAATTACAAATTATATTATGATTACTACGATATAAGTTAGATGTTATCCTCGGGAATCGAACATACAACTCTCACATCAACAGGCTAGTACACTACCAATTACGCTCACCTAATTCGTATGAGTTTACCAATTCCAGTGTGTCTATTAAGGTGAATCCCAAAAGCATTGATCTTAGTAATGTTGAAAAATTGATTCTGCAATGCCACGTTCAAAGTATGTATTCAACACAAAACTGTGCCGGATGTACTACCCCGTTGAACACTGGCTCCATACGACTAGAAACCACAACAAGTCACTTTTATAAACTACGAATTTTCTTTCAGCCGATAATATTATTTACCAGTTTGTTTTAATTTATGTTACAAGCAGCATTGACATTTGCAAAGTTGTCCCTTTTTTCCTCCAAGTTTTTTGAGATGCGAAAAAGTTTTCATTAAATTTGTTTTCTAACAAAACAAGTTTTTTTTCGACAAAATTCATTTTTAAATTTTTTTCAATAAATTCAGTAATTATAACACGAAATATTTACATTCTCAAATAAAATATTGTATATTTTACCACCAAACACCAACAGAAGGCACCGGCCTTCACGCGACAATAAATGATGTGACTTTACATTAGAGCCAAAACTTTAAAAAAGAGGATGTCACTTTTGCGAATACTATAGGTTCTATTAGACGTTTTGTGCGTTCCTTAAGCTTTGTTTTATGTTCAATGGATTTGTATTGCTTCTGTTTCGAAGACTGCCTTTTAACTTCTTCTAAAAAAACTCTGTTATATCCAATCTGTCCCTGAATTGAAGTTGAGATGTAAGCAGTCTGTTTGAAACCTTTGGAGATAGAAGCGTCTATATTCTCAGGTATTCTGTGTATTTTGTGCGCAATTAGAGCCCTTCTCACAATTAAAGATTTGAAATCATAACAATAGTAACTTGGAACCACTTTTTAATATATTTTTGGTCACAACCAAGTCAGTTAATTCTCCACAACGTCCAACCAATATTGTCATCCCTAACTGCCAAAAATGTAATTCTACGTTTCTATATAAACTTCGATAGTCATGGACGCGAATAAACCAATGATATTGCAAATTGCACCACACAGACCGCGTAACCAATTCATCTTCAGTCTGATAACTTTGATTTTTTGGTTCTTTTTTTCATCTGTCATGGTCTTTCTATGTTCAATTCCCGCAATTTCTTGGGTATTTTATTATAAAGTGTTCTTTTTTTTCTCTGTTCATATTAAATATTGTATATTGTCTTAGCAACAATACTATATACATACATATGCATATTTCTTGATCCATTTCGTACACTTATTTTCTGCTTAACATACGATGGCTATGTATATACATTAAAAATTTCTGAGATATATTGTTGGCAGGCGTTTGTATTTTCATTTCAATGATTTGCAACAACTTCATACAAACAAATAAAATTAATATCCATGAACTATGAACTGAGAAAAAAAATTTGTAAAACACGACCGTTGTACTGGTATTAACCTCTTGATACCGTGCGTACACACATGTACACCTTATGTTATGTCTACTTCTACCAGGTACTGATACCTTGAGATCTGTCAGTAATGGCAGTTTATTTGTTTTCTTCATGACATTTAGTTTCCATAGTTTCCATAAATATAAATAGACTGCATCTTTCCATTTGCAGTTTTTATTTTTTTTTTTACTTGAATTTTATGATTTAATTTTTCTTTTTCAGTACGTTTTTGTTATTTTTAAATATATTCGCCATAGTCTAGTTGGTAGTATTGTAATCTAATTTGATCGCAAACAGTTCAATCTCGAAGTGAAAATCAAAGGAAAGGAAATCCATCTGTAATGTGCTATTTTAAGTGGAGTCATTTATAATTGTAACTTTCTGAACTCTTATTCAAAAAATTACTTGAAATTAATAAACCTATGTACGACAGTATATACAAACATTTAAAAAATCAAAACAAAGACACACTAACATGAAGATGTGATTCGAAATTAATTTAAAATCAATCTGCATGCTTTCAAATTCTTTATATACATACACTGACGAGCATAAATTGATACATAATATAAAAAAGTGTGCACTTTATATGTGTTAAATATTAATTATTCCTTAACTACAAAAAAATAAAAAAAAAACAGCTTAAATGTTAGTTAACAGTATTTATCAGGTTTTGCTTGTTTCTCACTTCTGTTTAACTGCTGAAACTAGGCCGATTATTACCCCAATACGCGTCGTGCAATTCATTCAATTACACTCTTGTTTACAGCATTTCCTCTTGCCGATACCCGTGGGCCATCATCACTTAGAAATTTTTGGCAACCTCCAGGATATTTGATTGAAAGTACTATCTGACGACAAATGCCAACTTTTCCAACCAGTTTTTCTTGAAGAATAACCTTTTTCAGCTACAGCGACCATATTCTTTTCAACTTCAATTGAAATTTTCTTCCTTTTATTTATTTTCAGAAATTGCAAGAAAAGTTTTCCAAAAAAATGTCAAAATTTTTCTTCGCCACTGTAGTTTAAACACTAAATTATTTTAAAAAAAGAATTCAAAAAAAGAAATTCTTAATTAGAGGTACTTTCAAAACTGAAAAGCAAACCTGCAAAAGTGGATAAATGCAGAAATTTGACTTTAAAGTAGTTTTTTTTAACTATTTTGCTTCGTTGTTTTACAGTTAGTTAGCCGAATTAATGAATTTATAATGTTTTGTAAATCTTATGCATCCATATATGCTCGCCACTGCATACGTAGGATACTCAACACTAAAGGCAAAATGAAATTTTTTTTATTTATTTATTTTAACATATTGGTCGTAATATTAATACGCCACAATGTCACGTCCTGTACATCAGTCTAAAACTCATTAAAAATAATAATAAATAAGTAAAAAAGAAAAAAAAAATAGTTTTGTTAATTTTTCTTCTGAGATTTAATTAACATAATAATTGTTATTGAAAGTATTCAGGAGATGAAAAAAATATGCCATAAATACGAGAAAGTTTTTTTTAATAAAAATGCCATCGAATGTGTCTTGCAACAGCAACCACAACGGCATTTAAGAGCGGGGTATTAAAAAATGATTATGAGTTGTGCCTACATTTATTGGATAATAAAATGAATGGATCAACAAATACACAATAAACAGAAACTGTCTGACGAAAATACATACAGACAGAGAGGCAAACATATATTCAAACTAAATGAATGTCTTTGGTAGTGACGAATAGTTAAAGTGTTGAACGTGTCATTAGTAGTCATTTCAACGTTGATATGTTAAATAAAAATGTTTCTCTTATTCTCCTCTTCCAACGTCCACATATATATAGTGGCGGATGAAAAGAGGAGGCTTTTAAGAGCAACCATATGTGAATAAAAAAATGAAAAGGCAATAATTACACATGGATCGCGTTAAACACATTCAGGACTGCAGTCTACCGACTGCAACCATTTCAACCGTTTACTCAGGACCTCTGGCATGGCTTCTCAAGCAGCCCATGTTGTGTCTGTTAATTCTATTCTGAACAACAGGTTTCAGAAGTCTTATAAAGGAAATATTTTCTTCAATACTTTTCTTAATATATCAAAGTCAAGGGTTTACTTCATAACTTTCATTCTAATAAGAAAGCGCTCTACTCCGCAACTACAACTGTCAAAAAAAAAAAAAAAAAAAAAACAATACATATGTGCATACTAAAATAAACTTTTTTCAGAACAGCACAGTTAAATAACAACACGGGCGCTATTGCACCTGTAGGCGCCTTAGATTTATTTTTGTTGCCGTATTGTTATTATTGCTGTAGAGATTTTAAAAACGAAATTCGTTAAATATAACTATTTAAAAAGCAAAAAAAAAATAACTTTTCACATTGCATTTTTAAGCTCTTAATCTAATTCTCTAATTCAAGCATGTAAGAATTTTCACAGTAGGTAGGTTAATATACTCATTGCCACCATATCATTGATCGTGTAGCACTGATGATATATGTTGTGACAATAATATCTGTAATTATAGAGAAATTAATTTATAAAATAATTTCATTTTAATACACGGTTATATACCTACGTTATAACATTTTGTGAAATTCAACAAAAATCAAAAGTTGAATAATGGACTTTAACTTGTCATTCATTGAATGTATAATAAAAGAAATTTCAGATTAAATTGAGTTTAAATTGAGGTGATTGGTGATTTTTTTAAATACATACGTACATACGTATATATATATAGATATATATGATTGACAAAATCTTATTCATTTTAAGAATTGTGAATATTATGACAGACTTTAAAAAAAAAATATTGAACTGTCAAAATGAAAGCAACAATAATGATTTTTCAAGTGTAAAAATTGTACATTTTCTCTCCCCCCTCTATGTGTTTTGATATCCAACGTGCCTGGCCATAAATGTGGTTGCTTATTTATTTAATTTTCATTTTAATTTTTTCTTTTTTTTTTACATTTTCATTTTCATTTTTTTTCTTTCGTGCACATTTAAGTGTAGTGACTTTTGCTTATGTTTCTTGTGTAACAACAATAATAATATTTAATGCATTTATAAATAATTTTTATAGTCAGCCATAATATTCATATGTATGTGCGAAAAAGAAAGAAAGAAAAAAAGCATTTAGATTGTACGTGACGCCTTTAAATAAATAAAATTCTTGTAATTATTATTTCACTATGCTAAAATGATTGCCAATAAAACACTGAGTTTCATACTCATGACGTTTAAATTAAAATTTTTGATTTAACATTGAAAATTTTCTCTTCAAATTTAAATTCAGAACTTTTGATTTACACTTCAAAGCAGAAAATTAACATTTTATTTAATTACTTGAGATTTTTTTTAATTCACATTTTAATACATTTTAATAACGCTTGTAAATGGCATAAAAAGTTTAATATTTAGTGCTATTAACGAATTTATTATTTATATAAGTATCTAGTAACAGATAGGTTAATGGCAAAATAAAATTGTATTTCAAATATCTATTTCATTAATATTTTGTATTCACTCAAACAAGTGAAATGAAGTATTTATCGAAATGAACTTCAAACACAGCAGTGTTATTCTGTAAAATCAGAGAAAAAATATTACAGAATTCCATTATAAAAACGAGAATACAAATCTAATGACAAACTTATTGCGTTTATATGATTGGTAGGACACCAATGCAGTAGTACTTCCCTATGGTGATGTTCTCTCTATTACAAATGCAATTCATTTTGTTAATTTCCATGAAATGAAATTTTCCTTATTGAGAAAAAAATATTTTAAAGTGTAATCTAGACTAAAATACATGATATTTTTAAATAAAATTAATTTCTTTATAATAAATTTTCGAAATATGTATAGTAGTAATCTTCTGATACCATACAGATTTATTATAGTGAAGTTCGACAGTAAAATGAAAAAGAAACGAATTTCAAACAAATTGGACCAACGACGTACGTTTTCATTATACATTAATTGAGTTTGTATTACACTATCCGCTCTGTTCTACACGAAGATTTGACACATATTGTACGTAAATACTTTCGTGTAAACTAGACCTTAGTGATTGTAAAACCGTCGGTTTGGCAAGGCCGTCAATTTGACAAACATCATTCATCCGGAGTATCATATGTTAAGTGTATAGTTTCCCTTTTACATATGTGAGTCGTTTTTTGACAGAAGAGCGCTTGAATATAATTAAAACTTATTACAACCTACTTTACAAGGATTTTGCAAGAATATTAAGAAATTTGTAGACACTAAATTCGGTGTCAGACATTTGAATAATCACATTGTATTTGTATGTATGTATGCCAACTGATCCTTCAAAACGCCATAGATATAATTACATTCAAACCTCATTTAGGTCAGATCCGGGATACAGCTAGATCCTATATTAAAAACAATATACACTTCAGACATTCCAACACGTCAAAATGTACTAGTGGCGACATAAACTTATGACACGGCAAAATAATTTACAATTGAATTCAATACAGAGGCATACAGAACTATCATAATTATTTTTATAATTACTCGACAAAGTGTATCACAACACATTACGCATACACTGAGAAAAGAAAATTATTCTACCGTCAAAATTAACAATGATATTATTCTCCAAACAAAGTTTCAAAAACTGGTGTAAAAAAATCATGAAAAATTAAGAAGAGGCATTATCTTCAATTAAAAAAATTATACTTGCTGCTGCATCCGAAGTCCGAACTAAGCATCGAATGTAATACACAAAACCATATTAAAATATGAGTGGCTTTATGGAATACATCCATGGGCAACCGTAAAAAATTCTAGCATTGAAACTACGCAAAGTACTACGTAAAATTCTTCAACTTTGAACTTCGTCGAATTTAAAAGATAATTAAGGTAAGGTATTAATATTTTACTTCTTTTTTTTAACAAACTTAAATTAGTATGTTTATATTACGGGCAGATGTAGTTTAGATGATGTTTATATGGATTACAAAAACAGTATACAAATCTCTCATCAGAGAGCAAGTAGCAACACTTCATTCAAATGCTGTGATTATCTTCTAAAACTCGATGTGCAATTTGTTTAGCGCCTGTGTCACTGTGGAATCACTGTGAAAAAATTACTGAAGTAGATGGATCGGCAGCAGACTTTATAGGCATAGTCAAGAATTCTATTGTAGCACTAACTAGGCAGAGAGTCGAATTGTTGACTCGCCCGACACCTTCACCTGGCCAGATTAATAGAAGAGCGTCAGAAAGTACGAAATGCCTTGAAGAAAATGAAACCATAACATTCTATGGAATTGCATATCACTGACCGTATGGCATATGGTGAATATTGGCTTCCAAAGCCTCAAAAGTTGATACTTAATCGGCATAATCCAATGACTTAACATATTCCAGGAAAAACGAAATCCAGAAACGTGTAACCGCAGCAACAGTGAAGCCAGTAAACAGGGCCAAATTTGGAAAGAATATTGTAGCAAAGTGGGTTCATATAAATGAATTGTAAATAAAGTATGAAGCAAAATTGTTCGCGTTTATGAGTGGGCTGCATATAAAAATCGATATTTTTCTTTTTCTTCTGTGGTTTTCTGAAGTCACAGATGCATGCAAATAAGCCACAAACCACATCTGTAAAAAAAAAATTGGTCAAGTTCAGTCTGATTTGGACATATCAAATACACTCCACCCAGGGAAGACGTTGCGACTTTATATTCCGTACATAATAGCATCAATAGGTATTTCAAAGGATTCAAATTTTAAATTTTAAGTTTCAATGATAAGCTGAATTTTTAAAATTGAACCCTTTAACAGATTACAATAATGAATGACTATTGTTGATAAATAGACTACAGAGTCGATATTGTAAAGATATATGTTTGGGATGTTGTCGTATTTGATTCGGTACTCACCCCTCTTTTGCATAAATGAAAACAAATCATCCAGGAACTCTTTACGTTTGGGATCATCGTTGATTTCGTATAACTGGAAAAAGAAAAGAAATGAAAATGATTCGAGAGGAGTTTAATACAAAAATCTTATAAAAGCCTAGAATAAAACCTCAATAACCACAAAATGTGGATTAGTTATGTAGGGGTACTTTTATGTAGTGTAAGTGGTAGCATTCACACTACTCACAATACTAAAACAACAAAAAGCCAATTTGTTTTTTTGGTTCAAAAGAAAGAAAACAAAACAATCAAATGATAATAAATTTTATGAAAACAGAAAAGGGAGAGAAAGAGAAACAATGACGCAACAAAAAAAAAAGTGGATTATATTTGGTGGTTGTCACACTGCTTTTTTTTTAATCTTTTGTCTGTTGTGGCAATTATCTGTGAAACATAGGTGTGAAGTATTAAATGATTTTAATTTGTTTCCATTATGTTTTTTTTTACGAACTATGATGCTATGATGTACCCGAGCTATAGCAACAAAGTAATACATGTAATTAAGTTATATATGAATAGGGATAGAATAGATAATAATTGAATAGGAGCACAAATTGCATTGTTTCGTATCTTTTGATCCTTTGCCTCCCTGGTGATCTTGCCGTTGCGATACACACAAAATGATCTCAACAAAACAAAACAAAACAAAAAAAATTTATGTTTTTGTTTGTTTCTTTCTTTGTGAAATCATTAATTTGTCTCAATTAAGTGTTGAAGCTGCAAATTATGGTCATAACATGTGCCTGGCTACTGGTTAAAAAAAAAACGTACTGCAACACGCATATAACACACTTAACATTTCGGCGCATTTAACTCATGAATGATGGTATTTATTTAACAAATATTTACAAGCCCCGTAATCAAAATAATGAAAATATACTCGTTTTGATATTTTTGAATTTTAAAAAGTATACATACATATGTACGTACGTATGTATGTATGTATATGTATAAATAAAAAGCTATAAAAATATGCACGTGTATTATGGATATACAGGAAATTTCAGGAAAAAATTATTCCCGATAAACTGTTTTAACTTTAATTTTTTGTAGCGAACTTTCAATTGTCATGAATGTAGAATTTATATCTTATGGACGTTAAGGATAGGTCTTGCGGTGCTTGCGAATTTTAGTATAATTAATTAAACTTGAAAGATGATTTTATTTAAATTTCTAATCTAAAAATCTAATCTAAAATCCGAAAAGGTCTCTATCTTTCTTTTTCATTTAACGTTAAATCAACTCAATTTTCTACTCTTCTGTTTTAAGTTAAGTTTTGCAGTGAATATGAATGCTGTATTCACCACCAACCAACATTATCATCCATTGTACAAACTAAATATTTGCTTCATAAACTATTTAATAAATTTTAGTTTTATTTAATGTATGTAGTCCTGTATCTATCTGATCTTATATATAGCTATGTATGTACGTTTGCACGATTATATTTTTCGATAAAAACATCTAACATATAACATCATCGGACCTTATTTTATTTATTTATTAATTTTTTTTTTTGAGCTTTGTAAATTGATAACGTACACAGGGTGATAAATTATTGATAAAAGTGAAGTCTAGCGCAGTCAAGCGCAGTGCAGCGCTATCAACTACTCATTCCTCATGATTATCATTAAAACTCCAAGAAAAAGTATCGAATTAAATAAAGTGCTGTATTGATAGTTTTAAATTAAAAACAAACTCAAATTCAATTGATATGCAAAATACAAATGAATATTAGAAAATATGTAATGCATCTCATCTCATTGATTGAAAATATTAGGTAAATGACAGCCTTAAAAAATTCTTTAAAAATTTTAATTAAGGCATATAGATAAGCATTTCCATTAACAAAATGCTGATCCAAGGAATTGTTAATACCATATTTTCTTCGATAAACTATATTAACAAAAACCAATTTTACAATAAGAAGATAAAAATAATAGTAATTCTCATCTCTAATATTTTCAAATAAAATCCAATACTTATTTTCATAATATGTTGAAAACAAATTTTGTGCTTGTGAGAGGTACATTTTTAATGTTATTCCGCGGATTGTTTGTTTGTTGCACTAGAAGCTTTATATCAGTATTGCCAATTTAGCGCGTTTAAACCAACAAAAAGTCGCATTTTTTCTCCTTAGCACTTTTCTATTTGAATTCATTGTCCTACCTTTTAAAAATTCACAAGAAATAAATCCGTTTCGAAAATTGTCAACATTTGTAATTAATTTATTAAGATTTCATTTTTTGAACGCGGAAGTAGAAATATCTTTCAGCGTTATGAATTACTTTAAATCAAGGATAAGAAGTAGAATGTTTTTAATTAGTTATCGCAATTTCTTTATATAAAAACATGTTATCGAATATTTTTTCCATATAAAAAGGATTTTTTTATATAAAATGTTATCGAAGTATTTGTTTTTCAATAAAAAACTATCATTCTTTATAAAATGTATGTACATTTATTTCAAGTTAAATATTAGAAAACTGTAAAAAATTGAAATTTTAATTATTTTTGTTAAATATAAAATTTATAAGCTGCTGAAAAATGGGCTCCAATTATACATAAAATTGAAAAAAAAAAATAGTCGTTGTTTTGTATCATTCAGTTGTTAATTTTATTTTTTTTTTTTAATAAATATTTAAAATTATATAATAATCTTTTGAAAATTGAGATGTATGTTATGTATATACATAATAAAAATATTTTAGTATTATTTGACGCTTTTTTACATCGCGTTTTGGTTAGTAGTTAGTTACTAACATTATTTTTTAGCGCTTTTGAGTAGGATTGTGCGTTTTGACCATAAAAAATTGGCAACACTGCTTTATATAGTATATCGTTAGTCTAATTCGCAAATGCGTTAAAACCCTTTTTTCAAATTTTACAAGAGACACAAAAAACATTGTAGCTTTTTCAGTTTTTAAAATTTTAAACTCAATTATTTTTGCAGAATAGCTCTCTTTAAATGGCCTAGAATATTAACTAGAATAACTAACACCACGAATATTATTATTTTAATATTTTCGTAGTTTTAGCGTTTTTGTAAACCACAAAATTACAATAACTTTAAACTACATAATGACATTGCTAGTTGTCGTAAAATATATATTTTGTAGTGTTTTGGATCAAAATTTCAATTTTGGAAAAAAAATATGGACTTAGTGTCTATGCAAATTATACTAACGATATGCACAATTTCAACTTTTATGCACTCTTCATATTATAATTGAATTAATTTTTTTTAACCAATAAAAATAACACGGTGCGACAGTGAAAATACACCCGAGTAACTACCTATTCTAAGTTCTACTGTTAGTTGAGTAGAACTCAAAAATATATTTTTATTATTTCTCGAACCCTCCAAACTTATATTATTTGACAAATGTGTCCTTTTTCCGTTGGACCAACCAACGGAAGTTGGCTAATGTTTGCTCAAATCGAAATAATAATATTTGCGCAAAACGAAAATAATAGACGAGTTCTGGGAGTCGTTCAAACGTGCAAAGAGCAAATTCTCAGCCAAACAATAAAGACTCATCAAAAAATTTTGGAAATTTTTAACTTAAACAACGAAGTGTCAATCTCTTTACAAGAGAATGCACTTTCCGAATTTCATTACTTGTTTTGCAATTTTTAGTTAAATGTTGGAATTAAGAATGGCCAAACTTGAAAAAATAAGAAAAAAAATAATATTTTGCAAGTTTACCCCATCAAAACTCATAACATATAAGTTTGAACAAAATGTTTATGGATACCGTTTTAAAGGCTAATCTATTCCCTTTCCAAAAATCTTAATTTTTAAAATTATTTGAAGCATCAATAATTTGGTGTGAAAAGATAAAAAAAAACAGTTTTTTCAAATAACACAAGTTTGGAGAAAAATGAAAAAGTATTTTTGAGTTTTACTCAACTAACTGCTCAACATAGACTAGATAGTTACTCGGGTGTATTTAATACTTTGTATTTTATCGCATAGTGTCATTTAAATTGATACTTTAAACCTTCCATGATGTATTTTAGAGCCAGTGGACATTGATAATTGATCGTAATGGAGATAATTGATCGTACATACGTACATATATACAACACGAGAACACGAAAAAAAATTGAAGATGCCGAATTGCAAGCAATATTAGCTAAAGATGACACTTTAAGTTAAAAGGAAATAAATGGCAAAAATGTTAATGTTAATTGTTGCTGAAAAGCTATGGAAAGGATCTAAAATTCTGAAAAGTGGATGTCACATGAATTGAATGACAGGCAGATAAAAAGCTCAAAAACCATGTTACTGGCTATGAAAAATGGATTTATTTTCGCTAAAAAAAAAAACAAGTTTCAATCCAAGACAACCATCAACTTCAGCTGCAAAAGCAAATCAGTTCGGCAGGAAGGTTATGCTGTGTGTTTAGTGGAATCAGAAAGGTGGAATCAGAAAGCATTAGGCTGGGAGTTGCTTCCCTATCCGACGTATTCACCAGACCTCGGCTCCCTCCGACTACTGTTTGTTTGTTTGACGATGGGACACGCGTTGACTGAGTAGTACTTCGAAATATGCTATTTTGTCTTTAGTAATATAAATAATTTATACGAATATAGTTCACTTTTAAATAAAAGTAAGTAAATTAATAAAAAAAAATTCTTAAAATATAATTATGAAACAGTGAACAACGGATTAAGTAATAAAAATTGCACAACTAAAATAATAAAGTCTATAAATACAGTATGTTCTAAAAGTACATGAAAAGATAAATAAAACTTCCAAATTAAACTAATCGATTAAAGAAGTGATCATGTAAATGATTAATGGCGCCATAAGTAATACATATAACATAATATATATATATACATTATATATATATATAATATTATATATATTATATTTTATTATGCATATATATATATATATATATATATACATGTACATGTACAAGACATTTAACTATGTTCACCTTTAATGTAAAATAAAATAAAATATAACGTCGTCTAAAGGGGTCAAAAATGCAAGTTTACGTATTTGAACGTCAAGTCATTATTTTTTTTAAACTTGAATTTCAAGATATTTTTGATTCATTTACGACACGAAAATCGCATATTCTTTGAATGGGGGCAGATCAATGCAATATGCATGCATGAAATTTAAAGCAGAAAAAGAGAGAAAAAATAAAAAAAAAAACAAAGGAAAAGAATAAGCATTCGGAATAAAATCTTAGCCCTTGTATTTGTATGTTCAAAGAGTTTGGTAGAATAGAAATTATCCAGCACCTTTTTGGTTGCAATGGAGTTTCATTTATGATTAAAGATTTTTAACTCCTTCTTATGTTTTGGTCGTTTCTATATTCCTTTTAAGGAAACTTTTAAATGTATTAAAAATGGAAGAGTTTTTATGATTCATTTTTTGTTTTTGTTTTTGTTTTTGTTTTAGTTTTACGATTTTTTTTTTTTGCCGCAGCTGTTGTTGCAATTGTTGTAATAAAATGAATATTACAGAAATGATGAATGCTTGTAAGTTCGTCCAACAGTGTGTGTTGCATAAATCGTTGTTTATTTTGAACATCAACGGATTTGATAAATGCCACACGAGAATTACGATGGAGAAAAAAATTTAACAAAAGGAATACATTTTTATGAACTGTGTATGCATGCCCTTGTGAGTGTTGGGGCGGTTGAGTTATAATTTGTGAATTTCGCATTATTTCCTATTCAGACATGCAATTGTGTGTATATCTTTGATTAATTATTGTACTTTTGGATGTTCAAGGCGTAACACATTGATATCAATCAAAACAAGTAACTTCGAATCTAATTTAGAAACTTTTTTAGTTCTTTATTGTTGTGTATGAACATGTTATCTAGCTGAGTTATAGTGCGAACTAAGCCATTGCAGTTGTTATTTAAATTCATACTTCATTACTAATTTACCTCCTGTATTTGATCCTCAGTAATCAACATTTTATAAATGTTGAAATAATCTTATTCTCAACTTTATATTCTAATATTACAGTTACATAATATAAATATGTCACAATATTACAAAAGTTACATCGTTACATCTTCTATCTCACTTTATTCATTCACACTTATTTTAATTCGTTTTATTATTTACACTTGTTTTATATTAAAAATGTTTTTTTTTTTTGTTAATTTCACCGCTTTAAAAAAAATAATTCAATGATGTTACGATATCAAAGGTCTTTAATCGACTAAAAATAGAAATGTACACGCATAATCAAGCAGACATTAAATTATATTTACATAGTCACACTCACACACTCGCACACTCTAAACCCAAACCAAAAAAATCTCTCAAATCGCACAGAAATTCTCATATACTATTGCCTACTCGCACGCACTTTTACATTCGGCAATACACACAGATACTACTCGACATCAGATTCATTTTGAATATTAATTTTTGACCTGAGCTCAACTCAATTCATTTAAACAAAACTATTAGATATATTGTTGTTATTATTATTATTGTTGTTGTTGTTGTTGTTGTTGTTATTTTCATTTTATTATTACAAGCTAGACACGAACATACGCGAACACACACTCACACATACACACACACACACAATACATATATAGTTAATACATATATTATCCATAAGTATATTTCTATCTATTTGTGAATGATTATTAAGAATTATTTTTATTGGTATTTTTGTTATTATTACCATAAACTGTTCTCGGGCTGCTTTATAACAACAGAAACAACCCTTGTTTGCCTCAGATATACATATGTATATGTATTGTATGTATTTATCTCTTACTTAAATACACGCTCATATACGCTTACTCAGAGTAAACTGTCTATAGAGTAAATTGCAACAACAGCAATGTAATAAAAATAAAGAGACAAATTAAATATATATGCATACATACATACATGTACATACACTGACTTAAACAAGTCACCGACCACCAAGCAGGCGGAGACAATTTTAACAAAATTTTACAAAAACTAATTGCCAAATTTGAACAGAATAAAATTGTTTTAGAAGCTCAATTTTCACTTATAATAATTCGATACATTCTTGTGAATAGTTTAATTTATTTTTATTTATTTATATAACAAACTCTAAAAGCAATCCAAACTGATAACTCAAAAAAGTGTACGTAAAACTTAGTTAGACACAAATGTACATCCCTTCCTCCTCTTTAACATGGTGATTTTGTTGAAATTTGAATTTTGTTTTTGCAAAATCTAAGAATTCTGCGTTATTAATAGTTATTCGGTTTCATGGGACACAAAAATTAACATCAAATCAAAAAATATTTGTGTTGACATTAAAAAGTTGATTGTTAAAATGCATAATAATGGCAAACGTTTTAGGGAAAACACTGAAAATATCCCAGGAAGACGTCGAGCTGAAATGGAAGATGCTTCTGTGTGAAGGAAAATCGAACGGATAGTTCGATTGAAAAAAAAAAACAAAAAACAAATCTGTGAAACAACAAAAAAACTATTAGAATTTATGAAAACTTTTTCGAAACCTTTTCTAGCAACAAGGGTATAAAACAATTCAGTTTTATTTAGTCAAATAATTTCTGACAAGATCCTATTTAATAATTTTGGATAAGATGGCAGACGTTTTGTGTGACGTAACGACTACAATGCCTTTCACTTGAACAAATTAAACCGTCAAACATAAAGGTAACTCAAATCTTTTGTTTGGGAAAATTATCGTTTTAAAATGAGCGCTTTAAATATAGATACACAATACGCTTTTTTTAATCCTTCACAATAATATTCAGAATCATTTATTCCACCTTTGTATGTTTTGTATGTACACCAGTGGTGATATATCAGAAGTTGCTGGTACGACTATGCCTACATTTACCGTTGGCACGGCTATTTTACACTTACCTTGGTCTTAGAATGGACAAGAAAATAGTGCATAAAATTAAACAGTTCTAAGATAACACATGTTGATCAATCAACTTGAGATATGGTATACAAATACCGTATGCAAATACGGCAAAATATCTTAGTAGAACGACACTGGTTGCGAAGTTGCGTTAGAACGTGATAAAATGAAAATTATGGAACTAATTAATGTGGAACTGGCTATTCGGGAGAAAATCCGAACTATATATTGAAAATAAATTGTTAAAATATAATCAAATATTAAAACCTAGATGGACTTATAGAGCACAATTGTGGGGATGCACACGCGAGAAAAATATCACTATTTCATATCAATGTTTTCAGAACAAAAGTACTCAGATGCATCGTAAATGCACCATGATATATTCGGACAAGTGATTTTCATCATGATCTTACTGTAAATACAGGTAAAAAGAGAAATATGTATCGAAACACAGCATCCGTAAAATCCAGAGGGATCACCTCTTGCTGATCCCATTGGTTTGGAACGAAGACTTCTGACTTGATAACGTAATATCATCAGAAATATATTTTAAATTGAAAAAATATTATTTTAGAAATCTGGAATATTATGAATGTCACATAAAAGCTGGCTATTTCAATGAAAAAACGTTTAGAAGAAGTTTATACCGCCAAATGACTTTAAACATGTTATTAAAAAGATATTGAGAATAAATCAATTTGGATAGGTTCTTGAGTTTTTTTTTTTTTGTACAAAAAATTAAATTTAACTTTATAAACAAAATTCTTGTAGACGGTGACTTATTTGAGCCAGTGTATATTTTATATATGAGGAAAATCGAGACCAATCATAAACGAGATACGTTCATTGCTTTTATATAAATCAATGTCTTTTTTTTACTTTTTGTTTATATGTATCCCTTTCTGTAATTGTTTGAATCGTATGCAAATATTGCTTACACGATCAATTTCTATGCGAATCTAATAATAGTAGGAACGCAACAAGTAATCATTATCCGTATACAAACATAGATAGATGTTGAATATTTTTTATATATTCGTTCATATTTAGCTACCTAGTCAGATATATTATTACATATGTACATAAATATATACAATATCCTTATTTTGTACATGTGTCTGAAAGTATTTATGATGTTGCATTGAAATTAAGTAGAATATTGTATCCTAAGCACTAGCTAAAATGACACTGTACTTGCCATATTTGTTTGCGATTTGATACTTTAGTTCCTGGAAAATTGTCCTCAATCCACTTCTTAAGTTTATGACCCGTGGCTGAATATTTATTTATTATTTCCAAGAAAACGGTTACACTATTCAATTTTTAACTATTTATAGTTCCTTTTTGGAGTTGCCACTATTTAAAAAAAATTACTATTAAGGAAATTTTGTAAAGATATTAAAAATAAAAAAATTAAACATATTTTTAGGTTTAAACATTATGTTTGAACGTTATCCACGATATATTCCATTCCATTAATACATCTGTCCAACGGCACACTGAACTAAAAACAATTTTCGAATTGAATTCTTTAGATGTTCACGTATTCTATTTGGCAACACTGTGTTCTTTGTTAGCCGAATCGCAATTGATAGTAAAGTAACAACGTATTAAGTAATGATTACTTTGGCGAATATAGAATTTGCCTACACACAACAGAACAAACAGGACGATAACTACTGACCGCGAAATCCCAATTGTGTGAGTTTCCATCTTTCGTCAAAAGTTTGCTGCTCTGCATTTAAACTAAAATCTTTGTAAGATGCTTAAAGACTTTTAAGATCATCGTATGGTATGGAGGAAGTCGAAGCCACAACTTAAAATGATTGTGTAATATTATTTGCAATTAACATCATTACGCATAATACTTAGTAAAATAGATACTTAAATTTTCTAAATATTAAATTTCAAATTTTTTTAATTTATATTTGCACTGCTAGTACTTCTTCCCATGCCCATTGTTGAAATTAATTCTAAACATAAATAAAAACCAGTCGTATGTAACATTTTTAAATATAAAGATTTTAATAAAGAAATAACAAATAAAAAAAATTTTATTTTCTGATTTGTTTGTACTTAATTTATTTAAATCGGGTCAAATTCTAAAAAAAAAACGTGGTTCGTGAACAAACAAAATTGTCATATCCACATGCACACCCATTTTGTGGGCATTATCGGTTCATATTCCTGTAAGAACGATGTTGGCCAGATCAATATTGTTAATGGGGTAAACCATAGGTTAATGATTACCAAATTCTTTTGTCCTGAATAGCCTACATGCCGTTTTCATAAGGCACTCCTACGTGCCGCCATACAGCTCATGCCATTATGGATATTTAGCTGATGATTTGATGCGCTTAGAATTATTCTTGTGGGTTTTTCTTAAATCTCGGGAAAGAAACCGTAGCGGATATTTAAACGATTTAATATTCCAAATTTATATAAAATTTCGATGATATTTTACAAACACACGTTGTTTTATATAAATTTACATATAAGAAGCACTTGGGTGTCATTGTAAGCGAACATGCTTACACAAATACGAACCAGAAAGAAAAAAAAAATAAAATATGTATGTACGTATGCATGTAGATTAAAATACTCCTGAATATTGAGTACTAAAATAGAATACTAAAATGGAAATGTGGAAAATTATAGCAGAATAAGATCTTTTTTTTATTGTTTCTCAAATTTGTCTTTCTCTTTGTCCTTTTCTTAAAATTTATTTGGTAGGATTTCAAGATAAATGTATGCATGTATGTATGCCTCTTATTTTACGCTGTTCATTTAGGTATTGTTGCTGTATACTTTGAAGCCTGAACATACAAATACTTGTAATTGGAATTTTTAGTACATGGAGTTTTATAACGCTTGTAAAATTTTAAGAAATTAAATTGAAATCGAAAATATGTTCAACAGATTTGTCACCAAGTCTCATTTTACATTTCGAACACACACACACACACACGCACACATAAGTGAGCTGAAAACGTATTAAATTTCTACACGGAATCAGCACTAGACTAAAATGACGCTAAATCGTTGAAATCAAAATAAAAATTCTTAGTACATACGTTCGGATAACAACTATAGTTACTCGGTTAAGTATTGTAAACAGCAGGAGAAGGGAAACATTATAACGATTATTATAATTGAAATTAAATGAAATCCCTTTTTCCAATATGTTCTTTAATTTTCTTGTATTGTTTAAATGAGAGCTTTTAATTTTAATGTATAATATTAAAAAAAATAAAGAAGAAAAAAAGAAAATTAAAATAAAATAAAATCCATCAAAAGCGTAATTAAAAGTATAAAAATATAATTATTTGGTAGTTTTGGTATTCGAGAATTTAGAATGAAGAGATAGCGAAAGCAGAAAACCAAAGTAAAATTGACAGTGATTAATGGAAATGAAAAGATGAAATATTCGAAAATGTTCATACCAACTCGTATACAAATAATATATGAATATTACGAACGACCAGATTTCATAAGTACATATGGTTGAATAAATATGAACTAACCATCCCCGTGTAGACGAGAGTATGTCCTCTATTGAATACACGAGTGCGTGTATTTTTTCCCTTTTAAAAACTAAAAATGGAAATTTAAAATTCAATTTACTTAAGCATAGTATGTATAAAGAAGAAAAATTGAAATAATAATAAACATATAGAAACAATATGAACAACAAAAATAATACAATGTATCGAATATGTACATGTACGTATGTATGTGTGTGTATTTATGTATCCACATGAATATGAAGTTTAACTCAAGCAAGCAAGCAGACTGACTATCTATCTATCAGACTATCTATCCGTCAACCAGCCAAACAGCCAACCAACAACCGATGTTTTCTAAATGCTTGGCATACACTCGCAATAACTAATGTTTAAGCATGTACACCAATACGAAACTAATTTTGGGAAATTTTTATAAAAACTTAATTTTTTTTTATTGGTTATAATAACAAGAAATACGCATGATATACATACATATGTACATATATATATAAAAATCATTAAAGGCAAAAAAAAATAATTTCTTTATACAAATCATAATTTGATTTTATTTTAAGTGCTTTTACACTATGTAACAATGAATATGTTTATAAATATAAATATGGAAACTTATTAAGGTTAAATAGTAAAGACAGACTAACAGTTAAAAAAAAAATGTAGACAAATTGTGTACAAATAAATTACACCGTAGTTATTAGTACTATGGACGATTACTTATTTACTTACATGCACACTGTACTATACTGATAATTAAAATAAATGATAAATTGAATAATGAACATAAAATACTCCAAAATTAGCCAAAACATTACTTTAGTTATGATGGTGATTCATTATTCCAATGTAGAATTGGAATCGTTTGTTTGATTGTTCCTGTGTAAAATACATAAGTAACACACAGATAGCACACAATTAAAAACTTAAAATTTATTTGTGATTAGAAAACGAATACGTATAATAAAAAAATTCATTTGGGTTGCGCGGTACTTTCTTAGACGGATTCAATCTAAAAATAAAAGCCTTTTCGAAATGAAAAATTGTTGTTCGTTCTAACGAACTTGATTTACACGGAATTTTTAAGTTCTAAAAAGCAGCGTAAACACATACATGAATCCAACTATAATGATATAGTAAGTTCGGAATAACGTTTCGGAATAACTTCTCTTCATTCCCTAACATTGCTCTAAAGAAACGTCAAGAATTTAACTAAGGCTTCCGAATTGTGGTACTTTCTTAATTAAATTATAGAAAAACCTATGAAATTATATAAAATTTTATTTTATAATTTACTTTTCTTTATACATATATTTGTGTGTCCGTCCCGTCCCTATGTTTGTCATTCGCTTGGTACTTATAACAGGAAATACCTTCATTAATTAATTTCAGAATAGTAGTTATTTTGATTGATAAGCTATTTGTTAAACAAACGTAAAAACATAAAAACAAGTATACGTATACATACATATACTCATACACTCATAAAAACATTTCACATTCAACAAGAAAATGTATGTGTATGTACGAACATAACTACACATAAGAAAAAAAAAAACAAAACTGAAAAATTCAATATAGCCCCCAAATGGCTCTGGGCATATTTATACATCATTAAACTTTTTAATATTTAGAGCAAAATTATTGTTTTTTTTTACCCTCTTTCATTCATTCTTATCTTACAAACGTGTGTGAAAAAAAAACATTGGATGTTTCTTCTTAAATAAAAGCAAAAAAAAAAAAAAAAAAAGAAAATACAGAAAAAAAAATTAATTATAAGGTACAGCCTTCGATATTGATGTTTTTAAATTTTGTTTTTTACTCCTCTATTTACAATCATTTATTTATTCATTTACTTTACTTACTTTATATATAATAAAAATATAAAAAAAAATAAAATTAATTTAAAAAATAAATAAGTGTTTAGTGAAATAAAAGGTAAAATGATCTTGATCGAAGTGACCGAATTTCAAACAAAGTAATTCATAAAGTTTATTTGAAAATTTATGTTTGATTTAATGGAAATATTTTTCATAATTGCAAATGTATATTCGAGGGTAGGTTAATAACTTTGTAATTTTTGAATATATCGTCTCTTAATTGCTCCAGTCATTAGGCATCTGTCAACTGACTACTGTGAAAATTTGAACAAACAGCGTTATTTAGTTTGAATGTGACAGCCATTGATAGCAGATTACCACAAAATTGACCTCCTCATCTTAATTCTTGTCTTCAGACCAAACAGAAATGGTGGCAAATAATATCAAAGGAGACTACATTAAAAAATGAAATGATTTGTTTATTCAACAATCTGTATATCATTCATAAGAACTTATTGCCTGACCATCGTGCATTAATTAATAGACTTAAAATGATAAAAGTGGAATATGAAAGGACTGCAAAAGAACTTCTAGAACAGATTTTCATAGACACGAAATAAGAATACATAGTATACATATATTAACCGCAACCGTACTTATATGCATAGCAGATGTATTCATGTAGTGAATGCAAATTAATTTAATACCGCAAAAGAAACACCCACATTCTCTATATATTACCATGTGATATGTACTCTGCATTTCATATTGGCTACACTTCATAACCAAATAGTGTTCAAATATACTTTAAACTCAACTTTGAAAGATGCTTACGATCAAACTGATAATAAACGTTATAATTCAATCAGGCGGCATTACTTTAAAGAAGAATATTGAACAACGTAAAATAATAAATATTTGCGGATTTACAAACGGTAGCTATTGATATAATATTGCCACTAATTTCAGTAAATCACACTCAATAAGTAGTTGAACTATAGAACAGAATTTAATTTTTTTTTTAATTGAGATACAACATCGAACGAAATATTGAACTCTTACTGTTATTAATCGTTGGCGATATAAGTACTATATCTGATATCTTTTATTATTGTAAATTTTTTTCTTCGCAACTTCTTTGAAGCAGAATAATCGAAGTGTTTTCAAAATTCATTCAAGAGTTATTCTAGCAATTTCACCTAATGAACGTTTAAAAATCCATAATTCAGATATAAAGTTGTCTTATATCCAATGCAATATGCAGAAAATGGTTGATCAATGCTCAAACCTGCCATCTATTAATTAGTTTGCTTACGGGATAGTTAAAAGATGCATTATTGTCAATAATAATAATAATAATAAGATCAAAGGTTGTGTGCTCATCCTGAAAGAGGATATAACACATTCAAAAGAAAAGACTTTTGAAAAGACTTTTTGTAGTTCGCAACAAGGCCTTTAAATTTTTATTTTTTGGTTCTTATCCTCGACTCACCGTCTTAATTGCTGCAGGAGGATTCTGCAAACGTATTTGACACAAGTTTGTCGTTTCCCTAATCTGTCGATGACCTTTTCCTTGTGGTATGCATAAAAGATATACTCTGTTTATATTAACAAATATCACCCGTTGGCCATTATGAGTGTTATGGTGTTGCTGACGAAATATGAAGCGACTATCCATCTGTATTCAATTTTTCGCAACTTCAATTTAAAAGAAAATTCTGTACAATAAATGAATCTCTATTGACCACACTCTTTGAAAAACCAATGGCCAAATTGCTAGAAGTGCTACAGAAACCATAAGTAAGCCGAAGAGTGAGGACAAATCCATTCTATAAACTTTATGCAAAAAAATTAAAAACCTTACTTAATAAATAACATGTGTAAGAGAAATTCAACCTGAAAAAAAAAGAAATTTAAGCTGAAAGGAATAATCGCTGTTTTATAAGGGTTCAAAAATTTCCTAATGTTATATGCAAATTATCGTAAAAATCATAGTAAATATTACTAAATAAATATAAAAAAAAAAATAAATAAATAAATAAAGAGTAGACATGATTACTAGCGAGTCGTAGGATCTCGTATATATGCACATACATATATATAAATTTCTTTTCTTGTTGTAACACTAATATATGTATATATCTTATATATTTGAAATCATTTTATACTATATAAGAAAACGTGTTACTGTTCCATTAATTTATACTCATCAAGGTGAGCATTTACTAAAGTCCACAACAAATTCAGTAAATGAAAACCAAATACAAAAGGGAACAAACGCCATAAATGCTTTAAAAACACAATAAGAACATCATGTAATTGGAAAATCTCAATTAAAGCACATGAAGGCTATGTAGAATATACATATATACACAGGATTAAGAATGGACTTGTCGAATATTATTATGCCCTTTAGTATGAGTCTCTCTAAGGCAGGCTATATTATGAATCCGAAAGTATAGATTCAAATGGAAAAATATATTCTACCATTGCTTGTAAAGTGTATAATTGGCAGCATTAGTTAAAAGGACTACACAAAGAATTTATTTTTGTTATCGATTACCAAATTAACAGACAATGCGAATAAAATGCTTTTAAACGGCTACAAATTAATGATTAAGTGATTGTATAAATGTGCTAAGCATTTATGTATCGCTCAAATGTATAAGAACGTATCTGGTAAACTATTATGAGTTGAGCTGTAGATACATACGTATAGCATATAATTTTATGTTACCGTAGTTTTAGCACTTTACAGTGTTTTAATGACCGTATGTTGTTAAAGTTCGCACTCTTCGTATAGGGGATTAACACGTCCGTTTATTTTTATAGCCATGAATTAAATATCAAAACGTAAACGAATTAATTAAATTCGTTTATACATGGATATTTAATGGTACGAGTCCATACGAATGCACAAACTTAAGTAAACCCTTAAAATGGGGAAAAAATTCAAGACCTAAACATTTTTAAAATAAAGTTCGACGTTTACATGGTTTTGAAATCAGTTTTTTGTCAAACGCATTTGAAGTAGTAAGAGTTTTCACGATTTGTCTGATAATAATTTGAGTTATGAAATGCATAACGATGATTTTATAGTTGTTTATTTTCGTTTACCGTATATTTTGTACATTTTACAGGGTGTCAGAAAGGAAAACCTGTAGACGAATTAGAAAGTAGGTAGACCTTGTAACTAAACTATAGTTACTGCCTTTTTAAGCAAACAATTTGGAAATATATTTATTACAATATTTATTTGAGACGGCTCGGAAGGTAGACTACACGATCACCATGCGGATACTCAGATGAGAACAAAATCTGTGTAAACCTTTAACCGATATAGTGGTATAACCGGAATCGGGATTGGTGAGAGATGTTCCCTATCTACAAGTAAATAGTAGGTATTGAAGATATTTGTTGTTCAACGTTGTTCAATTTTTCACTATAATAAAATAAAATAATAATACGGCTTATAAAAGAAAATTTTTTGATTTTTAGATCAAATATTTACTGTCTTAAATCACGTTACGTTTATTTAAATGTGGTAATTTAATAAAAACTTATTTAATTTATTGATAAATATTATTTGTTGTTACAAATTTAATAACTAATTCTGTTACCATAAATACAAATAATTAATTATTGTGAAAAAGAAATTATTTTCTTATACCTGGAATAAAATTTAAAGAAACTCAAATTTTAAAGATAATTTTCTCACAAGAAAACAAGATAATAATAATAAGAAGAAGAAGAAGAAATAAACGCTTCTACATGTTCTAAATGATTTATCCTTAGTTTGCATGTATCTCAATTCAACAGCGTAATCTCATTTTGGTATATTTTTGTTTCAAAAACGAATATGTGGTTAACAACCCTTTTTTAGAATTCACATTTTATTTAATTTATTAACACTTAAAAGTAGGAATACTTGAATTAAATATTGAAGCCTGTAATAAACTGAAAAATAGTGACTAGACTCGTCTGTTAATTGGCACAAGTCCAGATAGAACAGCGTCATTAAAATCATAAGTACAAAGAGTGTGTCTCAACAACACTGCAAGCAAATAATTTACAGATCCTAATGATCATTAGGTGGTAAAAATACAAATATCTGAAAGCGTAGACAGTCTAGACATATCTTTCTCTGCAGAAGCATCTAAAGACAAATTAGCACCTTTAATAAGTAGCAAAAACAAAAGGTAACTTAAACAAAATTCTTCAATTCATGTTGTTAAACTACCGGTTTCCAACAATCAAAACCGTAAACTAAATACTGCTTGAAAATACACTTAAATGCGGAAATTACAATTAAATATTCACTTCACAAATGATTTCAAGAAAGAAAATCCAAAAACTTTTATATTGTAAGCTTATGCAAGAAATGAAGTATGGAAAGAACATACCTGTCGAACTTGTTTGTATTGCTCTTCAAAACTCCAGCCGTTATTTTGTTGAGAAGAATTGGATGTTTCACTCGATGTTGATGAATTCGAGGCAGGATTTACTGAAAATATTAAATTAAATTGTAAGAAAATAATAACAATTAATAAAAACAACATTACTGACAATGTTCTTGTTATGTTGCTTACTCATATATGTGTATATATGTGCGTATGTATGTAAAAAAAATATGTTTAAATTAAAATAAGAATCATTCATGCATGATTAAAAAGTCTTATTAAATCATGCTGAGAGCATAAATCGACGAGTTTTTTATTTTTGTACGACATTAAACGCACCGTTGAAAGAGAGAATAAGTAAATAAAACAAAAAGATAAAATAAAAATAAAAAGATTGATTTTTGGGCAACAGTATGGGTGGGGTGTTATTGGCATTTCGCTTCATTTGACTAAATTTTTCTGTGACAAAAGTAAAAAAAGGTGCTTTTACCGCTTACAAACCGTCGGCGTTTTTAAATAGAATAACACCGTAACAATTGTATTCTATGCCGGTTTTTTAACTGTCAATTTGTATGGTAAAAAAAACCGTTACATTCTTATTCTGTTCTACCATTTAAATTGCTGATCTTAGTCTGGAATCACTTTTTTGACAAATATTTCCTATTCAAAGTGAAATCATATAGGGCGGACAAATAATATAAAAATTCAATCATCTCATCGAAAGCAATTATTTATTCTACGATAGCCGAAGCCGAACTTTTGCTTACCGTCTTTTGTATTTGGAGCTGTCGGCGAGGTAAATGAAAATGTATTGTGACTGCCGTTTTGCACTGAAGAACTTCCCATCGATCCCGACGTAGAGCTGGGGTTTAAATGTGAATTCATGTTATTGCCCGCTTGTACAGCCAAAGTTTGTGCTGCGTGAGTAAACGATGCCATTGTGGAGGGTGGAAGTGTGAAAGCTGAATTAATAGAATTTGGTAAAACACCCGGCCCAAAGGCAGCTGCATGTGCCGCAGCATATTCCTGATCCTGTAGAACAAAGTTTATTAACAATTTGTTTGAAAAATTATTGATTTAAAACATAAACAAACAAAAAATTATTAAAATTTATTAAATTGAAACAATACCGATACGGAATTAAATAATACAGGCTTTCACTAATATTAAAAAATCAAATCAAAAACATTTACCGACAACATCGCGCCATTTTATTTTGCTTTTATTTAAAAGTTTATATATGGTAGTAGTAACCTATAAATAGTATTTATATACATATATTGTGGAGTTTCCTTTCTGTTTTGTAGCAAATACATCTCTTGTTAGAATGTCGTTTAGTAGATCTCAAACTGGTATTGAAAGAAATTCGGCTATGGTACACGAATTATGCTATGAGAAAACACTTTTTGCTATTAGCAAGATAGCATTAAAAAACGCATGAATTGAAAAATGTTCGAATTTCTGAAAAATCGTAGAATTTAGTAAAACGAATAAACTGTTTAAACTGTTTTGTGAAAGAATTTACGCTCAATAACCAAGACTGTCCGATATGTTTTCAAATAGGTTTTGATTTCATTAGTTAAAGAAGTGAACAAAAACAATGGTTTTGAGTTTGGCTCTGGAACGCATATAATAATTAAATGAGTTATCTCAAAAGAAATTGTATTTATGTGTTTAAGTCTGTGTAACGGAATCGAGGATCGGGCGAAACGGACATAAACTTTATAAATCAAAGCGTACATGCTCTTAAGAAAACTATGGATGAAAATAAATACATAAATGGAATCAACATAATATAAGACTTAACTAACCATTAATCCGACTTTCATATCACGTACTTGCATCTTAAGTTTTTCGAGTACATCGTTGTGCTGCAAATTTGGTATCCCATGTAAACTACCGATTCCCATAAAATTACCCAAAGCGTTTAACGGATGATTTGGTGGAAATTGATGATGATGGCTACTAGAAAATAGAGAACAGACATATTACATATACATATATATATACATCTGTATTAATTGATATGTAATAGGTACATATCTAGTAAACAACAAATATGGTCTATTTGAATAAAACTAATATTTAATTAATATTAATTTCTATTAATTTGTATAGGTTGAAATAGGGGAATAATTACCATTTCATTCACTTTTTGAAAGTGTATTTTATTTGTTGTAATATTTCTGATTTGTGCGTTACATCGTTATGGTTTTTCAAAAATTATGATTCTTAAAAAACTGTACTCACCTCATGGATATATCGTTTATATGATCAGATCCGTTAATGTCACCAGCAGTTACAGCGCTATTACTCGTTATTGACGTGTTTAAACGTGATCCTATTCTGGATATGTGATCCTCTTCAACCGAATCACATTCACGCATTTCATCATCTGAATGATCATCGTGTGACTGTAAATACAAGCGAAAATATAAAATAAATACACAAAAACATAAATAAACGAAGCGATATTAATTTGCTGCATTTGTTCGAACAAGTAAAAATAAAATGAACTGCATTTATTTCGTTTTTATTTCTTTTGCTTTGCTTTGCACACTTTATAGCACTGTTATTTTCAATCAAAGACCATTATATGTGACATTACAAAGGTCCAATACAATACTCCAGAGCAACACCATTCATAAGATATGGTCACCATAATAACACCACAAATAGAATCGTCATTTAATTTTTAATGCATTTATATTTTACATTGTGATCGAGTAAATACTAAATAGGAGAAGTCGATCATCGTATGTATGTATTTTACTCAACGCAAAATGTCTGTTAAAAGCTACACCACAAGAAATAACACAATGGCCTCCTAGAATGCCTAGGACGGAATCAAGTATCAAGTAAAGACAATTTTTAATCGTGTAAGAAGATGCGGTATGTTTAATCCGGTAGGTAATTTATCCATGGAGAAATAATCAAAGATTAGCTAATTCGCCTGAGAATTCATTAGTACATCATAGGCTCAAACTTATTATAAATAAGAAGTACCACAAATAAGAAGCGTCATTAGCTTACAAATTTGCATGTCCTTGGTCCATTATAAACAATTACATAATTTTTGGATGTATAGTAAGCAAAGTACTAATTGATCGGTGAGAAGAATTTTATTTCAATTACTCTCCGGCCTTTATTTCTACAATAATAATTACTCAATAAAATTTTACCCTTTTACAACTTATTAATAATTTTTATAGGCTAGTATTTAGAAAATAGATTTTATTCTACTCTCTATAGAACACAAAGAACTTTAAAACCAAAAGAATGATTGCATAATTGACCATAGAACTGTAATAATTAAATACAATATAATTAAAAATAAAACATTGGTTTTTTGTCCATTACAAATTTTCTTTAAAAGAAGAGGAAAATTATTATTACTTTAATTGAGACACAAAAATTAAATAAAAAAAGAAGATTAAATTTGAGTATATCAGTGATTATTTTGTCACATCAATTGAAAGAAAACTTCCGAGTGTATAATGTTGCGCAGTATACGACATACACGTTTAATGTTAGAGCAAGACAATAAAAGATCAATACTAAATCGATCGACTGAACGATATGACAAACAAATGTTTTTTGTTGGATTGATAGCTTTTATTTGTTGTTTTCTTTTTCGTTTATATTTTTCTGTTTTCTATTCCTAAACCTCACCATTCCAAACCATTCTTAATTTTTTGTTTTTTTATTATTTTGATTTTTTTCTGTTTTATCATGACCAATTTTTGTCCGGTTTGTTCTTTGCTGTAAAAACCTAAGTATGTCACCTGCTGGGATAACATGACGTCTACAAATTTCATTTGTTGCAATTTTATGTTACAGTCCAACTTTAAGTTAAGTTTTAATGCGCGTGCACACATTCAAAGAAAATCAGAACTAAAACGAACAACGTGCTTTTTAACTTAAAATAACTCACACTTTATCCCAAGATAAACAACAACAGTCAGTCAGATAACTAAAGGAATGCTCTTGCAATAAGTTTTTATTTCTATTTTGTTCTGCAACATTCTTAACCAGATAGTACAATACTACAAATCTGTTGTGAATTATAAAATATTTCATTTTTGGACAATGATAGAAATTGGATTCCAAATGATAGAAAACGAATCTCAATGAAAAATTACAAATTACAAATTAAAAATTGAACAGTATATTGAATACAACCGTTTAAAGATCTGAATGTTGTTTAATAAATTCAATAAATACATCGAACTAGGCCTGGCAGATTTGTCGATATGTCCGTCCGATAAATCAAAGTTAGTGCCATGAATAATGTTGAGTAATTTTCTATAAAGTGACTTTAATTCATTAAATCCGAAAGACGTTTGAATATTGAAGTGTCGTAGGCTCACAAACTCTCTCCATTGCTAACTTACAGAATATGAAAACTTATTTAAAAGAAAAAATAAAGAAAAAGAGAAGAAAATAATTTTTTTATTATTATTCTAGACTATTTACTTTGAATGCTAGTGGATAATTTCGCACGTATTTGTTTGTTTAGCACATGGTATATGTGTATGCAATACGAGCCTTTGAGTCGTTTATGCTATTATTTGTATAAAATCCAAACGTATTAATTATCGTAAAATTTAATTTAAAGTTATTTTGAATGGATTAGAGTAGAACACTATTTGAAGAACATTGAACTTTAAATTCTAGTCCCCCTTTTGTGTTTTTTTTTTTTTTTTGGAATTTTTCGTTTATAATTTGGTTTATTAATGGATTAGCCAATAACATAAATTGATCGATTGATCGCTTTACAAAACGTATTTTATGATCGGTTCTCGATCGTATACGTATGTTTGTATATTTAATATGTTATGAATTTCATTCATTAAGAATTTTAATACAAATGATGGTAAACAGTATTTTTTACATTCATTCAATTATGATGTATTTTTAAATTATAATACATACATACATACATACATCCGTTCATATACATATCTGTGACATGCGTTTAGCAAATTTATGAATGAATATAATAAAAACGCAATATGATAAATGAATGGTTAAAATTAATTTTTTCGTCGTTTTAACTTAAACGAGTTCTGTAGCTGGTATTCATTTCCCATTAAGAAGTTTTCTTTTTTTTTTTTTAATTTTGTTCTAAAACTGCTTGCCTGCAGACAATATAAATGTGATTTTTTTTTCATTTTGTTTCTTTAATTGGGATTTTAACCCATTCAAACTAATGCGACCTCTAATAGTGTTAAAATAACTGCCAGCACTTCTAATTAAAAGTTCATTGACTCGCAAATATAACATCGGCAATTAATATATTTTCTATGTGAGCATATATATTTAATGTAAAATATATGAAATTCCTGAATTTAAACAACAAAATCTACTGAAATAGATCTAGAGATTTGGTGATTTTTTTAGTTTTATTTGAATTTTTTCATTGTTTATCAAAATAAACTCTGATTTTGCAAGCAATAGTCAAATCGTAATTTTGGGAGCTGCATAACTATAGATTCTAAATAAATGTAACGTATCAGACCAAGATTCAATACTTAATTTTTAAATACGACAATATTGTTTCGTTACGTACCTCTATTTCAATTGTCGCACCAAGTCCATATTCTTAAGTTCAAATTCGGTGACGGTTATCAATAGTTCCCATTGTCTTAAAGGTAATCGATTGTAATGTCTCTTGTGCCTAGTAGGTCACCACAAATTTTTCCATTAAATTTCTTTTTACTGATCAGGTTAGCAATTGGTTAGTCTTTAGTTAGTTCTGTTTTCTGACGAACCCCAGCCCAATTAAAAAATATTTAAATCAGAGCAATATATTAAAGGTGTGAGAAGCTAGGTCGTAATCCTGACTGAAGGGTTGTACATAATGACCAATTATATATGTATGTATGTATGTATGTATGTATGTATTAAAAGCTAAATGCTAAACATTGTAATATAACTGTTAAGCACGATGAAGTCAATGAACTGGTCTGTGATCGTTTTTCTGGTCATGGAATTGGACCACTTTATAAGATTGATTAAATAATGGATCAATTTATGTACCGCGACATATTACAAATTTGATGATGCTATAAGAAGACAAAGAATGGGCACTACAATTGACACTCAAACAAGACAACGATTCAAAACACCCCTCCAAGGTTTGTAAGAAATGGCTAATGAAAAACTAAATTAAAGTTTCCGAGTGACCTCTTCAATCTCCTGATCAGAATCCTACGTACAACATACGGAAGATTGTTTCATGTGTGTTTAATGTGTTTGACTTCATTAGTTAACATGGTTAGTTAATAACAATTTCTATTTGTTAATTATTTAAAATCTCCGTAGTCTAATAGGTAGTGTGTTGGCTTATGAAACGTAAGGTTAAACCCCAGACGGTTTGAACCTCAGATCGAACAAAATGAAAAAAAAAAGATATTTCTTCGGCGACTTCCTCTCAGCAGATTTCTGTCCAAAACTCTAAGAATAAATGAAATTGCCATAAAAAGTTTCTCAAACGTATTATGTCTCGCCACTCATGAATAAAATTAACACACACGACATAAGTGGTTTGACGAGTTAGATTGTAATTTTGACTAAAGGCTTGTTACGACATATTATGTATGAATGAACAGTATGAACACATACAACGTATGTAGTAACTGCTTTTTTTTATTAACAATTCCGAAAACCTACATCAAAAAGCAGTTAGATTTTCAAAGATGTATTTTTTTTTTTTTTAATTTTAATTACTAAAACAATAATTTTTTTTAATTATTACATTTTAAATAATTACTTGATTATTATTAGTTTACATTTAAAATATTGAATAAATTTCAATAACAAAAGAGAAAAAAAAAACTCATTAAGTTAAATTATATTTTTATCAAAAAAGTATTTTAAAGAGAGAGAAAAAAATAAAAAACAATTAAAAATAATAGAAAAGACAAAAACCAAAGAAAAGAAATTGCTCATAATACACAACGATAACTATAAATATAATTACAATTTAATGTCATTTTCCAGTTTAATGTTTGAATACGAATGTACATATTCCTGTTCACTATTGTAAACGATTTCCTTTCCTCTTGTATTTATTTTAATTGCATTTACGTTGCATCGCATGCATTTTATGTACTTTTGTTAGTTTTTCTCTATTTTTTTTTCATGTATGTATATGTGGGTGTCACAGCCCGAATATCTTATTGCTATACTTAACCACAGGTCTGTCAATGTATTATTATTTTCTAAGTTAAAACAATAATTTTTAATAAAATTATGATAAATAAATTATACAAATACTAATCCAATATTTTGTTATGATTATGTCGAATGCAGAACTTTATTTATACATATGTATCGGGCTTATAAAAAGCTTCTACGACAAAAGGACATGTGGGGTTTTACAACTGGCTTTGTGCTCGTTTGGCTTCATTTATTTTTTCTACTCCACTGAGTATTGTCTTTGAACGATGATTTCTTATAGGCAGACTATGTGTTAGCTGCCTAATATGAAGGTAAACGGGGAAAGTAGAAGAAGCATATACTGTACGTATCGCAAAAACCAAAATTTTGGGCATAAATTTACGCGCATTTAAAATGCGGCTAACTTAATTATCTAAATATGAAACAAACTTTTTGAGGTGAGTTTTTATGCAAAATAAAATCTTCTGCAAAGAAATCAATTGATACCAAAAAAATTTTTAGTATTTATAAATTAAATCGAATTAAAAAATGAGGAAACTAAACAAAACTAATTTTAATTCAATTCAATTCATAACTGTCCAGTAGGTGGTTAGTTTAGGCCATGATTCAAACTCCAGGAGTCGACTTTAAACTGTAGGTCTCACCACTTATGGATATTATAATTATAAACAATACAAGTGGTGTAAGAAACTAGGTTGTAATACTGACTGAAGCGTTGTAAGGACCAATTAAGTAAGTAAATAAGCCATTTAAACAAAAATCTTTAACAACCTCGTTCGAATAGGCCTTTGCTAGACTTAGTAATAATGTAAAAAGTTCATGATACTGTTTGATTTGTTCTATTAGAACTTCCATTTAAAATTTAGTTTATTTAGTTGTGCCATAATTTTCTAAATATTTAAAATGAATTAATTCTTTTAAGCTTCTGTCCATTAGTATAGACTGTAGAGTACATTTGCTTGGATTGCTGATACGGTGGTTAGTTTATACTCCAGTTTGCGGTACAGTGGCGAATGATGTATGCATTTTCATATGCAATATCGCTGCTACCTGCATTATTATACTCTACACCCCTGTAGTTATTTACGAACAATTGTTAAATGCAATTTCGTTTAAGTATCTCATACAAAACCTCTCAGGCGCACTCACATACAGGTTGATCTATTTCAATATAAATAATAAAGTCTATATTCAACATCGTATACATATTATGTATATGTATTGCGATACGTGTTTTCATGTTTATTTTTATGTCTTTTCTTGTACTATCCCATGTGCCTTGTATTTGTGTAGAACATTCTTGCAATATTTGTCAATAACGAATAATTGATAAAAATTCAATTAAAAATTCTCATTAAAACATCACATGAACATTGATGAATGCATTTGAAAATTACACAAATTAAGCAAAATAAAAAAAAAAAATTATGTACAATTGTATGTATGTGCATAAAATAATAGGTGCCTTCATATAATACTGATGACAAAATTGATTTATTACTCTGTTCTATATTATAATATAATAAGTAAACGAGCGAATTATTAAAAAGATAAAAAAAAACTGAATTCTACATTGAATCATTTAATTATTAATCTGTTAAGACTTAATTTGGTTTTAAAATACAATTTTGAATTATAAAGTGGCTTAAATGTGTCAAAAATTAAATTAAATTAAATTAAAATAATCAATTTTAAAAGTTATTTTTCTGTCTTTCAATTGTGTCCTAGTCGTCATACCATGGATAATTCGTGTAATGCAGTTTTCAAGCATTCATTTTCCTATTGATGAGTTTCTTGTAAACTCATGTTAAATGGTAACAACTATTTTATGCTTTTAGGACCCAATGAAGAAGGAGTCACAACAAATACAATCACGATCCGTGTCCAAAATGTTATTTTCTATTTAGTATAGTGTAGGTACAATATTTATGGTCATCTTACTTTAAAGGTTTCTTAAGAAATTTTCATATAGCGAGGCTGTGAACGATAAATGTTGTTAATAATTTTTTAATATTGTTTTTTATTACTGTTGTTGTTGTTGTTGCTGTTGCTGCTGTTGTTGTTGTTGTTGTTGTATAATTTCAAAGCATTGAAAATGTTCAATTTTGATATGATTGCTGTTATACCGTGGCGCTGATTGTGCTAAAATTAAAAATTTTCCAAAATTTTACAACATAGTCACAGTTGCGCTTCAAAGATAAGTCATATAAAGGAAAAAATTCAAATCATACTCATACACACTTAGTTCTGAAATTCATCTAACCATAAGCGATAAACACCAGTTAAAAAATAACGATTGCCTTCATTTATCCAATTGTCATCGCTTTTTAGCACTCACAAATGAAAATTGCGCCAATAAGTACTTAACTTTTAAGGCTTATTGTGATTACAGTATTTTGCAGAAACTGTTTTCACTTGCCGTTACTTAATGGAAACAGATAAATTTACATCAAAACTTCTTTGACTTGTTTTATTTATTTTTACTTTACACTCTGCTCTATTTGTATCACATTAGTGTTTATTTTAATATTTTATATGATACTTATTTGAATATTTA
>QOCX01000143.1:27566-105703 GCA_005959815.1 Sarcophaga bullata | reverse complement strand
TAAAATAATCTAAAAACTTGAAATTTTTTAATGAAGCCGCTTCAATTATATTTGATTAAAAAAATTATTTATATGTATGTATGTAATTAAATTTATTTTATATTTAAACTTATGAGCATAGCAAGAGAGAATATATGATTATTTAATAATTCATTAATTAATTTATTTTTTCTAATTATCTTTTTTACAAAAACAAATATATTTTGCATAAAACAAAACAAGTTGAAATAAAATTTTGAAAATAATTTAATGTTTGTTTGGATTGATTGGGGTTATCTAGCTTAAGAAAAGTATACGTAGTATGTGCAAATTTAATTAACGAAAAAATGTTTAATTTTCTTTAGAAACTTACAAAATAGAGGGTTTTTTTTTGTTTTTTTTCAACGAAAATTGCTTCTCATAAAACTCAATTTCATTTCATATTTACTTATTATTGAGTTTATGCCTCTCTTCGCTTAAATGCAAAACTTTTTTCCCTTGATATGCACATTTTCATACTTTTGAAACTACACTACAACTCCATAAAACCAAGTTAAAATTTTTTTATAGAGTACGCTTTTGCTACTAAATATGTACGTATATAGGTAGATATACATACACAGACATACATACATGTACGTGTGTACGAGCGAATGACTTAATGGCCAAAATAAACTTTTTTTTAGCCATGCTATGCGTTTATTAGCCACGCCTATTCGCATATAATACGGGCACAGGCAACCGCGTTCACATACATATGTATGCATGTATGTACATATGTACACGTTGATTTTATTATCGTTTTGATAATTACATTTTTTTACTACATATTTCATTTTAGTTGTAGATTTTGTTTTGTTTTTAGTGCTTTTATACAAAATACAGTTTCTTTTTCAAATCGTTTCTTGTTTTTCCGTGTATACCACCATTTAATAAGCATTCCTATTACTTGTTCATTTGCTCATTTATTGCAGTCCCTTTTGTGTTTTTCTTTTTTTTGTTTTTGTTTTTTTTTGTTTTTAAAATGTGTATTTTAAAAAACTAAAATAAACAAACGTACGAAAGACATGAATTAAAAATAAAACATGATCGATTTGGAATAATATGCTGATATGCATGTGACAGATGAAATATAAGAAGAAGATACATTCGCCGTGCACTAATTCATTTGCCACCTCTACATAGTTGATGAGCAGATATACACAGTATCGGAGAAATCTGTAGCACGAAATTCTTGTACATAAAAACTTGCTTAACTAAAATAACACAAAAACTAATAAAATTATTCATTTAAATTAGAGATTTTTGCTCACCATCGTTAAATGGACTCAATTAAATTTGATAATACCCTTTCAGAAATTCCATTCTAAGCATGTTCCACCGGCCGAAAAAGTTCATTATTATTTTTTATGTTACGGTGCAGTTTACCGGTATTTAGGCTTCAATAATTTGATTTTATTTTCATCAAACCATTTTTTCAGACGTTATCGTGATAATATCATCACTTGAAGGACATACACTACTCCGTATCCTGAAGTTGCAAACTGATGTTGCAAACTTCAAAACGTTAGTATCAGAATTCGAGAAAAAAATCAGGTCGTTGATTTGTACTCTGCGACACTGCAGCAGTTTAGACCTATTGCGATAGAAAGCAATTAAAGCATTCAAAAAAAGAGGGAAGTCAGCTCTAGCTCTGTCTACCTCCGTCTTCTTACTGGAACCAAATGACGGAGTAGAGTTTGTTCTTTAAACTTTTACCGATCGGTAAACATACAAAATCTGTTCGTATTATATTGGCGGTGGACAATGTATAGGTCCAAATTCGATGAAAGTTCGTATGTGTCTTCAGTATATGTATTCTGCAAAGTGAAGACGTTTACCTGTATGCAAAGAAATTTAACCACGATGTGCGTGGCTAGTTTTGTTTAAATTCCATTGTTTTTTTGCACCAGTTCGCGCCGGTTGCATAGGTAGAATGTTCCAGCTATGGATTTTAATAGGTTGTTAAATTTAAGTTCCATTGCATGGCTAAAATACAACTTAGTGTTTACGTAACGTTCTACTTTGTTAATAACCCATTGCGGTTAAAGAATAGTGATAATTGCAGAACGAAAGGTACAAAATTTCCCGCCAAGTGGAAACTGCTTGCAATGAACTTTTTGGAGAAAACTTATCGACTCTAATCGGGTTCAGAACACGAAACTATGAAGATGGTTACGCAACTAAATATAGATAATTAATATTTTTGTGAGTGTTCTAAAGACATGAATATATTTTATCGCACACAAATAACTGTAACCATTGTATAAAATGAATTTTATTAGGAATCGTAAGAATTTTCAAATGTTTTTTTTTCTTATATTTTAGTAAGTATAGATTATTATTTTATTTTATTTTTTTTTTGCATATGTTTTGTTGTTGTAGTATGTATACATACATATGTATGTATATTATATAAGAAATGTTTCTCTTTAAATATTTATTCAATTAAAATTATTTTGTTTATGATGAATTGTAGTATTTTCATTCGACTTAATTTTTATTTACAATTCTTTGTTTTTATTCAATTAATGATAATTTGCATTGATTATATTAAAAATAAAAATAATTTTCATTTCTGTGAGTTAAATGTGTAAGTAAACATATTTTGCAAAATTGTTAATTTTAAATGATGATTAAATTCTTTTATTATATCAAAATGTAAAATTTGTTTCAAGTTCGTAATCGATTGTAAATTCGTAGATAAATTAAATTTATTTGTTAACCTCTTAAGCAATACAAAGTAAAGAAACTTGTAAAGAATTAAAGAGCGCCATTCATAAGAAAACATAATACATAATTTTAGTTTCATTATTTTCATATAAAAAAATTTTTTAATACAAAAAACAACACAAAAAGCACTAAAAACGTTCAAAAACTGAAAAGTTAAAATAAGATTTGAAAAACAGAAACAAAAGATGCCATTGACGTTTTATACGTACGATAAATACAAAGGAAAATAGTCAAAACAACAAAATACAATCACAAAGTCAGATAGTCTGTCTGACTGGCTCGTCTGTGAGTCAGTCAACCACATAAATTTGCATTCGTGGAGTTTATATGTACGTATGTATGTATGTATGTATGTATGTAATATTTGTAATTTTAAACGTTTACGAGTATCTTTTGGTTTTAAATCTGTTGCAAGATTTCGAAGATTTAATGTGGGAACCATTCACACTGACGAACAGCACGTGTTAATGTTGTCGATGCTGTTAAACGAAACGAAAGAAAAATCTTTGATTTTTTTTCTCCCCCCAAACAATAAATTTTCTAGATTTGAGTTTACCTTGCCGGTCAGCTAATGATTTAAAATGAAAATACTTTTCATATCAGTATGTTGGACATACATATGTACGTTTGTATGTTGAGTATATCAAAATGAAACTATAAACTCTTATAAATTCGTTTAAAATGAATTAGTAAGTGATTTAGATAAGCATGTAATAATAATTAGATTTGAGAATAGCTATGAAGTGATATAAACGCAGGTGCTCTGGGGTCAAAAAAGAAATGCTACTTTTTCTTCAACTTATTTATTAAGGTATTCATAATTTTATTCTTTAACTCATCCATTTTCGAAATAAAGATGCTTAGCAAATCCAATTTTGCCGAATTAAACAATAATTTATGAAAATATGTAAATTATTAGTTACTTTATAGCCAGTATTTCGTTTGTTTTCTTTTTTGTTTTTGCTTTTAATACAAGATGGACATCGAATTGTTCATATTCTTTTAATCAGTGGAGGTTTTATAATAAAGTTTAGGATTAATTTGATTTGAAATTATAAAATAATGTAGTTTTTACGTGGATACCCGTATATAAATAAAATATTTTTCCCATGGAAATATTTACGCAGAAGACTTGAATTTAAAACCTTCGCATGTGGGAAAAATGTTGATGAATTCAATCGCTATATGTCCGGGTTCTATTTGGCGTTGATAATAATAACAGGGAAAAAATTTAAAACAAAAAAGTTACTAAGATTTTAATTAAACATTCCCCCTTGTTAATTGATTGAGAATAATTAATTTTTAATAAATCTGTTGTTTAGACGATCAATTTATGTATGGTCAGCTTATCACACTTTACGCTTGAAAAATATTAATTAACACAATAATTTTTAGACATAAAGTGTCAGTTAAAGATTTTAATGTAAAAAGTGGGATAAGAATAATGATAGTAAATAAATATCGTATGGCATTAGAAAAACCCAAGGACAAATACCTTAAAGTTAGCTCAAGCTATTGCCGAAAAATCATGAATATCTGAAATCCACAAACAACAAGAAGATCAATTAACTGAACTGGTTGTAGCCTATTAGGTAGTGAGTTAAACTCGAGACCATAGTTCAAAACCTAGATCAGACATCCAAACAAAAAGGAATATGGAAAAATATTTCTTCGGCGACTTAGTTTCAGCAGATTTCTCTGAGAAGTTTCGCAAAAAAATCTGTAGTTTAGAGTCGACTTTCAAATGTAGATGCGGCAACTAGTGGATAAAATTAACACACACAACATAAGTGGTGTGAGAAGCTAGGTTCCAATCCTGACTGAAGGATTGTAATGATAAATTAATGTATGATATGTATGTATGGTGGTTTTCGCTGCGGAACAGCAAGCAAGAATCGCGTGTTGGTTTCTTAATCACTACGTCACAGGATTTTTTTTTTAATATTTCTTACTTGTCATTCTCGTGGTTTATTTTTATTGTTTTTATTAATAAAAATAAATTTGAAGAAAATCTGCATTAGTTTTTCCTTTAAAAACTATTGCTTTTCGAGCCTTGAAAGCAGTGTTGAGCGTGCGAAGATTTTTGTCCATGATTGTGTGTGATAATCCAGAGGACAATATCCATTGTATTATAAATTCTAGCAGAATTTTAGAATTCAAGTCCATATATTCCTTACCGCCTATACATTTAGAAAACATTTTTTAGCTTATTTGGTAGGATCGAAAGATCAAAAATATCAGTCTCAATCTCTGTTCATTATTGAATGACAATACACTGAGGCAACCATTTAGGCAACCTATTTTTTTATTTCATTGCAAATATTTTAAAAATTCTTCGTACTGGTGATAAAAAAATATAAAAAAATACTGTGAAATTAATTATTTGAAAAAATATTTGTTAATAAATTGAATTTGTCAATTAATTTAATTAACTTAGAGGTTACTCATAAGCTAAATCTTAAGATAGATAAATACTTAAATTTTTAGACGAGAAAAAAGAAACACGTATGCAATATATTAAGTATGTTGTATGTAGAAGAGCAGAGAAGAAAAGAAAAAATTAAAACGAAAAATCATTAAAGTTTTATAAGTCTTGATAAACAATGCTGATGTTTATGAGGAAACAAAAATCAAATCCCATTTAATATTCATTTAAGTTGCTAACAAATAATTCAAATATTTAAACAATTAATTTACGTACGAACACCATTAACAATAAAATAAAACAGAAAACTTTATTATTAAAAGAGAGAAAAAGAAGAAAAACAAATACAAACACAAACAATACTTATAAACAACTGGCCGAAATCCGGTGTGCTTCGCTACATTGTAATTGTTAAAAAAAAAAACTCCAAAAAGAAATAAAATAAACTCCATAAAACTAGCATCCTAGCTGTTGGACTATCTATTAAATTCTATTATGTTTTTCTCCATGGAAGTCACTAGGCATACTTATTCTAAATTCCCAGTATTTAGCCCAAAAATAAAGCCTAAATACCGAAACTAATAGCACCGAATTTAAAAACCTACTCCGTGTTCAAGATGTCACTAATTTCATGAAAGATTAAAAAATATAAAATATACAGACCTATTGAAAGAAGGTAGGTTTATAGCGTTCCACCAAATCAAAAAAAAAAAAAAACAAATAAACATTCGCTTTTTCATTCATACATCATAGTTGATTGAAAAAAAAACCAAATCAAGTGAAGATGAAAAATAATAAAAAGAACATTTAAATGAAACTATTGTATTGTATTATTTTTTTATTTTTATATTTTTGTACAAAATATACTTTTATTATTACCGTTTAAATAAAGCCGACTAGACAGCAGCTAACTTAGGTTAATTGCTTGGAAGATCTAACGGTTATAATTGGTGTGGGACTTTTTTAAACATAAACTCAAACTATGGTATTCACAATGCCAAATGCGTTATTTGTTAATCTGTGACAGTGTTATCAGAATCAGAGTTAAACTAGAGGCGAGCTATAGTAAGCTTTGAAAGCTTACTCATAGCAATTCACTTTCCTTTATTTGATTGGATTTGTACAGTATTATACAATTTTAGGAGAGCGAGAGAAAGCAAATGTATGGCGAATGGTAATACTTAATAGTGTCATATTAACACTAAAATCATGTCAAATACAAAAAGATTATCTCAATTGAATACAGTCAATAAGTTTATTTTTTTCCCCTTTCTCTGCCTTACACTCATTTATCTATTTGTTGATACAGATCTGAAGATGACGTATAGTTGTGTTGATTTTGTGGAAGGAAAATTAGATGATTTATTGTACTCTACAACCAACCTAATGTGTTAAAGTCAGATATCTCTGCTTGATTATAAACCATGCCATGAAAGTGTTACTAGGAATGTAAATACTATTCTCATTGTGTTATTATTATTATTTTCAATTCAAAATGCTCATACTGGATAAATAAATTTTTGCAAATATGTATATACTCGTATGCAAATAACACATTCTTAGCAATATCAATACAAAACTTGATTAATAAAATTGGTTAAAATTGCTTCATATTTGTTCTTTCTTTAAACTACTCCCAAGCAAAAGAAATTTTCGTTGTGCAATTAATAGGTTTATTGTGCAGGGTGTTAAACAATAGTCTTGACCAACTGATATTTTGTTTTCATTATTTTTTCTCTTTTTTATACGATTTAAAAAAAAATTTTTTTTTTTTACTCTTAAATTTCTTCTTTCGACTTAATTTGTCAAGTAGTAATACAAATGCCAACGTAGGTATGTATGTATTTATGTACGTTAATACGTTAATACGTTAATACGTGTATCAATTGAAGAGTTGACGAACAAATATAAAAGTTAATTTACAGTGATTATTTTCAAAGAAATCATTTTTTGTTTACAAAATTTAGTTAAGGTGATAATTTTTCCTTAAATTTTCTAACAATACGTTTTTATTGTTAATTGCATGGGAATTTTTATATTGATTCTGATTTATAAAAGATCGTTATTTATTTAACGAAATCTTGTAGATTTTAAAATGTTCTTTTTTACAAATATGTTTATGTAGTATTGTACCATATACATATGTACATATTGTATATTGTTTCGTTTAGCGATAAGGAAAGATTTGCAAAATTAAATATGAATTTTATAAAATCAATATGTATGTACAACATAAATATATTTTTCAAAATAAGCGAAACATTTTACAAATATTCTGCTAATCATTGTAATATAAACAACGTTAGAAACAATAAATCTAAAATGCCTAATTGGTGGTCAACTTTCTACCAACCGGGTTTTAGTAAGTACATAACAATGGGAAAGTTACACTAGTGACAAAAGTATGTTGTTCATGAAGGTTTCCTTGCGAGAGATTTGTGTTATATTAATTAACTACATGGGAATTATCCTCGTACTTTAATTTTTGCTCATAATACCACCAAAGATGTTTTCAATACTTACTTACTTTAAATCAGCTCATGCATATAAAAGTGAATTAACAAAAAACATATTGCATTGCGAAAGGATATATGTATACGGTTCCATGGAACAAATAGCCAATCACTCGCACTTAAAACATCTTCGCATTCAGTTTGATAAAATCCTAATGCAAAAAAAAATTAATTAATTTTAAATTCTTTTTGACAATTTGTAGAAACTCGTACCTGCAATCTTTCAACGCATAATTTACATTCTCTGCTTTCACAGATAAAAAAATTAAAAAACTATGCTTGGTGGCAGTGGCCATATGGTATTATAAAAATTCGGCTTTATTGAAAGAAATAAAAAAAGTTGGGGAAGGTTCTATGCCATCTAAATTTCACAGCTCGAACAAATTGAGATACTGTGATCTAAAAAAGAGACACTGCATCTCCTAAATGTTCAAAAGTCATATACGTATACGAATGCTTCCTAATATCAACAACCACAACATGGTCAGGAACAAAAAGCATTTGAATAGGCCTCCGATTTGATAACTTATAATCAATTTAGTTTTTAACTAAAGACACAATAAAACAAACAAAAATTGTAATTAAAAAATTTGTAAAACTATTAACGGTTTATACAATTTCTAAATGGGTTTAGGCCCCATTGTCTACAACAGTCTGAATTGGTTTTGATGTCCCAAAAAGAGTTCAGAATAAAAATAACGTGTAGTTATAGATCCAAAAGATATGCAGCTGTTTAAAAACACTAGACGTAATCCATTGGTAAATCCAAGCTCCGGACAAAGAATTTTAATGCTATGGCCACATAAAAATATTTTCTTACATTTGATTAAACAAATATTATACTGTGCAGATATATTGCTTGCATTTTAATTCACAAATAATCTTGAAAATCTTACCAATCCAATATTATTTGAAAGCTATTGATTTAATTGTAAAATTTCTTAATTTTGGGTAACTATTTAAAGTTTCTGTATTACGGGATGGTGGAATGACGTGACCTTTAAGTCATAATCATATTATGTTTAAAACCTGCACACAGGTCTTTCCAATTGATTACGATAAATATAACCTTTCCACACATGTTGTAAGCATTTTTACTAACTGGTACACTTTATTACAAAATGATCTCTCTGATCGCCTAAATGAAACATTTTCTCTCGGCCAAACGAACCTTGTTCTTAGGTACTACAAACTTGGAAATTTAATTGAAAATATTTTAAAGCAATGTTTACTTTCACTACACTACGTACGACTCATTTTAAGAATTATTTTATTTTTCTTTTTTTATTTCTTCTTTTTTTTATTGTACTTTAGAAATATACATTGACTACTGTTTATTTAATTATGTACTTTAACATTTTCTTTCTTTTAATAATTTATGAAAATATTCTATGGTATATTCAGACATAATTTTTTTTTATAGATTTTCCTGTTATATTTTTTTATTGGTTTTACACAAATTTTCTTCTTGTTTATTTTATATTTTATTTGTTATTATTGTTTTCTGTCATTAATGCCGTTTTTTTCTTTCATTAACGTTCCAATGGAAAGAAATGTCAAATATTTATCTACGCCAAAAGAAGGACGTTGCGAATAGCAAGAGAAAATGAAATAGAATACAAGCTATTATTACCCCTTTCCATTCTCTCTTTCTCACTCTTTCACACACCACATGAACATATGAGTTGAAAAACTCATATAGCTCTGCACGATTTAGTCAATAACTTCACTTAATTTTTCTTTCTTTTTTTAACTTAGATTTCTTTATTGTTTTAGATTTTTTCGTTCATTCGAATTACATTACATATTACGTATGTAAGTAGTTATGTGAGTACTAAACTGTTCTAAATGACGATATGTGATGATGCTAAATATTTTAATGAGTCGCAGCCTATGCAGCGGTTTATTCAAACCACCTACACTTAGATATGTCAAATAAGTAAATAATGAAGAATTATTGTCTCTATTGTATGAAATGAAAACACATTAAATAAAATGAATCAAAATTATCATTTTGCCGATGTCACTGTGAATCAACACAACATTTATTGGTATTTTTCCCAAGAGATATAGTTTTTGAATTTCGATCATTCTTAATACGAATATCAAATATTCAGAAGTAGGAGATTTTTATATGGTAACAAGCCTTTAATAATTGTTAATATTCATAATGTTAGCCCAAATAAATTATAACTACAATGAGCTTTTTTCCACTTTTTCTAATACAGTGCTTATGGTAATAACAAGAGTTTAAAGCAAAAATTATAGCACACTATTAGTGCAGGATTTGGGTTTTATTTGGAATTAAGAACGGCAGTGCCTTTACAACCCAACTGGCCGCGAGTTTAGAACACCAAATAAATTACTTTAAAATTTAAAACGCATTGTGTCTGAGAATGTCACAGAAAAACGGATTGAAATCATACTGTGTGCGTATTATAACATTAAAAATATGATTTAAATTGTTAAACATATTAAGATATGCTTCACTACAGAATGTAATGTCAATTTAAAATCGACAAATTAATGTAAAAAAAAAATTCTAAAGATATTTAAAATAATAAATTATGTAGTATATTAAATGTAGGCAACTTATTTTTTGGATTTTGAATAATTGAGAACTGAGTTCTTACCATATCGTCACCCAACTCCGAATCTCGTTCATTTAAATTCGAACGTCCGGTGCAGTCCATTGTGTTGAGTTGCATTAGGTACACAATTTCTAATAACTCTTATATAAAAAATGCTCAACTGACAATTAGGTTAAGAAGTAGCAACACTCTTCTATGAACAAACTGAAATCACTTTCCTGAACTTGAAGAAAAATACGATCATAATACACAATCACTAATTTTCACTCACGACGCGTGCATTCGATGCGAATGGTGTAGGAGACGAGAGGTGGGGGGCGTTATAAAAAATTAGAAAATATTCACTTTTTTCTTGACACTTAATGTATCGAGTTTAACCGTTACATTTTTCAATTAAAAAAAATTAATAATAATAATAATTTGTATTTAAAAAAAAGACAGAATAGAACAAAACATTAAAAAAAAATTGTTAAATTCAGTTTATTTTTAATTTCTGTTTTTTCTTTTCACAAAATGCCGACGGAAATCCAACTGAAAATAACCTTTGCGAATTACAAGACAATAGACATTGTGTGTTTCTTATGAGTTAGAATGTGTTTCAATATATATATGTATGTATATATATATATATATATTTTATTTATTTATTTATATTTTCATTATATTTTGAATTTGAAACTTGATTATCTAAAACAATTGTTTAATTTACTAGAGAATTCGCGAAAAGAATTTTCATCAACTCTATTGATTACGTATTCTTTTTTTTTTATTCTATTTTCACAATAATCACTGTTACATTTTTTGCTAACCACTTTTTTATTTTATTTTTCGGTTTAAATTAATTTCTGATTTTCAATGAATTTTTTTTTCTCTTTTTCTTTTTACTCATGAGATTGTTTTCTGAATTCCGCACAAAAACGACGACGTTGCACGGGCGACGACGATCACAAACCGAATGAGGAATAGAGGCAAATAACGAATGAAATTACAAAACAAAAAAAACACAAGTGATAGCAATAACAACAATAAAATAACATATACAAATTGTACAAAACAAAATGTGTTAAGGGGAAACAAGAATTTAATTCGATTCGAATTGGAATCAAATTGAAAATGAAACATACCTTAAATGCACACTTCTATACATACAAATATGTGTATATGGTACATACAAACATCTACGCAAAACCGAATTAAAGAGTACTTTTTTTGTTTGTTCTTTTTGCGGATTATTATTTGTTTGCGCTTAAAAACACCCATCCATGCATACTTATCTACCATCGACCATATTAATGATTATTTTTCTCTCTTCTTTACGATATGTTATTAGTGTGTGTTTCGTTATAGTTGCTGGCGTTGTTTTTGTTGTTATGGTGTCGTTGGTGGATGACGATTGATTTGGATAGAAAGAAACAAAAAATGTCTATAGATATATGTATGTATGTATGTATACATATGTATCTCTTAAGCGCTAAGTATAACAAACAATTGCTTTATATAGAATCCAATTGGATTTGTTGTTTTTTTTTTTGGTATTTTTGTTGTTTATTTTTTTTCTTTTACTTGGTTTCATTGTTCTTGATATTGTTTCAATTTTTCCAAATCGTTCCGTCTCAATTAGTTTCCACCAAACGGGCAGTGTCAATAATGCATACCTTTTTATTATGGTTTTTATTAGGTACGTCGTATGTTCCAATTCAATGCATTTCCCAAAATATAAAGGCAATATTGATTCCAATTTTTCATAAATTTCCAAAAAATATCACTATTATTTAATTAATAACAACAAATCATACGGTGTTAGTATGTACGCTCTGTAATTAAGTTTTGAATTTTTCTGATTGAATATTCTCTATTCGGATGTTAAAACGTATTTCAACGGCCGATAACTTTTCGACTTCAGAGTAATGAAATGATTGATTTACTCCGAAACATAATTCCTAATTGCGAATGCAAAAACAAACAATACGAAAATGTAAAAGTTTCAAAACCCATGGAATGAATACCACCTATGTATACCCTTTCGATGTTGCAGAAAACATTGGCATTTATGGTTACAAGAAAGTATAAATAAGTAAATAATTTTTTAATAATTCAGCAAATTAATTTAAAATATGTACATATGTACGTATATGCATAGATAATTGGTCACTACAACCCTACAGGTAGTATTACGACTTAGCTTTTCAAAAAAATATGTTTTTTTTATTAACTGCGTAAATTGCTACCCCATTTCGTCTTAAGCAAAGGACCAGACAATTGGTCCAAATTTTCGACGACTAGTTACTTGGTTTTTTGTATTTTTTTAGTCACATGCAGCGTTGCCAGTAAACTTTTTCGAAAAACTTTTTATTTTTGGGAAAAAAACTTTTTTCTAAAACAAAAAAAAAAACTAGTTTTCTTGAAAAGTACCAAAATTTCAAAAGGAAACATCGGAGGCCGATGCCCTCTGTTGGTGTTTCTTTGATACTTTTGCCTGAGACTAGTAAAATACACAATATTTTATTTGATAATGTAAATATTTCGTGTTATTATTATTGAATTTATTGAAAAATTTAAAATTGAATTTTGTCGAAAAAACTTGTTTTGTTAGGAAACAACTTTAATGATAACTTTTTCGCATCTCAAAAAACTTGGAACAAAAGGGAAAACTTAGCAACTGGCAACGTTGGTCACATGTATTGAAATCTTTGTTTTTTAAGACAATAACGCGGGAGTTTAGAGGACTCCGAAGCATTCTTTCTTTGATCTTCGCAGTTTTCTTTACGTGGATCGTATTAAACATTTTATTTTGAAGCACACTATATTTGAAGTTCAAATTATTATTTGTTTTAAAAATTTGCGATTTATTTTCTTTCAATTAAAACACAATGAACTCCGTTAGTTTCAATTAACATGTTTGTTACTTTGCTGCAAATAAAAAATTAATAAAAAAAATATACAATCGCAATACATATATTTGAAAGGCTTTTACTGTAAGTCCCATCAATAAAAGCGCAATATTCTAAATTTAAAAGTATTTTATTGAGGAAAAAAAATGGTTCTCATTTTTGTTTTCAACACTGTTATCTTATATAACATTAGGTATTTTAGCATTTATAAGCTATTAAAGTTAGCAAGAGACAGACAGTTATATGCATGCTTATCGTTAAATCTTGACTTATAGTAGCGCCATCTAAGCTAGAAACAAAAGTCAATATTGATAAAGATCTGAATGCCTGAAAACTAATATAAAAGTGGTTGGATCATATGCTGAGTGAATATGCGTGAATGTAGGAAATATAAATTAAGAAGACCTAAAAATACTTCCAAGTATTTGAGCACGATAACAACTAGAAACCTACCTCTTTAAGTTTAAAAAGTGAAAGCATTGTAAAGCTTTCAAAGGAACTATTAAGCTCTGATCATTTCCGGTAAAATTTTAGTGATCGTAAATAATTTTCCAGCGTATCTATTTGTATGTGGCCTAATAAAATGTTTATGCAGAGTATACATATGTAAAATATTAAATGATATCTTCTTGAGCCTCTGCTGTTTAAGCTTCTCTCTTAATTAGTTACAGTACATATGTAGTATTATTGCCAGAGTATTTCAAAAATGAAAATTTATTTCGGATTTTCTGTTATCCTTCTACGCTTTCTTGTTGAAACTGTATCATATACTCCATTGAGAAATGATCTTCGATCTAAAAGCAGAAATGTTTTAGTGAAAGTCTTATGAAAAATATAAAACTATGCACACTAGCTTCTATAGAATCTTCAAAGAGAGACTTCTGAACTTTAGCATTTGAAAACAGTCTTGTTGGAGATAAATCAGTCAAAAAATCATCTTTAGCGATAAGACGTATTTTTGGATGAATGGGTACGTGAGCTAGCAAAATTATACCACACCCCGCCAAAGTCAAGAACAGTCAATACATCCTGCAGAAATCACTGTATTTGAGCATATTGCACTGGTGAGATAATCAGTCAGTATATTTCTGTGTAAACGATTTTGGCTAGGGCATCACTATCAATGGCAAGCGCGACAAAACCATAATTACTAACTTCTTTTTCTTGCGGCCTTAAGTAGCAGATGGGAGTAACCACACATCACAGTGGTCCTCAAACCGAACATTGTCCATGCCTTCAGTCAAGTTCAGTCTGAGTTATGCGCCATATCCATAAAGATAAAGTCGAATAAAAAATTTGGAGAGTATCACACACACTTTATTTTATTCAAATTTAGAGATAGTAAGTGCCCAGTGAAAGACCCCATAGTAGGAGAAAAACTTTTATAAGCAACAGCCCAGCACTTTAAGCACATTCTACCCTTTAATGTTTTCACTTGCATCGTTTTATAATTTTTAAATGAAAACAAGCTTCATGAGCATTAAAAACTCTTTCAAAAATGTTTACAAAAATGTTTTTAGCAAAACAAAATACAAAACACGAATATGTGAGATGTACGTACACTAAAGGAAAGGAACTATTACCAACGCGATAACTTAATTCAAATCATAAAAGCTACAAACATATATACACACACACACACACGCATATACAATTTAAATGTTGAAAACTATAATACTTGCTTTGTTTCCGATGCGTTTCTTGTAAAATCTTTTCTGTTTGTTCCGTCGTTCCTGTTTCAACTTATTTTCTTTTTTTTAATTGGAAATGTTAGCAACGTTGTCAACTGTCAATTCATTCATTCGTTTCACAATTCCTTTTCGTCAAAAATCCACAAACAGAAAAAAAGAAAAACAAAAACTAAATCGTTTTTCCTTTTATTTAATTTCATAATGAAACTTTTATGTGTAAATTCATTCATAATATGTTCGATAGTCGTCGTATCAATGCACAAAACGTAAACAGTAAACATAAACTCATCGAATTTTCATTGGTTTTGACGAACTTAATTCATGTCAATGACACGCCTCTTTCAAAATAATTCGTTTTTCTCCTCTCTTCTGCTCTCCTTTCCGTAATCGAACCAGTTTATTCCATATAACATAATAAAATTGCTTTCTTTTTAGCGTGTGTTACTTTCACGAATAGTTGAAGATTGAAAAATTTTGCGACGACAGAGCGGTGTTGTGTGTGTGTGTGAGTGTGTGACATAGTATCTACAGTGAAAAATAAAACTAGGATTTATTTGCAGTGAATTGTTTTTGAAAATTCAAAGTTGACAACACTGCATACTGTTATATTTTATTATTACGTACTTATTTTAATTCTTATTTTTTTTTTGTAATCACCGGCATCATACTCTTCTATTTTCGTTATATTTGTTTTATTTATATACATACTGCATGTGTTGTTATTCTATTTTCTTATGAATTACTTTCTTTTAGCTTACCTCTCTCTCTCTCTTTCTCACTCTCTCTCTCTCTCTTTGACAGTCTCTCTTTCACTTTGTCCCTCTCTCTCTCTCTCTAACGAACAGAGCTTGTAAGATTTTTCTCATTCGTTTTTTTTTTTCATTTTTATTCGTTTTTCCCCTTATAAACATTTTCCACGATTGTTGTTGTTGTTGTTGTTACTTCTTTTATTGTTGAATATAAAATTTATTTCATCGTTGCGCAGCCAATCGGATTTCGTCATTTCATTTGCCAGCCAGGTGGTTGATATGAGATGGTATTGGTTGGCTGTTATTATTTATTTCCGTGTTGTGCTGTGTTTTGCTCTTCATTACTTTCTATCAATTCAAATTGGATATATTGTTTGTAATATATGTATATATGTACATACATATATAGATGTATATAGTATTTTCATTCGCTTTTCATATACATACATACATACTTTTATACGTACGTACATATGTAATTAAACTCAACAATATGTACAACTAGAAATTCATAAATGACGACAGTGAAAGCATAACATGCGTGACAATTTTTTCTGAACATTTTTGTAGCAATTCTTTTTTTTTGCAGTAAATATATAACACAGATATATATATATGCATGTAAGTGTGTATCTACAGGAATGTAGATATGTACTCATATGTGTACATGTACAAAAGTTCAAGCAAGAACTTCTATTGCGCGTAACTCATGTTTGATGGCATTTGTTTTTGGGCTTTTACACAATTTGTCTAAACGCTTTCAAGATAAGCTCAAGTGTCTGGTCGAACACTTCTTGATATACATATGTACATACATACATGCGTATTATATTATAACATCTGTATACGTTGGCATTTTAAATTATTGCTAATGCAGTAATGTAATGATAATAGTTTAAAAACTAAATTACCTTTATTTTTAAAATTCACAACAGTTTCGCGTAACGAAATCATTGATATTTTTGTGTTGTCACTCTCTTTATGTATTTCAAGTCGACTACAACGAAAAGAAGCAAGTTTTTAAATCATGTACACACATATGTAACGGAAATTTTAATCAATGATTGACAGACAGTGAGGGAAGTGAGACAACATGTTTGAATTTAAAACTTTACGCTATTCAAAGTGCAAGTAAACAAATTTTAGGTTTAATGACTACAATTTTACAATATTTTGATATAAAATCGCTAAAAAAAATTTTTATAACTTTGGTGTTTGTTTAATAACCATAGCGTATGTTATATTTTGTATAAACAATATTCATGTGTATATACATACATACATACATCCATACATACATACATACATACATACATACATACACAGGCATAGATAAAGATCTAGCGAAAGATTGGTGTGAAAACAGCGGGTCTCATACATATCTTGTGGTTTGAATTACTTCTTCAAAGCAAATATGTATGCATTTCAGTTAAGGTTTTTCACAATGTTGTCAATTCAAAACCGTTATTTTGTAGTTTTTTAAAAAATATTGTCCTTTATGTCTTGGAGTATTCAAGGTAATTATTTTAATTTTGATCATTATTTTTGTTTATTTAGTTTAATTTTAATTACACTTTGCATCAGTGAAAATACATCCATGCAACTAATGTTTGCTGAAAACGTAATAATAATACAAATTTGCAAGAAACGAAAACATAAACCGACCTCTGGTAATCGCTCAAAACTGAAATTGGAACATTTTCCGATAAACATTCAAGATAAATTCAAATTTTTGAAACAAAGAAAAAAAAATATGTACGAGAAATATGACATGACTGGTGAACACTTTAGATAATAATTATGGTAATTTTTGGCCGATTTGAGCAAACAAAGTGTCAGTCAATGAGCACTTATTTTATATTTTTTTAATTAAATTTTGCAATAAAAACAAAATCGTATTTTCCAAGTTCACCCAATCAAAACTCATAACATAAAATTGTTATCAATAGGTTTATGTATGTACATAGGTTTAAAGGTTTATTTCTCCACTTTTTGAACCATATTGAAAAAAAAATTAAAATCGGCTCAAAGATATTTGAATAATAAATAAAACAAGTTTGGAGGGTTCGGGATACATACATACATACATACTATATAAAAAATATTTTTAAGTTCTACTGAACCAAATGTACAACGTCGATTACGTAGCTTTATCAGCGTTATTTTTGTCTTAAAAAGTTTATCCGATTTCACATGTACATACATAATTGGCCATTACAACCCTTCAGTCAGGATTACGACCTAGCTTTTCACACCACTTATGTTGTGTGTGTTAATTTTATACATGAGTGGCGGGCCCTACAGTTTAAAGTCGACTCCGAACGAGAGATTTTTTGAGAAGCTTTTCATGGCAATTTTATTTACTCTCAGAGTTTTTGCCAGAAATCTGCTGAGAGGAAGTCGCCGAAGAAATATTTTTCATATTTCGTTTTTGATGACTGACCGGGGATACGAACCCTGGCCTTTCGTCTAATAAGCCAACACACTACCTACTAGACTACGGCGACCACACATGTTCAACTTAGAAAACCATGCCCTTAAATTATTTTGAGTGAATATTATCTATGTAACACCATGGACAAAAGTTAGAATTTCTTATGTATATAGGGTCCTTTAAGCGTTTAAATTTAAATAAAACAAAACAAAACAACATCATCACAACATTACTTCCACGTGAGATGGCGTGTCTTAATTTAGCATAAGCTGCGTGGTTTGTAACACCATCTTGTTGAAATCAGATGTTGTTGGTTTACAGATTTTCTAATTCAGGCTTGCTCTTGACTGTGGAGGCCTACCCAACGCCGTTCTGCAAAAAGTAAGAACCACCAATCAAAATCCACACAAAACAGTGACTTTAGCGGAATGCATTGTGTACTCTTGTATCTCATGTGGATTGGTATCATCTCAGATTCGACAATTTTGTATGTTCACGTGTCCATTTATCCAGTTATAAAAATAATGGTCGTCATTGTCTGTAGTTGTCGGCCGTGGTTTGGCAAAACAAACTGAATAAATGTCAACTGATTTGTCAGATGTATCTTTAACAAGATGGTCGTTATCAATTGTCAAAGTCTCTCTTGGAAAATTCTATATACTATGTATACGTATAAATGTTGTATTGTATTATTAACTGCGCGCTTACCAATTGTGTTTATTTTAAGCTTCCAATTAGAAATATACATTAGATTCACGTTTCCAAAATCCATTCGGGTTTTATTGATAGAAACATTAATTTTTTATAGGTACTTCAAGTAGATGAGATAGTTTAAATCATTGCCAACATTTCTACTAACCTTTATGACTGAGGAAAAAAATGTCGGCCGCCTCTACCGATTATTCTTCGATTTAAATTAGGGATGGGAAAACAAAAATAAAGTCATTGTTTTAATGAAAGAGCATGAAATGGACAGTTTATAAAAAAAAATATGTTTGTACGATAAATCGATTTAAAATAACTTTCATAAATATTTATTAATTAATTAATTAGAATACAGTTACAAATTATGCGATAATTGCAAGCTGAGTCAAACAGACCAGGTGTTAGTGGGAATCGAACCGACGACACTCATGCTGATAGTCTACTACACTGACCAATAGACGATTAGCGTACCAAAAAAAAAAAAAAAAAAAATAATAATAATAATTATAAATAAATAATATTTAAATATTAAATCTTAATTAATTGTAAGTCTTTGTCGTGTTCGAATGATGACCACCAGTTCATTGATCATCGTAGAAAAGACGATCCCAGCTTTACGCATATTATTACCAAAGCAATTGTAAATAAATTTTATTAATACAATTAAATTTTATTGTATTTTTTGAAATTTGTCCATAATTGAATTTTAAATCTTTACAAATTAAATCTGAATGAGTCTTTTATAATTTTCAAAAAGAGCTAACATGCGAACAGAAATAAATATATTTTGGTGTTAAATTTCATGTTGTGGATCGTTTTTCATTATGAGTATTTTTGTTTATAATAATTTTTTTTTGTTACAGATTTTAATTGATTGTTTTTGCCTACACTTAAATTAAACTTTATTCTAACTCAATTACTGTTTAGCTTTATGAGGATGGCATGTTTAAAGTTTTGAATCAGAATAATATTATAAGCGTAGAAATATTAAAAATAAATACAAAATTAATAAGGGGATGATTAGAAAGAGATAATAGGAGAGAATTATAGTTAAATGCTAACGTTTTGAGGTTATGTCATAACCAAACTAATTTTTGATGATGAGGTTTTTTATTTGGAGGACGAGAGTTTAGAACCGAATACTTAGATCGGATCAAAGCCTATTGATTTTGTTCCCCATCTCCATAGTGTGAAACGGATTTCAGAAAAAATTCACAAATTTATAAATTTTTCACATTCTTTGATTTCTATGGTATTTACAATATCATCATACATACACTGAATTCATTCAGTCTCAGTACAAATATACTAATTATTAGCACTTAGTCGATGTTACTTATGAACTATAACTATTATACATTTGAAAAATAGCATTAGGTAAGTACATATTTAATGGTTTTTATTAATAATAAATGTATAAACAGAAATAAAAACTTCGTAGAAAACATTATAAAAAATTCTTCATTTTTAGTTTAAAAATACCAATTATTCAGCATTCTTTTGATAGCACCAATGTATGTGTACATGAGAAAACTTATCCATTGTGATCTTAGTAACTACGAGATTACGTTTGTTTTATAGTTTACAGTTGTTGGCTAAATGATTTCAATTCAATTCAATATTTGGCTTTCTGCTTAAAGTTTTTCTGTACGAAAAGTATGGCATCACGAAAAATAATTCGTTCACAAAACGAAATATCTGTTCTGGAATAATTCCATTTCTTTTTCCTTGCCGTTAAGTTTTCAAACATACAGAAGATTCTAGTTTTTAAGTCTCCAGCAGCAATACAAGCATCTAGTTTTGAATTCTTATTCATATTTTGTACAAGTCTTCTCATCGTGTGAGAGTTATAGTTATGATATATTGTAGTTGTAAATAAATGGTAAGTTAAGTTGCTGAAGGAATGAATACGATCTTAAAGAAAATTGTTGAGTTTTGGAGTCGCTAAATCGTTGGTCGAAAATTTCTTAGTAGAAAAATGAGTATATCCGAGTTGCTTTTGTTTTGTTTTTATTCATTTTCTCTTGGAGTTTTTTGTATTTCATTTTATTTTATGTCTTTAAACATGTTGTTTATATTTAAAACAAATACATTTAGTGGTTCTGTTTTCATTCTATTTTCTATTTCAATACTGAACCTGCCACACACTGTACGTAAATTGTATGTTACAAATATTTACTGCGAAACAAGGCAGGACTCTTTATTTTTTTGTTTCAGTTTTCGAAATATCTTTCTAGAAAAAACTATCAATTCCATAGACATGGAAGTGAGTCCACCTTTGAGTTAAGATTCTTTCTTATACGCCATTTGCGCTACTATTTTTATCCTAATTTCTAAAGAAGAATTCTAGTTTTTAATGTGCGAGCATTTTCATACCGGGAAGTCATTTAATTGAATCAAAAAAAAAAAAAAAAAAAAAAAAAACGAATTCACTAAACGCGGTAGCTCGAATAACGAAGTGTTCACAATAGCATATGCAAAGATTACGCTAGTTAAAGTTAACATTAGAAGAAAAAGTTTATTTAATAAGAGTAAGTTATGTGTATTGATTGCACTTGCATGAGGGATATTCCAGTAAGAAGTGTCAGGACCAGCATTATCATTTGCCACGTTTTCCTTTTTTCAAGTTTTTGGAGATGCGACAAAGTTTTCATTAAAGTTGTTTTCTAACACAACAAGTTTTTTCGACAAAATTCAATTTTAAATTTTTTCAATAAATTCAATAATAATAACACGAAATATTTACATTCTCAAATAAAATATTGTGTATTTTACTAGTCTCGGGCAAAAGTATCAAAGAAACACCAACAGAGGGCATCGGCCTCCGATGTTTCCTTTAGAAATTTTGGTAGTTTTCTAGAAAACTAGTTTTTTTTTTAGAAAAAAGTTTTTTTTCCCAAAAATAAAAAGTTTTTCGAAAAAAATTTGCTGGAAACGTTGGTGAGAACTGTCATACAATATAGTAATGGTTTTTGTAGTATATTTATCAAGAGAAATTATTTTTCCTAACAACATTTTTACAAACATAAATTAATTGAGTCAATAAAGCTTCAAATTGGGTCATCATATTTACTGTTTCCATATACGTACGTACATATGTAAATATGTTTTGGCCTTAATTTTATTTTATCATTGCCATTTCTCCTGTAAGTATGCATAAATAAACTGAATCACTTAGATGATCAATTTATCAAATTTTCGAATGATGAACTGAACTTAATTGGAGACTTAATGGCATAAAATGACATAACCTTGTTGCAATTAAAGTTTATAAGTGAAAGTGATATTACACACTCAATAGCTTTATTTTATATTTTTATTCATAGTAAAAACAAATTATTTTTTTATTTTTTTAAATATTTTTTTCTGTTTTTATTTTATTTCCACTTTCTGTCATTTATACAGACATGCATATAAAAATTCTTAATTTTAAAAGTAATCACCATTATAAATTTAATAAAATTATACTGAAATAATTTATGAAGATCTTATAATTTCATAATATTTAATAATTTATGCACATCGACATCACAGTTAAAAATTATTATAATAAAAATGTCATATTTTTAATTGAAAATTTCTGTATGTATGAAATGTATAAATGTATGAAGTGCAAAAATTCAAAGTGATTAAAAAAAAAATTAAGTTTTTTTTTCTTTTTTTTTAATATGAAAAATTATTCCAAGGAAAAGATTTTATAAAAATGTTAAAAACTGTCTCACACGGCTGATGATACTTTCATGAGGTAAGGCAATTGTCGATACTAGACGTTGTTAAAATGTGTACTTAAGTAAACCATAAAAAAATTTAGTTTTCGCTTGTTTCAAATTTAAAACAGGTTTTTACGCTCAGCTGTAGTCGTCTAAAATAATGAATTTTGCATTCTTAAATTCTAATATTCTTAAAGCACCCGTTTATGGTATTGTTGACCAACCAAGTTTTGATCATTGCTTACTCTATTCGCAGCTTTGACTGTAATTATAAACAATACGAAGAGAAAGAAAATGATAAAGAGTACAAAAAGCGTAAGAGTTTCTTTATGAGAACAGTTTTATTATACAAATTGATTGTATGTGGGCAAAAAAGCTGAAATTTGTTCTCCAGGGATGATACGCCTCGCGCGCACTTTTCGTTCTGTTTCGTTTCATCATTTTGTTTTTGTATTGCGTTATTTTTTTTTCAATGATTTCTTACTGTTGTTGTTCACAATGTGTAAAGTTAACGCACTAACACAACGGTGATTGGTATTGTTGTTATTATTGTTGCTCTTATTGGTGTATTTCCAGTACAAAATTACAAATTAAATTTGAGGCGATGAATAATATTAAACTTTGTATCTGTGTACGACAGAACGCCCTTTTCGTTTTTCATTATTTATTTCGTAATTATTTGTATCCAGAAACGTATCCGAATAGCAACGAACGAAACAGAATGATAAGAATTTTTGTAACAATCAATGAATACTGCGTCTTTCATTTGTTCTCTTTTTTATTTGGGAATTTTCTGATATCGGAATGGGCGTAAACGAAACTCATGACTATCAGAATAAAATTATAAAATGTTACCTCAAATATTTTTTAATTAATTTCGAAAGAGAGAGAACAAACGAGAGATATCAAATAGGAAAGTAATAGTATTGCCAAACCTACCACTGTTTGAATGGACTGCCAACTTTTACAAAGACTTACTTTAAATTTTTGTTACAAATTTTATTCGATAACACTGACAGAGGCAACTCTTAGCAGCAAATAATAAATCATTCTGTTTCCATTGTATTAAGAGTACATATTTGAAAATTGTGGTACTAAATCAATATCTTCATGCTACCAAAACATAAATAACGTTAAGGAAAAAACAAAAAAAAAAAGGAAAACAGTTGAGTACTCGTTTAAAATCTATTCATCAAGTAATCATCACAGGTTTTTCTAATTGCTGTCAAATTATCTTAACGCTTGACATCTTAACGTAATAGCTAGTCTGACACATACTGATATACATTCTAATAAACCATTTGTTACAGAGAGAAAATTAGTCGTACTTTTACAATTAAGCAGTGAAAAGTAGACTTTAAGACCAAAATTTTTTATTAAATTCCATGTATTATTTAAAAAAAATAAAATTAAATCCCCCGATCTATGTAGCGATTAATTCTCAAAAATGGCGATTTAACCCGAATCATTTTTAGTATGGGTATTCAGCTACGCGACAGTAATTTTAATAAAGAATTGTTTCGATTTTGCTTATCAGTATTTTCACTTAGGTTATGTTAGGTTAGGTTAGAGTGGTAATTTTGATACCAAAATCTCTCTTGAGCACTGTGATCGAAATGACGTTAAGACCAAGTCCAAGTAATTAGTTGGTGTGCAATACTATTCATTTATTGATAAGTGAACCTAGCCTTGGAGCAGGACTCCTCATTGACCCAGAATAGGTTGGCGTCTCGAAAGAATTTATGCGCAATTGAAAGAAGTAAAGTGCATTCGTAAATCTATCGTAAATCGGAATGTTACTTAACTGAGCACCAAAAACTTTACTACGATTTTACGTGTTCAGGCTTAGGGACCTAAGTACCTACCATCCGATATATACCGAAATAATCTCAAAAACATATTATCATAAATAGTAATGGCGTCTTTCAGACGCCGTTCTGGTGCAAAGGGTTAAATAGGAACGATTTCAAGTTGTTCATACGTACTATAAAACATTATTTCTCAAGAAGTTTAAAAATGTTATTCACATGAATTCCGAATTTTAGTAATAAAAAGGAAAAAAGAACATGAATATGTACGTCATAGAATTATAAAACCTATGAAGTCGCCGTAGTTTAGTGGGTAGTGTGCTTATTAGACGAAAGGCCAGGGTTCGAATCACCGGTCAGACATCAAAAACGAAATATGAAAAAAAATATTTCTTCTTCGGCGGCTTCCTCTCAGCAGATTTCTGGCAAAAACTCTGAGAGTAAATAAAATTGCCAAAATAAAATTTTCTCAAAAATCTGTCGTTCGGAGTCGACTTTAAACTGTAGGTCCCGCCACTCATGTATAAAATTAACACACACAACATAAGTGGTGTGAGAAACTAGGCCGTAATCCTGACTGAAGGGTCGTAATGGCCAATTATGTTATGTATGAAAAGAATTATAAATAATAACACAAATGAATTATATTTATATACATATGTATTTATATATGTAATTATATATGTATGTTTATGTCAGTGTTAGATGAAACTCAGAAATCAGAAATAGCATTCGTTTCTGTGATAGGGATAATTATTTTTCATATATCGTCTTGGTAATATTTAAGATTTAAGCCTATTTTTCTTTTTGCTGAAATAACTCTTTTCTTTTCAATTACTTCAAAAATATTTACACCCTTATTCAAATAGCCAAAGGCTTCTACAGCATTACCGTTGGAGTCTGTGAATTTTTATTATAAAAATCGAAATTTGAGGCTTCTTGGTCTTTACTATGTTGTTGTTCATCCTCCAAATTAATGTCAGAATCTTTTTTACTGAATGGGCCAAACAAAACCTACTGAGTGGGACAAGTTTATAATTTTCTTGTTTACATCGTTAAGATAATCTTGAGTTATTTATTTCTAATTATTTATTAATTATAAGCAATTACTAATTATATCCAATTATTAGTACAAGCTGCGTAACTTAGACTTTATGCTCCTTAGTTTTTCTATTGCTTTGATGAAGTTACTCAGAATTTGTCTTAAATAGTATATTTTGAATGCATCAGTAGCGCTCTCATCCATGGGTTTGCTATATGTCGCTCATGTTGTCGAAATTTATGGAGTAGTCTTATCCATTGGAAGCAGTGACAAGTTAAATAGGGTGGAAGTAATGCAAGTTTTATTGCTAGTCAGCCCGCTTTTCATTTCAAACGTTACTCATACATAGTTTTTGATATTTCAAACTTATTTTTCCGCCTGCAGTATTTCAACACCAAATCTTTGCCTCTTTTATTTTTTAAATGAACGATATTTCTGGCATTCGCTTTCAGATTTAATACAGTATAGTTGACATTAAAAACTTGCTAAAGGATGTATTCCTGGGAACGTGCTACTTCTTCATTATCTGCACTGTCACAAGCTTCTGCACCTACGTGAAGAAGTTTGGCTCTTCTTTAAATTTTTTCTAAACATCAGCCACTGCTGTGCAATAAAAATCGACTGAACATGGACTAATGGGCCAGTTAGCCCAACGTAACGTAACATAACGTAACGTACCGTACGTTCTTTTATTTTTAGCGTATGGAGAGCAATGTAAATGCTTACCAAACCGTTCCATCTCGTTAGCACAATGGGATGATCTGTATGAAACAGAATTCCTCCACGTTTTTACTTAACATTTGAATATGAGTGATGAGACTATTGTATGCAGAGTGGCATTGCGGCACAAATGGCCTCTTTTTTTTAAGATTTTGATTAAAATAATAATAATAAAAAATTATTTTATAAGAAANAAAAACCTATTGTTATGATTCTATTGAGTACATAAAAAAATTTATTCAAAAATGATTTTTCTTTAATTATTATTACGATTGTAATGTTTACAGAAAAAAAAACTTTAAAATAAATAAATAATATGTTTTTAATTCTTGTTGATCACACCAAGGCTTTCGATACACTCGACCACAGAGTTATATTGAATAAGCTCCGGAAACTGTTTAATTTTTCTAATTCTGGGTGTAGTCTAATTTATTCTTATCTGTTCAACAGATGTCAAACGATTCATTTGAATGGCAATATTTCAGATTCTCTTAGTATTAATAGAGGTGTTCCCCAGGGATCAATACTGGGGCCTATGTTGTTTTGCATGTACATAAATGATCTATCAGATGTTTTGGTTGACTGTAGTGTTTATACCAGTAATCGTAAGAAGAATATCAATTCTTGTTTAGACTCAATTAAGCACGATTTGGAGAAAATCTACAGTTGGGCTTCGGTAAACGGACTATGTATTAATCACTCTAAGTCTAAATGTATTATGTTTTCGGAAACCAATAGATCGCTTGCCATACCTGAATTGAGCACAAAGGGAAATAAAATTGGCTTTGTTAAGTCTGCAACAAATTTGGGCATTGTAGCATGTTTCGGATTGCTTAAACGTATTTAATTACTGTGCTTTTGTATGGGTGGGTGTGAAATTTGCGCAAACTACGATAGTAATGACAACCGGAAACTCAACTTAGCATATAATATTATAGCAAGATATGTCTTTCGTAAAGGTCGCCGAGACCATATTTCTCATTTAGCGTACCAGATATTTAATGTGAAATTTGATAATCTTTTGAAAATTAAATGCCTCATTCTATTCCATAAAATTATTTCCACGGAACAGGCGACATATTTATTATTAAGAGAATTAAGTTTGCTAGATCATACCGGGGCATTAAGAGATTATTCTACAACGGTACAGGACTCTTCTGTCACACACCACAAATCTTTGGAATTCTCTACCAAATTATATTCAAAAGTTAGGCAATGCAAATGCATTCAAAAAGGAGTTCTTTAAATTGTTCTCTTAATAAAAATTTTTTTAAGTTATTATGCTCTCATGTAATTTCATTTTTTTAAATTTTTTTGATTTTATTTTTAGATTTATATTGGCTAAATAATTATTCTTACTTTTTTAAATTGATTTTCGCAAATGTTACTATTTTTATAATTTTTTAACTTTTTCCAATAATTGGTACTGTTTTTATTTTTCCCTGACTTTAACAACACTCACAACTGTTCTGAACGGCTAACTTCGTGCAAATGTCTGATTTGTGTTCTGTTTCGCTTTTATTTACCTTCTTCGTTGACATATGTCACGTTTTTAACGTTTCTGTAACAACATAAACGTTCTTAGGGCAACGTACGTTACGTTTTTACGTTTCCTACGCTTGGCTAACCAGACCATAAGATAACTAAAAAAGGAGAACAAGGAACAAGAGAACAGTTTAATGAATTCTGAGTTATGGCATATTAAAAATAATTTCCTAACTAATGTCAATGTATTGATTTCTTCAAAATTCATATGTATATATATATATATTTATATATACATGTTATTAGAAATCGCCATTATCTGGAATTTAATTTGTATTTTATCTACATACATAAATATATAAACAAAGATTTGTAAGCCTTCAACTTCACAGAGAGGTGGACTTGGAAATGTAAATTCAGGGAATAAACCGCTACCACAAACTTTAAGCTACGAGGCGTTGTAGGACACGGATCAGCTCGCCGTTTTCTTTCAATATAGCAAGAAATTGCACCCAATTAATTCCAAGGGCATGATTAAGGCAAACTTGAAAATAGAAATGTTACACCGGAAAATGGTACTAAGATACTTGAAAAGGATTGCAACAATTACGCGGACACTGCCAAAACAGCAAGTCAAAGATAAAGGTCTGAGAGAGCGTGAAGGTTTCGAGAAAATACCTCTGCAATCTTATGGTCTAGCCTAATGCAGACGGTATCAAGTTCTTTAAAGCTGTCGCTATGTACGCTTTCATTTGTTCTGTTGAAGGTGTCATCACATCATCACATAAAAAAATTATTAGGGTTAACCCTGGTCCCTCCCCACATATACCTCACACAGGGTGGTGTAAGGGCTAGATTAAATTTAAACTTGAGAGAACTAACGCTCACAGGAACTTTACAAGCTCCCAAATGAGGGATTTGAGGACTTATGGAGAGGGGTACAACTTCGAGTCATCCCTAAAGATCAAGTCTTCCTTAGAACTAAGAAATGCACCTTACTACCGGCAGAAAGTCTTCTGTCCAACGATGAGATAGACAATGGACCTTGCAGCCAAAGAGATTGAAAGTGTGTAATACGGATTAGTCTTCTTCACTCCAAAACTGTCTCGGCAGCACTTCTTAATGAGAGGAAAGGTACCATCCTTGTCCAAGAACCATGGGTCTACAGTATTTGGATTTACGGACTCAATATAAAGAGCTTATTCCTAATTAACCATTTTCTTCGTAATTACTTTAGCAATGCTGACTTGTTGTCGGTGAACGCTATCCAGTGTCACTTGTGGATCTTCTCCGGATACTTACCTTACGAGGACACTCAATGGTGAAGGCCAGAAAAAGAGGAGTACCAATATTAATAACTGCTAATAACAATTTATGCAGGGAAATTCGGAAACTATAGAAAGATTCGATTTAAATTGCCGATTTTGAATATGGATACGGTGATATTTATATCTACAACTACAAACAACTATGCATATATTTAAAAAAAATTAAGTTCATAGATTTATTACATATTTTATTTGACAAACGAAAAATTAAGTTCAAAACAAACAAAAATTTTTTAAAATAAAATAATGTTTTCACATACGTTAATGTACACAAATATGTATGTATGTTGATCTATGCATCACATATCACTTGAGTCATCACATATGTACATATGTATGTACATAATTTGTGAAAACTAAGAAATTGAAATTAATTTGTACTCATGTACACGTTAAAAAAACAATCCACTTTTCGAAAGATTAAAATAAAAAATTATTAATGCCGATATTAGCTTGAGGATAAAATTTATTTTAAATACAGTGATGGTCAAAACATTTCCAATTAAGAATTCATATATGCAGTTTGCTTTATTGTTTTTTTTTTAATTATTTCTTATTTATTTATTATTTATTATTTATTTGTTTGTTCGTTTGTCTATTCACTATTTTATAGGTCATATCAAATAAAAACTGATTCCGCTATTTTACAGCAATAAAAAAAAATCAAAGTTAACACTGAAGCTGGATTCACCCATGGTTTCGGAACAAAATTTTTGTTCTGAAACAATTTTTTTATATGGAGTTTGACGCTTCTCTTTTTGAGAGAGAGAGAGAGAGAGAGGAAGAGAGTAAATTTTGTTCGGAACATTTTCTGCTTGAATTGGTTTAATTTTAATTTTGTGTCTGAAACAATTGAACAATGCTGTCAGATACTTCAATTTTATACGCAAAATTGAACTGAGCTACCACATTATATTATATTATATTACATTATATAATTATATTATATATATTATATATTATATTGTATGTATATATAAATATAGAGCATTTGTTTCATTTTGTTTATTAATGTTTTACTAATAATTAAAGAATATTAAAAGATAGAATTGAACTGTGCTGCCTAATGGTAAAACTAACACGTCGTTTACAAACATATTTCGTATGGTAGCCTTGTTTTTCCGGAACAATTGTTCGAAGTGGGTGAATCGTTTCAGAACAAACCTCAAAAAAAAAAAAAAATAAAATGTTTCAGAACAAAAATTTTGTTCCGAAACCATGGGTGAATCCAGCTTGAGAGTCGAAATTGAAGTGTTCCAAACATTTGCTATGCCTAACAACCTGAAAGATATAACAGTAATCGAATTCGTTTTAATAATTTCATACTTAGGTTTTTCATTTTATTTAAAATTCCATGTAAATTTCATGTAATTGTAAATTGTAATATAAAAAGTTTTGAAAGACTTTAAAAACGGATTTTCTCAATAAGATTTTTCTATAAAATATGATATTCATAAATCAACGAATCGTCGCGTAATGAAAATATCCATGAAAGACCTCATGTAACAACTGCACGAAATCATAGAGAAATTAAGAATTTTTTAAATCAAAAACTGAAATTGTCCTAGGCGTTTGTCCACTCTTTATAAAATGGAGATACCGAGATTATGGTCTTAGAAGCTACATATGTAACAAAAAACCCCTATGTGTCAGAAAAAAAGTGTAAAAGTCCACAGCAATGGAAAAATTTGCTGTGGTCGGACGAGTCTCAGTTAAGAGTCCGAGGATCAGATGGAAGATCATGTGTTCTGCAACCTCGAGGTAAAAAGTGTAATCCGATGTGTATAACCGCTACAGTTAAGCATAGAGGGGGAAATATCATGGTGTGGGGATGTGGCTCCAATTCACCGCTTTACTCAGTAATGCTTCTGTACGCCGAATGGTAAATGCCGCTTTCGTAGACATTTCAGAACGATAATGATCCTAAACATACGACTAGAGTTGTTGAAGTCTAGTTGGAGGAACTTCAAATCCCTGTGGATGACTGCAAAATGTAATATCAGAAATAAAATATTCCGAAATGAAAAATTTTTTGTCGAACTCTAAAAGCACTGGAAAAGCTTATTTCCTCCGAATATCTTGGAAGTAATAAAAAACAAAATATTAAAGATTCAGTTGCAAATATTCTGATCATCTCTGTGTGTATTCTATAAACTCAATACAGTTTAAATCATAGTTTAATTACATATATATACATAATTGGCCATTACAACCCTTCAGTCAGGATTACGGCCTAGCTTCTCACACCACTTATGTAGTGTGTGTTAATTTTATACATGAGTGGCGGGCCCTACAGTTTAAAGTCGACTCCGAACGACAGATTTCTTTTGAGAAACTTATCATGGACATTTTATTTACTCTCAGAGTTTTTGCCAGAAATTTGCTGAGAGGAAGTCGCCGAAGTAATATTTTTTCATATTTCGTTTTTGATGTCAGACCAGAGATTCGAACCCTGGCCTTTCGTCTAATAAGCCAATAAACTACCTACTAGACTATGGCGACTTCATAGTTTAATTGACTCTTTAAAATATCTTCGATGCTGTCTATCTTCATCTGAGTATTTCCATTAGTTCATATATTATTTAAAACAGAAAAATGTCTTTCTATTGGGACATTAGAACCAATTAAACATAAACTACACTTGATCACTTTCAACATATTTTGGCAACTTATGTCTCTTTCTTTAAAATATTGAAACATTTCTAACCCATTCGTTTAATATCTTTAAAGATGAATATCTTTTAACTAATAATTCGTTGTCATTTTTGTTTAACACATTCGTTTTATCCACCGAGTAACGTTTTATCCATAACCAGATTCAAAATTTTCCCATATAGGCGTTTCACATAGAAGAATGCCCTTAGCTTGGCATTGATTGCAATTTGAACAAAAAACGGTATGCGTTTGGCCATTTAAATTAATAGTTTTATTGCCTTAGCTCAATTAACTGTAATAAGAAAAATTGTAAGATTTTAAACTTTAATTCATGAATATTGAGAGATACCACAGCCGTACAAATTTTTTGGGACTCAATTCTTGTTATAAAATCATGAAATATAGTGGCTTGACAATGAATGAAGAAAAGCTAGGAGAGACCGTTAAAAAATTTTTTTTAAAAGAGCAAATTGCCTTGGATTAAAAGTATCCTTCAAGAGGCTTGAAAAATTTTTATGTTCTTCTATGGATGGTTTAATAGTAAAAAAAAATTGGAGGTATACATGGAATAAGTAGGGCCTGGAGATATAGTGATGTGAATTTAGCAGGTCTAATTATAGGGCAAAGTATTTTTCCCTGTTGAAGTTTCAATGTCAGTCAATGGCGAAAGATTGTTCCATGATTTATTGGTCTTTCTACGCCCTATCGGTGACCGTTTATCCAACGAACATTGATGAATGCGTTTAAGGGATATGAAAAGTAAAGTCTACGCGGCAACTGTAAATTCATAGTTGCCAAATTTGGCCACTGAGTTGGCAGCTCTCAGTTACCAGTGGCTATCTGTTATACCAACTCAATCACAAATATTTAAACATCAATATTTTTATCTTTCCAACCTTTAGTCTGTGCTTACACTTATGACTTGTACTGGTCCTATACTGCAGTTGTCTATCATTATAACAAAATGTTCACTGTGGGTATATACTATAAATCACTGACTAGCCCATTAGTTCTTGAAGCTAAAGCCGGTTGTTTAATAAAAATACGTGACGTCCGCGACCCACGTTCAAAGGTCTTGGTTTTATGCTGCTCACATATTATGGTAACATTCACTTTTTCATCACACACAGTTTGTTTCAAGAGTTTCTGTGCAGCTTCACAGTTATTTAAATTCATCAGTATTAACTTCATTCTTATTTCCTTGTCGGTTTGCTTGCTGCATCGAATATATTTGGAGTTTTATACTTTCTCTTCCATCTTTTCTAGATGATGATGCACCGTGACTTTATTATTGATATTTAAATTTGTATCCATGTTTTAATGTTCTGGGATCCTACCTATTCTAGAGGGAGACGCAGCCTTAAAAGTCATTCTGTCTCTTAAGCTGTTAGGATGTTCGTTCGCGGATACTTTAAACGGCAATAAAAATCAGTTAAGTTATGCCCTCCATCTTTGCCGCTTTTGGTCGAGGACTGTCGATTCAATATGTGATGAGTCACCGTCGACGCCGGACATCGAAGGAATGGAATTCAGAGATTTTTACTTAAAAAGGTAAATAAAAAATTCAACCTACTCAGAAAGAAAACATTCCGTATCACAACCATACACCCCAAACAAAGCTCTTTAGAAATTAAAAAATAAAAAAACAGTTTGTTTAGAGTATAAATCCGTAAGGGATATGCTCCTTATGAATTGCGCACATGGACTTTGTGCTGTTTCTTCCAGAAAGTTTAGGACAACACCTGTCAAGAAATGGAAATTAATAAAGAAACATGCACGAGTTAATATAAAAAATAATGATGAATTCTACAATAAAGGAGCTGTTATATCTACCTTTTATTCTGTTAAGAATCATGTCGGTAGGTGTATGTATGTATATCGTATAATATGAACAATATTGTTGTTGGTTTAGAAAACAGTTTTCAAATTGAAATTAGAAACAAATAATTCCGGTTTAGAAGGTAATCAATTTATTACTTTTCGAGGATGGTTAAACATTTCATTACGTATGGATTAAAAGTATACCAAGGTTGATAAGAAATCAATTAAAAAAATATGAAAATAATATGTAGATATCTATGCAACACATGTCTAATACAAAGAAACATAATCACAAAGAAACATAACATAAGAAGGAATGATATACAGTGATTACGAAATCTTACTTAGTACAGATAGAAGAAGTAAGCTTAGTTTTAAGTAAGCTTAGTTCTAAAAAGCAAATGGATGTAGCTTTCGTAGATTATGCTGATTTTGAACGTTTACTCAAATCAGTTAATTTCAAAATTCAAAAAAAAAACAGTTCTGAAGCACATTCTGTTTGCTTATACATAGCTGTAATATTAACTGTTCATATAGTTCTAGTTTAAATATTTTTAAGAAACTATTTTTGAAACTCTAATTGACTACATATTAAAAATTTAAACAATCAAACCAATGACCATTCTAACACCACTTCAACAGGCAAAACATATTGAAAGTAAAGTATGTTACATTTATAATAAGCTCTCATCTGATGAAGAGAAGAAAACCTTTGTCCATGACCATTGTCATTTAACTGATGACTATAGAGCAACCGCTCATAATAAGCATAATTTTGAATATCAAATTGCAAACTTTATTCCTACATTTTTCCACAACCTTCCAGAATTACCATCTGTTGAACGTGACATGAATAGTATTCATTGGAATAAGGAACTAAATGTGTCCATAACTAAAATAATAAAAAAGTTAATGATAAAGATATAATTCAACTGCGTTTTCTAGACATGCCAGTATTATACTGCTTGTGGTTTATCGTGGGATGCAAGGTTTATTAACCGGTATTCAAATGTATAATTACGGGGTGTATTATAGAATATATTAAACGATATTCTAATTATAAATACGTTCGTGACAAGGATTTCACAAAGGAGTCTTATTATCTAATGTACATCTAATACGACGTAAACAATTTATATGGATATGCACTGTCACAATAATATCTCCATGATAATTTTAATTGGATTGAAAATTGGGAAAATTTTATATTGATAGTATAAAGTATGCTACACCGATATTATATAGTTTGGAAGTAGATTTTATCGACAAAATTAAATCAAATTGTTTGAAAAAAAAAATAATACATAATCTCTGTAACGTTCAGCTAAAAATATATTGTTACGTTTTTACCTTTTTAAAAACATTTAAAATATGAGCTCGTAGATTGCAAATAAAAATAAAAATAAATTTGTGTTTAATTTTAATAAAATCCTTTATTAATCACACAACTTTTGTGTGTCATTGTTCACAACTTGTTTTAACAACAACAATTGCGTTATTTGTATATTCCTTTTTTTGTTTACGCCCTTTGCGATATACACTAACAATTATTACACAATTGTTCTATCGATCTTTATAACGGAGATCTTCAAACCACGATTGCTTTCTTCACACGCACAGTGTCTTCACACAAGACTGACTGAAATTTTTTTGTTTTTGTAGCTTTTGTTTAACATTTTAATGTTAAACGAAGTTACACCATTTCCATTTTCGTAACAATATTTCAATAGAATTTTTAGAATTGTTGAATAATGCTGTACCCGTATACGTAAAAACTATGGACAAATTTGATCTAAGAAAATACATTAAAATAATATGTGAATATAAGAGTAGTTTCTAAAACTAATTTCCAATGTTCACTGATCATTTACGGTAATATGCACACTTTTCAAATGAATGGAATCAAAACGAAATATAAATAAATAAATAAATAAACAAATAAATAATAATTTATATTCGGTTTTCAGTACTAGAATTATCAAAAAGGAAAATGTACAATTTTAATTATGGTTACATGTAACCAATATATTGTGAAAATCTTAATCTTAACATGGATATTGATTTTTTCATATAAGATATTAAAACAGATGATGATTACGGAGATATTAGGAACGATATTAGCACACTTTTCGTTACATCAACGTATGCGAAAGATAATGTTTACAACTTTCCATTAAAAAACAGAAAAGTATTGGGAATGATGAAAAATGAATGCAATGGTAAAGATATTAAGGAATTCAATGGTTTGAGAGTTAACATGTATTCAGTGAAAATTGTTTAAGTTGAAATAAGATATTAAGAAAATTTATGGTGTTAGCATGTGTGTAACTAATAAATCAAGTATAAGTGAATTTAGAAATTGTTTAAAAATAAATAAAATACAATATTTAGATCTAAAGTTCAATAAATATTAGTAACTTAATATTAAGCTACTTAGATAATAAGAGATGTATTGAAGTGTATGGTATTGATACGTATGCATGTAGAAAATATGTAGAAAAAAAATAACAACAACAATAAAAAACTCATTTTATATTTGTTGATACATGTGATCACAAAAGTAAATGCATAAATCCTTATAGTTGTGATGTGTATTATAATGTGCTACCCAATTTGTTCCGGGACCATTTGAATTGTCGAAATTTTCTATTCCACATTCCTGAGGTAATGTAAAGAGTCACACATAAAAATACCTTCGAAATGTGGAAGTTTTTCATAATATTTCCTCAAGTCTAGATCATCAGTTCGTACATGATTGATAGATTTTCTAACATTTTTTTGTTGCTTCTTGGTAATAAAGACCTGTCTGGCCTGTCATATATGGTTTTAAAGACAGTCATTTTCTTCTAGCTATGGACTCCATATACACTTTTATAATGACGAGTACCCTCCGCAAGATGTTCTCTACCATTTTTTTATATCATTTATAGCTCTCACAACAGCTGATGCTCTGCTAGTTAAACCTCCTTACGATAATGCTGTTATAATTGGAATAAATGAAATAAATCTATCAATTTATGGTACTGGCATTACAGCGTTGCCAGTAATTTTTTTTTGAAAAAAAAACCAAAAAAAAAAAACATTTTTTAACAAAGTAAATAACATCTGATTTCGGTGCCTCTGTTACTCCCTCAGTTAGCATATTTTTTTTTTTTTTTGATATCTTTGACTGAGGCTAATATAATATACAACTTTTTAATTTGAAACCAAAAATATATCATATTATTATTATTATTATTATTATTCTTTTAATTAAATTTATTGAAAAAATTCAAAATTGAAATTTGTTTAAACGAAAACTTGTTTCTTTTGAAAACAAAATTTAATAAAAAGTTTTTCTAATTTTAAAAGTCTTGGAAAAAAGGGGAAACTTAACAAATATCAATACTGATGATGACAATGAGAACAACAACAAGAACTATAAAGAGGAAGAAGAATGTGTAAAAGCTAATACACTGTAAAGAAAAAATAAAACAACACCTGAATAATGATAATACCATTTCAATTTAAACATACAGTGATGTACAAAAAAATATATTCACCACGATCCAACATCTTTGCGACTAAATCTATACTACAGAAGATTAATGCTTCAAAGTTTTGATGTGTAACGGGTTTATATTCGCAAGAGATCTGTAAACAAAGTACCGTTACTTTTTCACATATAGAGATTGAGATATATATTTGGATAGTAGGTAAATCTATTTTTTTTTTGAACAGCACTATAAATAGCAAACGTATTAAATTTAGATTTAATAATCTTAATAAATCATCATCACTACTTCAAAATGTTAAATTTCTAATGAATAATAGAACTTTAGAAAAAGTTTATGGATTCATTATAGATTCAAAAAGAAATGGTTGATATGGAAATGAAAAACCAATCTTTAATAATGATTTGATTCGGATAAGATGTATAAGATTGAAAATGACTCCAGGTCCGTTTGGGTTAGTATTACGTGTGAAACCTCTGTATTATACTAAAACTAACATGATTAAATATAAAGATTACAAAATACAAATGTTGTATATAGACTTAAAGATCAAATTAAAACCTCAAACGTTTTTAAATATCAACCTATAATAAGAAAATTATTTAATACGATAACAAACAGGCTTATGAAAAATAATGTTTTTACAATAAAATCTATAAATTACACAAAAGTTAAAGTTACCTTTTGCTAAACTCAACTTTAACGGCAAGTTATAATATAAATTTATATGTAGGTGATAACAATCAGAGGTGATAACATAACGAAAACTTGAAAAATATTCGTAATTTCTATTCAAATCTATAACGGTAGTATAAAAAATTAAAAAAGTGATATAGAATATCTTAAGAATGCTTTTCAAGATTTAATAATCTTAATAAAACTAATAAAAATCAAATAATAACAGTAAATGAAATTTATAGAAAATAAATTAAAAGTAGGCTCGAAAAAATCGAAGAAATGGAGATAAAATGTCTTTTCAAGCACAATCAGATCAAATAAATAATGATAAATTACAATTGATAACTTCTCTAACAAATGATATTAGTAATGATGCATAAGGTCTTGAATAAGCTTATAATATACAAGCTTTAAGTCAATCTAAAGATTATAATAAACAAGGTTTCGAAAAGAAATTTGATGACATTAGATCATTGATTGACATAAAGTATGCAACGTGAAAAATAACAAGACTAAAGTTCCTTTTATTAAGAGCTAATAAAATGAAAGCTCACATTAATTAATTATCATATAGAATTTTGCATTTGAATAGGACTATGATAGAGGATAAAAGAGATAATGGAAAGTAAATCAGCTGCATAAACAAGAACGAAATTGCAATTAAAGGAATTGATAATTAATGGCAAGAGAATTTAATTGAAATTATTGCTAATGAATCTTACAATAGAGGTTAACGATATCTTTTGACTGCTTACGTTTTCTAAAAGGGCTTTGGATCAACCAGTACAGTATAAGACTGTTATAAGGGTAACAAGTGTTTTTAATGAGAGTAAACGAAAAATGAAAAATAGAAAAACAGATTTTGAAAAAGAATTTTTTAAAACGCATTTCAAACAATTTATGCAATCCTATCAAATTAATCACTATTCAACATATAGTGTTTTGAGAGCATCAATAGTAGAAGGATTCAATAGAACATTAAAGGGACTCATGTGGAAAGAATTTAGGCGCATATAAATGGATACATATATATCGTTAACAAGAACGCATTCTCTGCGAAGGGTCCGGACGTTTCATGTGCCTGATCTTGAATCGTAGTATTTTATAGAGGCTTATGTTCTGGTTTGGTGAGTTGCAGGCGCTACGAACAACCTAAATTTCAAGTAACACTGTCAACGGACTCTGATGTTTTCTTTTAAAATTCTGGTTCTTTTGAAGAAAACAAGCTGGAACAGGTGGCATATATCTCTCATCTACATAGAAGGAATGATAATAGATCCGTTTTTGCAGGAAACATTTTCAAAATAAGGGGGTGTAGAATATTTTGCGGAGCTTAGATTTATAAGCATGCCATATATACGACCAACGCCTGCCGATATTTGATTGAATCAGAAAATTGTTTATCGTTGAATATAATGCCTAAGTATTTGCATGCATTTTTAAATTCAATCACTTCACTGTCTATTCTAATTTGAATGTCATTATTCAAGACAATATTATTATTATTTTTGATAATACACCTTGATTTCGAGGGATTAATACATAAACCATTGCTCGCAGCCCATTTACTGATCATTGCCAAATCGGTATTAAAAATGTGCACACAAGAATTAATATTGCCTACGCTACTACTATAATAAATTTTGGACGTCGTCAGCCTATAAATGTATTTTGCAGTGCCTAGCCATATCAGGTAAATCGTTAATATATAGGCTATATAATGAAGGTCCAAGTATTGGACCCTATGGGACTCCTCTATCTACGTTAAGAAATTCAGAACAAGAAAAGAAAGATAGCTGCGGAAGACTTTACAGGTTGTTTGCGAAAAGCAAAAAGATTTCTCCAGCTTCATCAATAAGACTGCATGGTCAACCGCATCGAAATCTTTACTGTGATCAAGCAGTACTAAAAAGGACACCATGCCTTTGTCTAGATTGGTTCTCAAATTCCGTAAGAGCTGTAATGTAACTCCTGCCTTTTATTAGTCAGATTGTCGATCGCTACATAATATTTGCTATAATTTTTGATAGGTAAGATAGGATCGCGATTGATCTTTAGTCATTATTTTGTTCGGTAGGGGAATGATTTTCGACAGATTCCGCCCGTCGGGATAAATAGGTATAGTAATCATTAAGTTGAAAAGATACATGACAAATGGCAAGAGTATTGGCATTATAAACTAAAAAGGAAACATTTATTCCATCTACGCCAATAGCTTTCTAATTAAATGATGAAAAACTTGACAAACTTCAGATTGGCTAACGCCACATAAACCGAAAGTGTTCTCTATGACAGCAGCATATAAATTGTGTGTGGCTTTCTGGATAGTAATATTTACAAATTTTTTATTCACATCGTCGATATTTACATCAATGTGTCAGATAGAGTTGTTTTCCTATATGAATTTTTTGAATTTCACTCCATTTGGATTTACTGATAATCCTTGAATACAATTTTCTTTCATAGAAGCTGCGTTTAAGCTCTTTAATATTTCTAACAACTTCTCTTCGAGAGGCTTATAGTTTCAATCGCTTCTACCTAGAATAAGCTGCTTTATGTTTCCTGATCAAATCTCAATTCTCCTAGTGAATTGTGGTTCTTGATGCGTTTACGCTGTTAAGGGTATATATCTGATGTCAATTAATTTCCTCTAACTGGAAAAAAGATTATAGTTTAGGTTATGCATATTGCGGAAAGAATGATAAAAAGAAGGCTTTTGGGCACTAGATTATTCTAATGCCAATTTTCTCACTTCAATGGAAATATTTCAAAAAATTTGATGCAAAGTAGCGAAACTGTAGCTTATCCACAATTGTTTAAAACTAATCCAAACACCGGGACAGCTGCCTGATCTTAATATTATCAAGAATGTTTGGGAAAAATTTGCCCGTAAGCTCTATAAATCCAGTATCAGAATAGCGGAGCAATTAAAACAAAGCATTAGGCGAGAATGAATGAACATAATCCAGGTATTTTACTCCAATTTCTTGCGGTCGATGCCTCGATGTTCGGAAGCAGTAATAAAAGCAAAATGTTTTCGTTTCAAATGTTAAAACTTTATCTTTTATTTGGCTGTCCAATTATGCGTTTGAATTTCATTCGTTAATATTGTTTTCCTTTTATGTTTTAAAAATAATTTTAAATAAAGAAAGCTAAGTATTATACATTGTTTAAAAGTTTTTTTTATTATCTGGAAACATGCATCAAAAATTTTTTTGAAATATTTCTATTGAATTGGAATAATCGGCATTTGAATAATCTAGTAACCTAGTGTCAAATTATACGTTTGACCCACTGTATATTTAAAATATTAAGAGGAATTATGAATAGCGAAAAAAAAAACGATTTTTTGCTTATTTCTGGTCTAATGCTGATGTTGAAAAAGTTTGTTTACAACTGGATATTGTTAAAACCAAATTAAGAATCAAATTACTTACTGATATACATTGTTAATGTGCTTTTATAAACGTAATGTAAATGTTTTAAAATTCATAATTGTTTAAGGTTTTGCATTGATTTTTTATAACATGATTTAAGTATACAAGATATAAATTAAAAATGAATACCAAATGTTGATACAATTACGAAGTACCAAAATCGCTTATAAACAAAATATAAACAAATTCTATCTGCGAAAACACCAATATAGAATATTGGTTTAAAAAAAGTCTTTAATAAAATTACTATTAAGTAGTTGTAATTTTTATAATAAAATATTGCTTGTTTATGTATTAAATGTTACATTTTTTTCTTTTTAATAAGAAAAACACATTTTTTTAATAAAAAAAACCACTTTTTTTTAATAAAAATTAAATGCAATTTTTTATTTATTTTTAATCATAAGTTGTATAGAATTGCCCTAAATCTAGTATGGAATTTTAGATTACTTTTTTTGTTTAGAAAAATGTTACTCAGTTTAGCGATAGTTTTGCCAACTTGGAAGACGTTAACACCATTTGGAAAATTTAGTTCGTGTTTTCGCTAGTTTACTGTATTATGAGATTATTGATTGACAATCAATTACGAAAGTATAGTAATAATGTTCATAACATAACAAAAACACTTAATTTTGTTAATATTTTCCCATATCAACAGACAAGCAAGTAAAATTTCTTGTCTTACAGAAACAGGCCCTTTGTTGCCTTTTAACAAAATGGAAACAAAGTAGAAGGTTTTTTTAAGGAAGATTTTTACGATTTTTATTTGCTGCAATTTATTATAAGATTCAAGCAGATAAGATTAGATTTCCAGCAATTACAAAAGTAACATCAGCAAAATTAAAACCCATTATAACAAAGGTTAGCAAAACCGTTGATTTGAGAACGTTTCACAAATCATCTTGCTAGAATTATTTTCTTTAAGCAAACGCTGGTTAAAATATTCCCAAAGAGAATAAAGAAATAACCGGAGAATATCGTTGCTTGGGCTGAACCGATTTTCTTGACATTTTCTTTGCATCGTCCTGTACATGTGGATGGAGACATAGACTACATTCCGATAGGATAATAATCTTAATAATTGAATATTTAAAAGAGATTGTGTAAGCTTAACCTCAATTACATTCGTATGAAACTGATTGAATGGAACAAATGTAGAACTGATAGGATCAGGGATAGAAATATATACCCCGTCTAAGGCAAATATGAATTTTCGAATATCTAAAGAAATTTTTCAATGATTGCGATAAAATTTGATCCGAACTACTTTTCGATCAAACTGATTTTAGTGAAAAAAATCCGGGGCGGATAGGTTTGTAGGGAGTGTGCCTACCATACCAAGCAAATATTGATTGTGGAATACCTGACCAACTATTCCGACGAAAGTCTTTCAATTTTGTCTCAATCGCTTTTCTCTGAAACTAAAACAAACATAGGGCGGGTAAGGGCAGAAGGAGTGGTACTCCATAGAAGGGAGTTTCTTATAACCGCTGCAGAGGTATACTCGCTGCCTTTTCCCAACAGAGTGACCTCTAGTTAATATGTAATCGGATTCAGTAATTTTAATAATCTACTTAAATAAACATAAAACATCTATTGTAACTCTCTGTCTATTGAAGTAATGTATTTATGATTTAATCCTTAAATATTCAACAATTCTAGTTTGTTACCTTATGTTTAAAAAATTTTAAATTTTAAAAGATCGCGGTGATCAACATTAAGTGCTACCGCAACACCATCTAAATGTGCAGGAGAATTTACTTTGAATTCTTCAAAGTAATAAAAATTATTTCTCTTAGAGCCAATATTACAACTTGCCGCTAAAGTTGACTTTAGCTAAAGTGAATTTTAAAGTCGCCTTTAACTTTTTTCGTTATTGTAACTTACTGATAAAATAAAGTTAACTTTTTCAAAAATATGGCAGTGCCGGCGCAATTTCGATAAAATTTGCCAAATTAAACAAGTTTTTAAAGCGCAGTGGCAAGACGAACTTCTTTATCTGTTGTGTTTGCTCATTTTGTTTATGTTTGATGTTGCCATAATGAAAATAACATATAATATGGCCAGTTAAATATAAACTTTACTTTAAAAGTTACATGTCGCCTTATCGGGCGGCGTGTACCACCGGTGGTCCGCACTAGACTGGCACATCGGTTGACGTGTGCTACCGGTGGTACCCAATTGATTATGATATTAGACGGTAGGTAACACCGAAACATTTTATTGCTTTAAGACAGCTGCCGTCCGCTAGAGCGAAAAGCATTTAGCGTAGCCACCTGTAGTTGACAACTATGAATTTAAGCGCCGGCGTGAACGTGTTCATGCTCACTTCTACCTTATTATTTACTTATAATAATAAAAATCAAATTATCTGCCCGTTAAAATTCTGACTTTAGTTAAAGGCAAGTTGTAATAATTGTCGCAATTGTGTGTAGTTATTATATTTTTGATCTTATTTGACTAAGCGCAACTGGACGAGCAAATTTTTAATTTTCTTTTAATATTGTAATTTGAAATGTTAGCAAAGCTTCCAATATCTTTCGATTTTCTACCTGCTTAGGTCGTTAGGTCGGAGTGGTAGCTCAGATATGAAAAGCGCTTACTTGATAATGCATAGCTGCCCGTTTGGCGATACAGGTGAACGCAATCTGTGTACTGACCAAGTTCAAAACTAGGAAAGAGGAAGAAGTTATTTAGTCCAAGGCCTGCACATCAAAAGCACCTTGCAAGAGATGGGCACTGAAAAGGAAGGTGGATAACAGTATCCCCTTCCTCAGCGGATCTGTAACCACGGCAGAAGTCGTTAAATGGAAGCCGCATCCTTTCCGCGTGTCTACCCATAACACAATGTCCTGTATGCATGGCCAGTGTAATTGAGATGATGCCACGATCAAGTCCAAGCAACTGCTAGGTACGCCTCCTATCCATCAAGGGCTAGGTGAGTCTAGCGGTGAAGCAGGACTCCTCAGCGACCTAGGCGTCTCGAAAGAATTTCCGAGTAATGATCAACTTGACCGAAGTGGATTGAAGAGGATTCCGGAAGGAGTGCACCAGCTTTGGTGTCGTCTCTGCAGTTTCCTGGAATGTCACTGTGCCCGGGGACCCAGACCAGCGAGTCACTGAAACGCCCAGAAAGAAGGTCGAGACAACGGCGTCAATCCCTAACGATCCTGGAGTTAATCACAACGCTTGATAAAAATCTTATGGCGACCTGATTAACTGGGAAGCTCGACACGCGGGTGAAAGGAGCACCGTTAACGCCCCGGTAAGTAGCCATTATCTCCGCCTAAAGCACGCTACAGTAATCCGGCAATTGTAGCTAAATGTTTAGGTCCAGTTTTCCAGAGTAGAGTCCGCTACCAACCCCATTATCGAGTTTAGAGCCATCATCGTATATACCCATTAGTTCCGGAAGGACTGCACTATTTTACGTTCGTCCCATTCAGAAAGATTTATTTTTCTACCTTCCCTCATTTAAACAAAAATTCTCTAATTTATCTTAATCACTAGCACTAAATTGCATTTACAATAGACAAACAAAAAAATAAAATAAAAGATCCATAAATAATAAAGAAATAACCCAGAAAGTACCAAACCATTTCCTTTTAAAGCCATTCTATGTACATACTACAAAGATGTTAATAAAGCTTAAAAGACATATGTATGTATGTGCTATATGTGCTATGGTAAATAAAAGCTAATAAAAAATAAACTAATAATAAAGACATTTAATTGAGTAAACATATAAACATATCTACATACATATGTAAAATACGTTAAGTTAAAAAAACTGTTTTCCTTCAAATTTAAATGATCTCATCTGAACGTAGTTTTCCTTTGAACTTCTTCCGAACAATAACGAAATTTTGATAATTTTTGTAATTAATTATTAATTGTTATTAATTATTAGAAATATTACCTAATTTTTTATTTATTGTTGTTCTATGGAATAGACGACGAATATTTTTAAAATAAACTTTTAAATTTATACAATATTATATAACAACGCCAACACCATCCCACTTCCTGTCAAATACTTATTCTTCATTAATTTGGAATGTTTGAGGTTTTTTTTTTTCTGATAGCTTTGTATGTATGATTGAATGTTTGTGAAAGAGTGTGTTTTTAATTTTAATATTAAATCACAATTTCACACTTCATTCATATTTAACTAATTGTTAACAATTATTTATACTTTTAAGCCGACAAAAATCTATTTAAATATTTAAACACAAATACCAGCTTTTTTTTTATTTAATTTTATTTTTTATTTTCACATGAATGCGTTTAAATTAATGTTTTTGTGTACATACAATGTGTAGATTTACATGTACACAATTGTATGTACATACATATATGTATGTTGACATATACTTTATAAGATGACAGATATAACGGACAAACATCCGCTAGTTCAAATTCGTCACAATTCCGTTTACGATTGCCCACATGATCAATAGATCATTATCGATTTTTTTTTTGACGACCAAATAAATTCATATTCGTTATGCAAACATACATATCTATATACATATGCCATATACTTTTATACGTACATTAGCCAGGTTAAAGTTTATGAATATTTGGGCAGAATTTTAAAAATGATAAAAGAATAATTCTTTACATGAAAATAAGAATATTTTATTTTATTTTAAAAAAATAGGAAATTATATTGTGATTCATTCAGGTCGCAGAAATTTGAAATAAAAACTTTATGGATTTATTTTATTTGTGGAAAGCCTTTTCTGACATCAAATCTTTATTTATTTAATTATTTATTTAATTTATTTCATTTGTCCTAACTGTGTGTAAGTGGCAGAAGTTCCGCGACGTAGGCAGAAAATTAAAAAATATTTTTGCTCTGCTTTAATATAATTTATGTGAATTTCATAAAAATGGTTCCACATAATAGAATCAGACTCCACAATAGGTCGTACAATAGAAATAAATAGCAATTTTGTTAAATAAGGATCAAGGAATTCCAAGTGAATATATTCAATGGTTAAAGTTATTACGGTGGTCAACTCTTCTTTACCTTTCGGTTTTTAAATTAATTTAGTTAATGACAACACGGTGCACCATGGCCGGATGGCCACTGCCAATTGACAACTGGCAACTCAGTGACCAAATTTAGCAACTTTGAATTTGTAGTTGTTGTATAGATTTTCTTATTCATATCTCAAGAACGTATTCAACTTTCTCGGATAAATGGTCACCTATAACTCACTGAACAACTTTCAGCCATTAATTAACGCTCACACTTCAAGGGAGAAAAATAATTTCCGTCTCTAGTTAGGCCCGCTAAGTTCACATCCCTATATCACCAGATCTTTACCTAAACATTTTTTCATTTTTTCAAAATTATTCATACATAACATAATTGGCCATTACAACCCTTCAGTCTGGATTACAGCCTAGCTTCTCACACCACTTATGTTGTGTGTTAATTTTATACATGAGTGGCGGGACCTACAGTTTAAAGTCGACTCCGAACGACAGATTTTTGAGAAACTTTTCATGGCAATTTTATTTACTCTCAGAGTTTTTGTTAGAAATCTGCTGAGAGGAAGCCGCCGAAGAAGAAATATTTTTTTTTCATATTTCTTTTTTGATGTCTGACCGGGGATTCGAACCCTGGCCTTTCGTCTAATAAGCCGACACACTACCTACTAGACTACGGCGACTCTAAATTAAAATTATTCACTTTACCTATTATTCACTATTTCATACTATTCCATCAAAATACCATCAATTTCTATACAATTCATGCAATTTATTACTTTTCTCAGTTGTCTCAATGTCAAAATGGCAACTGATCTCAGTTGCCACATCTAATAAAAAATAATAATGGAAACCCAACTCAAGTTCGGTTGCAATGCATAATAGGCGCATTAGACATTTTTGTAGTGGTAAGCAGTAGTATATTATATTTTTCCGTAGAAGCACTTTGGAATACACATCATCTCTAGTTGGCATAATTCCATCTGTCCATGTTTTACTTTACCATGTTATTTAATTCTTTTTTTTACAGAGTATATTAATCCCATTTCCAGCATCACGCAGCTATTAGAACTCTTTTCCTCCTATACCTCATAATCAATCAATTTGTTTTTGTAATACCAATCATAAAGTTCCCTGCTTTTCTCATGAATATTGTGTTCTAAGTGGACAATTTTATTTCGTTTAATCGTTTTGTAGGCAGACATTAATTTATTTAGGCTTATGACCGTCCTTAAACATTAAAGGACGCCCTAAAAATATCAGTTTTAAGCACGCGAAAGAATCATAATTTAATTACTAAAAACGAATGTGCCAAAAATATTCACACCTGTACATTGGTATAAGCCTGACTCGGAAGACACACATTACACCTTAACAACAAGGCCAAAATCATAATCGGTTATAAAGAATTAAGTCATAAGTAAAGCCATGCATCAGGTATAAAATGGAATCGCCAGATGTTAACGAGCAATGTTTTATATCAAATTAAACAATTCGTGAAAAAATTAACATACCGAGGGCCATTTTTACAACTTACCGTTAACTAAAGGGAGGATTTTAATGGGCAGATAAATTTTTTCATTATTACATATGGACAATAAGGTAGAAGTGAGCGTTAAGCTAAAGGGAGGATCCTCCTGCCGGTAAATTTTAAAGTTAATTTGATGTTTAAGCTTGCATTTTATATTATTTTCAACATTTTATATTATTTTCAAATTTAAACAAAATGAGCATATACAATAAGATAAAAATGAAGCCTGTAGTTGTCACTGCGTTTAAAAGCAACTGCCATATTTTTGAAAAAGTTAACTTTACTTGATCATTTGTTTGTAATAACGAAAAGAAGTAAAAGGGGAGTTTAAAGTTCACTTTAGCCAAAGTTGCCTTTAACTAAAGCCAACTTTAACGGGAAGTTGTAATAATGGCTCCGAGTGTGATAAATGAAGTGTATATACATATATTATACAAATTATTTAATTATTATACGTCTAAACTAGACAAAGCAGTTGAGAAGGATAAGATTATGAAGGTACGATATTTTGGAGTTAGCATTTAAAAACCACGGTTTTAATCAAACCTCTATTAAAATTTTAAATCGTTATGTCATTGGATAATGTAACAGTATTTATTGTATTATTGTATAATTTGTCGGTTATTCTTGTTATTAGACTACAAATAATATAAATTATTAGAAAGAATATAAAACAATTTTCCTTCTTACAATATCTAACACTGTTTACGTGTCTTAATAAAAAAATATAAAATAAAATAACAAATAAAAACAAAAACATTCAAGATGACTATGCTACAGACGAATTAAAATAATAGAGAAGAAAAAATATGAAATAATGCTAACAAAAGAAAACTACTTAGAAAGATCTACGTAATGAAAAACCACCGTATAATGAAATTAATAGCACAGTGTAAATAATAAAATTGGGTAAATAAGAGATTTACTTCAATAAATAAATAAAATAAACAATTGCAATTATTTTAAATTGCAATTCATGAATTCATACAAGTTGTGAAATGGAAAAAAAACAATTTACAAATAAAGTTGATTGCAGCCGGTACAAGAACCGAATTCATAAAGATAATAACCTATGTATTTACCTACATTGACTGGTAAAATGTGGTGAATTGCTCTAGGACTTGACCGTGGAGTGGTTGATACGGCTGGCTTATCCACTTGTAAACCATATTGTACCCTAGACCACATTCGTTGTCCCGATGTTAGGTTGGCGCTTTGGCATCCTCACTAGGTCAAGAAACCGCTCGGATAATTTCAAAGATGCAGACATTGTACTCCCTAAAAGTTCCTAGAATATTCTTATAACGTCTCTTCCAAGCCTTTTGTTTTGACGAGTTTTAGGATACTACTCGCAGTCAACTATGACAATTCTAAACCTGATACTTGATATGCATCCAGTTATTTCTTCATAGGTTGCATTAATGCTCTAAAGGTTTAAAGAATGTGTTGCAATAATTCATTTTTATTGTCACAGAATCAAAATGTTGGACTCGAGGTATCTCCTTTCTGAATAAAATTAATAGTGCTCTGTCATCTAGTCTGATGCATGACTTAGATCTTCCCTTATTGTAATTTTAAAGCGAAATTTTTGATTGCCTCAAACATACATGGTTTGATAAAAACTATACCTTTTGGTGAGAATGCCTTCCAAATATCCGCTCCCACTCCATAGAAGAATTCTGGCCCAATCAACTACATTTAATCTGCCCATTAATCTGCACCTTCAGTAGCTGTGTTCAAAATGCCCAGCCTCTGGAGCAAAATTGCTAAACTGAATGTGGATGGTCCATCATAATGTATTTAATATTTAAGTAGGGCAAACAGTAAGTAATTCTTTACAATATAATCATAACATATCCTTATTCAGTTATGCACGTAGTCAATTAAATAATTGTTTATTATTTATTTTCACTATTATTACGAAATTTTATAACTAGGGATTATTATTACTATTTCTAAAATTTAATAGAATTTTATACTGTGATATTATTCGTTTTTAAATATTTCAAGACACTGTTGAATGAGCCGACTTAATTAAAAATAAAAATGAATTTATTTTATATTAAAAGAAGTAATTAAGAAGTAAGCCATTTCAATGATATACGATATGTATCACTTTTATCATACGCGTGCCAAGTTAATGTGTTTGACAGTGTTAACACTGAGAATCCGCGGCTAATAAGTGGACCTGTACTCTTGGAAGATTCCCCTATGTTGATACGAAAACCATTCAATTCAGGCCTTGAGTGAGACACTAATTTAAATGTCACGCCTAATTAATACAATTGATTTTTGTGGCTGTAGGACTTAATTTTTACGATAGTACTACTTGAATTGGTATGATATTTGAAGATTTGCAGGAAATAAATGCCGTTTAGAAAATATGTTTGTGACACAGATAACATCCTTATGCAAGTTTATTAACAGATTATCTATATTCTATCTATTTGTTTAACTTAACTCAAAGTGGTTCTTGTAAAAACCAAGTCATAAACGCTTCGTCTTTTGCCTCGAGCAATTTCCTCTCTTATCTGATGGTTTTGTTAAGTTATTTAATATGGTGTTTATTTGTTTATTTAGTTTTGAGCACTTTTACCTTGATTTTTGATCATGTTTTACCAATCTGCCACATAAGGATATTCGTCTACTCATTTCCAAACTGATCCGATCCAATCAACTGAACTATATATTCCTACACATATTTCAACTAGCCGAGACGTTGCTATGGTGTACTATGCCACTTGTGGTGTACTATGCCACTTGTGCTGTACTATGAATTCCTTGTTTTTAATTGACAAGCTCCACGCTATTAATCTCTAGGCACTACTTTAAGTTGATAACTTGTAAAGGCACCATATAATTAATTTGTAAAGGTTTTTATTCCTGAAAGAGAATCAGCCAAGGGTTTAATTTAACTAGGCTTACAAATCGTTGTACTCCTCTCATGCATTCTCTATTCTGACCTCTTTTCCTTTGGTAATATTTTTTTCGAGTCATCAAGACACATATCGAAACTTTAGTAATCACATATCGATAAAAGCAGAAAAACAAGCAATAACAAAAAAACAAAGCAATAACAGAATATGTAAGTAAATGTCATATTCTCGAAGTTACCACATCGAATGTAAATTGAATATAAATTAAGCAAAAGGTAACGCAACATCACACGTGAATAATAATACGGGGTTTATACTGGTGCTGTATAATGAACTGGGAATTTTGATCTTTGAAATAAAAGGATTGAGTGAATAATTGATAGCGTGTTCCTAACTGAAGCATGTTATTAAGTTGTTATTAACTGATCATGTTTTCCTTTTGGCAGGTTTGAATAATCACAAATGAATCTTCTATAACATGAGGGCACTTCTAGAGATATTTTAAATTTTTTCATGTTTCAATTATGGTGAAAATTTTCGACAGATTTGATTTTGCCAGAATCTGACGTAATATCTAAAAAACTTTACTTCGTAAGAATCTTCGCAAATATGATCGTATTTTTCTTAAATAACATAATTTCCAATTAATCTACTCATGGAGGAATACTCTGAAATATAGTTTGCTAAAGTATGCTACAAAAGTAAAATGGCTCAGTGACTACATAAGAGAGGAAACCCTGAAGTTTCTTAAGGACGCGACAGGATTCTTTAATGTAAAATGCATAGTCCGGGTAAGGTATGATCTCAGGTCCCTCTAATACATCACTACACAAAGTATGTAAGCAACAACGAAATCTAAACTCATCCCTGGTGATAACCAGGAATAAACAATTTTTGTTTCGCGTTAAAATTCGAAATGTTGCAATTAAAACATTTTGAATTCAAATACAAATTAATATTAAAATATAAAAGATAAAACTTAAGAATTTATGTTTTGTTTTTTTTTTTTAGTAAATTCACATTTTCCACAATCATATTTTTAATAATTTTTTTTTCTAAATTTAAAACTAAACTAGTACCATTTTAATTTAAATATTATTCGAACAGTTTTCTACAATAAAAAATTCTATTAATAAAGAACACAGAGTGTTGCTTTCTTCGATTTAGACAAATAAATCAATATTCTACACATATCGTCAAGTAAAGTATAAAATGTCTTAATTAAACGTAAAATAAAATAAAAACTTATTTGTTGTTGTTTGTTGTATTGTTAAAATTATAAAGTTTTATTAAAAAAAATCTTCATTTTTATGCCGTAGAATCTAAAGACTTTAGTAATTTTAGATTCGTGTAAAAATGTAAGATAGAGTATGTAAAAACATTGAATTCAGATTTCCTATAAGTTAGGGTCTTTTGCATTGCAACTAACGATATGTACAATATTCAAGATATTTTTTTTTTTGTTTGTTTGTTTTTCGTAATGATTTTCTTATAATTTCCATAGGTTGTCTGTTTTTAATGGATTCCTGTCAATCATGAGCGTTTGTGATTGATTAAGTGACAAACGGTGGAAATTTCAAATGGATTTTTAACAAAAAATATTTCCCCTGATTGGAGTAGGAAATTAAAAATAGAACATTATCATCACCTTCATAATACTATTACAACAACAAAACACTAATGTTCTACTGTAGCCCCTTACTAAAAACCACAAACATAATTATCAAAATTAATAAAAATATTTTTCATCATACGTACTTTATTTATCTTCCATTTCAAGATACTCAATTTTTTTTTTTAGAGATTTCAATTGAATTTAATAAATTTGATTTGAATATTATATTTGAATTAAATTGAATTTTGAAATTTTTAAATATTATTAACAGCTGTGATCAGAAAATACACAAATGTATGTGGAGAAATTCTAAATATGTAAGGTAAACAAAGGCTGGATAATGAAATATACCAACGTTATATGGATATAGGATGCATGGAAAATGTATTCAAATCATATTATTCAAATGATCAGTTGTTTGCAACGTTCTAGCAGGATTAAAATTTATGTTTAAAATACCCTGCTAGTTCAATAACTTTTTTAGCTGAGGAATGTGATCATATAAGTACCGAGAAGTTTCGTAGGGGTTGTTTTTTGCATGGTCAGAATCAGTGTAATCAGCCAGAGTGAAATGCTTAGTTGAAAGTACGAAGTCCATAAATAGATCAGCTTTCTGTCTTTAAGTTTTGATAAAACAAAGTGTGTGCCAGATATCACGATATTTTTTATTCGCTTAAAAGACGAGAAAAAGGTGCCATTATATAAGAAATACAACATCGTTCAAATGCCACGGCTTCTCTGGGCAGAACTTATCCGAAATATCCAATTTCCTATGGCTTTGGGGTATAAATCAGGCTGTATTTGCAGAATATCCATCACCGAAAATAATTTTTCAATTAAAGTTAGGGTCAGTAACTAACTGCTCCGGGATGCAATAGTTCGTAATATTAATACGTAGTTTATCCCCTTATGCTAGAATTAGAATTTTCGTAGTTATGAGCTCGTAGGCAGGCTCAGCAAAATATAAAAATGGTATCCTGTAAGCCATTCATAACTCTTCTTTGCGTTGCCAAGTAATTCGAGATTTTAATTCAGCTGTTTGATTAAATAAAAAAAAATTGAAAACCCAGTGTACATTAGCCAAATCCAAAAGTGATTTTCTTTTTTAATTTAATAATTGATTGCAGCCAACAATTGCATGAGGATGAAGGGTAGACTGTTACGAGATGCATCCATTTAGCTACAATGACAAAATGTAAGTTGTGTGTTTCATATCATTGATGCATTAACGTCTGGAACAAAATAAAGTAGTTGTAGTTCAACATGAAGTTTCCAACGTAATGCGATATGTGAATGTGTAATGCGATGGATGATCTCTTATAATATTGACAAACAACCTTTTCAAAAACTTAAAGAATAATAAAGAAACATTATGTGAATCAGAGATGAGCAATGATCAAAAAGATGAGTAGAGTCGGATCATACTCATAATTTCTGATACTTATACGCATTCACTTATCTTAATATCATGGAACCTTTACTTATATTCAAAGTTTGAAGTACTCATTATATTCATATTTACATAACAACACATATGATGTTGATTTCGACTCTCCATAACTTATAACATATTCGGACGTAACGTAATTGGCCATTACAACTCTTCAGTCAAGATTACGGCCTTGCTTCTCACACCACTTATATTGTGTGTGTTAATTTTACACATGAGTGACCTACAGTTCAAAGTCGACTTTGAACGACCTTTCCCGAATAAGTCTTTGAGCCCTTGACTGTATAAATTTATTTGCTCTGGGTTTGCCTAAGCGTCAATACCTCTAATTACCACTAGTACACCTTTAGTACTTGTCAATTGGTCGATAAAATTTTTTTTAATTTGTTTTCAAATAAACTGACAACAGTCCAGTTTGGTTGCCGTTTTTCATCTGCATTTTTAATTCATAAATATTGCAACGCAAATACTTCCATTCAGTTCTCTGTTACTCAAAATGAGGAACAAGATAAAATTATGAGGAAATATAACCTATAACCGGAGAATTAAAGAATCACTTCTACAACTTAAAGGAGCAATATTTTTTCCACATATGAGCAATAAAACAAGTAAAATAATGTATAGCTGTGAAAATAATTTGATGAGTAGACATACAATACATATATACATACAATATAACCTGTCATACATATATACTTACGTATATCTGTCACACATTGTAACTGTTATCGAGAAATTTTCAAATTTTGCAGTCACTTAATATTGTAATAATCAAATTAGTATAAAAGTCGCCGTACTAGTAGGTAGTGTGTTGGCATATTAGACTTAAGGCTACGATTCAAATCCCAGGTCAGACATCAAATGCGAAAATATAAAAAAAATATTTCTTCGTCGACTTCCTCTCAACAGATTTCTGGCAAACACTCTCTGAGAGTAAATAATATTGCCATGAAAAGTTTCTCAAAAATCTGTCGTTCGAAATCGACTTTAAACTGTGAATATATTTTTAAATCTGTATGAAATGAAATGAAATGAAAATGAAATTTCATCATTTGAACAATTAACCGAAATTGTATAATTATTTAAATATTACATTTAACTTAAAAAATCTAAAATCAAAAAAAAATCTGATTTAACACACGACAAATTTTATTTTTTTAATTTCATTTATCTTGCACAGTTTGTTTTATTAAAATATAAAGATTTGAAATGCTTACAAAAAGACCATGTATAATGTTAAGAAGTTCGCACACGAAAGAATACGTACACATTGTTTCTGTAACACGAATGTCAGTTTATATGGACGTTCGTCATACAGAAACAGAGTATTAATCAAATGATATTCAATTACATTAATCGTTTACGAAGTATTATTATATTATACATATACATATGTATGTATGTATTGCAATTAAGTCAGAACTTGTTAATTCTTTTCAAATAAAACAATATTTTTTTTTCGTATGAAATACAACCATGCATAAAAAATGAAATTCTCGGGAATCCCAATCATTTTAAACTCCCGTAATCATGGGATTTAGCGTGAGATTTCTTTTGATTGTTACGTTGAAAGAAAGACGTGACAAAATGTTGTACATATTGATGCAATTTTTAAGTGATTCTGATACATTAACAATGTTAGTGAGGAGTTATCAGCGAAATTGCCGATATCACAGTATCTTGTTAGAACTCCTGTTAGGGTACGAACTGTTCGAATTCGATTAGTTCCTTAATTTTCTTTCTGTTCACTGCTGGACACAGTAGTTTTAAAATTCGACAACCATGTATGTTGGAACACCTACGCTTTGTTGAATTCAATGCAATTTGAAAAAATTTTATTCTAGGTGCGTATATATCCTTCCTATCACCTCCGATCTCTTCCATGCCGTCACATTGGCCCGGAACCCAGGATAGACGATTGTAGGCTGTGTCGACGTATACGGATAAGTAGACCATGTAACTCTTGACGCCATTTGGAATCCTAACGCTTTGATTGCCGGTTGATTGTTCACACGTTGTAGCGGCGAAAACCGTTATATCACCGTCCCCGATGAGATCTTCAACAACCCATTCTTTCCTTGTGGGCGTGTGAATATTGTATGTTCGTCCGAAAACATGCAGTCGCATTTAAAATATAAATAATTCCGTTCTACTTCACGCAGTATTAAAGCGTGGTAAACTGTACATGGCCTAGACGTATCTAAAAACTTAAGCCTCAGTGCAATTCTAGCAGCCATATTTTAACCGCTGTGACGAGGTGACCTTGAGACCAGACTGTGGCGAGGACTTCAGAGTATATGTGATCATAAATCATGCCAACCTATGTGCTTTGTTCAGCGTAAAAGTAAGTCCTATTTCATTTAACCTTCCACCAGTGGATGATACGAGGCAAGAGGCTCCAGTGCACCAGTTGCCTGAAGGAAGGTGGAGGCGTTCCTTCGTCTTCGTATGCCAGATATGAGATAGCTATCAGGAAACTACTACCAGCTGTCTATTGCGATCTAGGAATCCTAGATCAGTATCACATCGTGATCGACGTTAGATCCTTGCTTACAGCCAGTAAATAGAGCAGATTAATCAGAAACATTTTCAGCAGTTGCTGTCTCACAAGATAGCAAGGTTAGTTTTAGCTGTCCCTCTCCATACCGGGCTTTGAAGTCCAAAGCTCGTGGAAGCCCAGCTTCTTCTTCCAAAATTGTGAAACTATGTCGTTCTGAGAGCCAGTACTACTCTTGGTTCCGGACGCAATTCGCGTGAAACGCAAGAAACTTCTCTGTTATCGCATCCTACAACTTTCAATCCTTTTTGCCAATTGGCGCCATCAAACTGGTCGATTGCAGGGTTGTAAACAGCACTCGCATAATCTTCTCCAAAGTCAGCCAGTTACTATTTGTAACTGTTCCCTTGGGGATGCTATTCTTATACACTCTAAAGCTTAATCAGTAATATGAAAAGCAGCATAATTATTTCAATTTTAACGTAACTTAAGCAAAATAAAAAAAAATTTAATGCCGATTTTCGTTTCTTCTTACTGAAAATACCTTGTAATTAGGAAATATCGAATTATGAATTATCTAACATAAACCACACAACAACATCAATAGTAGAAGTACTATATAGTAATACTTACGTTTGATGTCCGAATAATTAGTTTAATCAGCAATTAATTTTATTTCAATAAAGATTTTCTTTTTATACTATCTAACGTCATCAAAAGATCTTGCGTAATTTTTGGGAGATCAGAATTATACTTGAATATAAGAAAATAACATGCAATACACATAGAGTGTGTTGTACCGTTTTCTAAATCTAAAAACAGTAAAAAATTAAATCAGTTTTTTTTACAACATATTCGACCATGCCTGTTGTAACCGAAAAAAAGTGATCTCGGTAATACTATTTTTTTTCCGCTGAGGAGGAGTAAATGTACCTAACCGCACCATAGAGGAAGTCCTCACTATGCACCCGTGTGTGGGGCCCTCACCCACTAAATCTCTCCTTCCTCTTTTATACCCTTTGTGCCCACTCCGGAACTACTGTAGTATTACTTCGAAGTGGAGTCCATCTGGCCTCTTGAACCCTTCATATTTTATATCCGCGTCCGGATTGCGCAAGTTCTGAAAGTGTGTTCAAACATCCATTCTACGGCAGATCTTTGCAGCCGCTCTACCAGTTTCAAGTTATTAGTCCTATCAAGGGATTCCCACCACACTAGGCACCCATAGGTTAGGATAGGTCTGACCACTGCCGTATAAATCCAGTCTGTCATCCTAGGTGACAAGCCCCATTTCCTCCCCAACACCCTATTGCAGGTTTAGAGAGTAATGAATGCCTTTTTCAGCCTATTATTGATGTTCGATCTCCAAGTCAGTTTCCTGTCCAGAACCAGTCCTAGAAAATTCGCCTCATCCTAGAGTACTAGCTCCGTCCCATTCATTCGCAATGGACGAATCGGCGGTGGCTTATACCTTCTAGAGAAGAGTACCACCTCGGTTTTCCCAGGATTGACTCCCAAGCCGCGACCAGATGCCCATTCGCTAACCTTCTTGAGATCCAGTTGCATCTTATCTCTAGCAGTATCGGCAAAACTACCCGATATTATAAGCACTACGTCGTCTGCATAAGCAATAGTCCCACAACCAACTTGCTCTAACATCACTAGCAGTTCGTTCATCACGAGATTCCATAGGAGGGGGGAAAGCACCCCACCTTGTGGAGTTCCCTTCCTATCCTTCTAGCGATTTGCGAACCCCCTAGCGTCGGGTAGATTATTCTTCCACTCAGTAGTTTAGATATCCAGTTCACCATTGTGTCCTGTATACCCAATCTTGTCAGTGCACCAGTAATAGCGCTTAGTTCCACGTTATTGAAGGCGCCTTCGATGTCTAGGAAGGCAGCCAGAGTGTATTCCTTCCGTGCAAAACACCTCTCTATCGTGCAAGTTAAGTTATGTAGGGCAGTTTCAACAGACTTTCCCTTACTGTACGTATGTTGTCCATCCGATATAAGACCCTTATTAAGGGTCTGCCGTAGATCCATATCTATAAGTCTCTCCAAAGTTTTCAATAGGAACGATGAAAGACTTATGGGTCTGTAATCTTTAGGTGTGCTATGTGAGTTTCTTCCCGCTTTCGGTATGAAGACTACTCTAACCCCGCACCATTTCGACGGTATATGACCCAGCCGAATGCTAGCAAGATAGATTTTTCTAAGGAGTTCGATGTGCTCCATTCCTAGATGCTGTAAAAGGGCAGGATATATTCCGTCCGGTCCCGGAGACTTAAACGGTTTAAATCCATCTATCGCCCATTTGACTGCCTTTGCAGATATATTCAGGATATACTCCTCTATCGCTCCACCCATCGGACCCCGTACATCAACTCCCGAGACCCTTCTCGCCGGAAAGTGAGTGTTCAACAAGGAGTTCCAGGGTTTCCTTTTCAGAGTTAGTCCATGAGCCATCGTTCCTTTGCAACTCCGATGGTACAAAGGTTGTAGTTGCCAGAATCTTCCTAAGCCTTGATGTCTCGTTGATAGTTTCTATGTTGTCACAGAAATTTTTCCACGAGTTCCTCTTGGCCCGTCTAAGGATTCTTTTGTATTCTCTGAGGGATGCTTTGTAGCGTTCCCAATGTTCCGCCACTCGGGATTTGCTCGCCACCTTTCTGAGTCTGTCCAAATTTTGGCCCCACCAGGCTTCGTCGTCCCCTTGATGACCCTCTTTGGATATGCGTTCTCAAATTCCCTTAATATGACACTGGTTAATTTATCCGTAGTAGCCTCAAGTTCCGAAACACTATCAATTCTACTGTACTCAACTGGGCCTATACCCATATCAATCAGACGTTCAAACAGGTCCCAGTTAGTTTTTCTAGGATTCCTAAACGTCCTTTCGTCATTATTCCCCCTATCAAGAGAGAATTCAATAAATCTATGATCAGAGAAGGAGTGCTCCTCGGATACTCTCCAGTCTCTAATGTATTCATAAATATTACTCGAGCAAGGGTTATATCCAATACCTCTTTTCTGTTTCTAGTAACAAAGGTGGGCATGTTCCAGGCATTACATATCCTAAGATTGTTAGAAATAATAAATTCAAAGAGTGGCTCACCCCGTTCTTTGACGTTCGTGCTTCTCCATATACTATGATGAGAGTAGGCATCGTCATCTATTAGCAGACCAACTTTTGTTCTTCTTGCTTCAGTCACCAATCTTCTCAGTGGATCTGGTGGTGGGTAACCGGCAAGATCATGTGCCATATAGCTCGAGGAGATCCAGTACTGTCTACCGTCGATCTCCGTTGTAACCGTTGTTAGATCTTCATTACTGAAAGAGGGAATCAAATATGCCATTAAGCTATATTTTATAAGTATACAGGATCTGGGCCTACCTACATATTTGGCATGAACCAGCCTGTAGTCTTTGTGCCCTAATCCACAAACCTTGTTGGCTATAGACCATGGTCCTTGGATTAGGGCGATATCTTCTCCCCTGTTTGTCAGCCGGAGAAGTAGTGCAGCCGATGCTGCTTTAGAGTGGTGGAGATTTATCTGGATTATTCGGACCATGGTCCATATCGTACACCTTCCTCTCCACCATCGTAACGTCTAGGCCATCATCTTCCTGATCAGCCTCTTCCAGGAGTTGCGATTCCCTTAACAGCATCCCGAAGACAGAAGCAATATCCGATCCAGTGGAAGATAAGGAACTAGCTCTGGAACGGGTATGGCTCTATGTCGAGATAGCCAGAAGGTCATCTTCATTCATGTCCCCCATGTGTTCGTCCAGTGGCGGTTCCCCCGAGAGGGGATTGTCTCCGGACTCCATGAGGCGGTTGTCTTTTTTATATACTTTCAGTATGATGTGCCTAAATCCAAAGGCCACCACACCATTGGAATTCACCAGGTGCTCCAGGGATTCCTGATTGACAATTATTGTCGTACAACAAGATCCGTGGTGCTCCTCTAATTTGGCAATTTTCCAATTGTGTGTCGGCAACTTAGGATTACAAATCTTTATCATCTTCAACACTTTCTCTGGTTCCTTTGGATTTAAGGGAATCAATGAGCGTGTACGTGGTCTGCTTGGGATTGCGTCTTTTGGCACTATTTCTAGTTTCGCGCCTGTCCAGATCTCTCCCAGCCTCGATATGGCGATGGAGAAGAGATCTAGGGCTCTCTTGTCGGCACATGTTACTAATTTAACGTGTACTTGGCGCCAGCCACACATTTGGTAAACTGGTACCGGCCCCGGATTTTCCTCTATCACTTCAAGGAAAGCATCGGCAAGGGCGTCCTCCACCAATCTCCAGTTGGACGGCGTAATGCTGCCATCTGGATCCAATCGGTCTATCATCGCCATCTCGATGCTGTCTTTTAGTACCTCGCTATACAAAATGCTGGTACGATGAGAGCTTCTTTGTTTCTTTGCTCCTGGTGCGTCACTCTCCGTAGACCGCTGTCTTTTAACAGCTGCGTCTATGGCTGACATTTTATTTAATTCGTCAAGCTTATTTTTGGCCCAGGTCAGCGATTGCGCTTCACGTAGCGTTCGGCTGTCTGTTGGGATTTTTGATATCCTTTCCAGAACTCGCTTAGCGCTCAATCGCTCCCTGTACCGCTGCTTAGACTCTTTGACGTGTTTTGATACCGCATCAACCTTTGCACTCCTAGGGCCACTTTTGCTGGACGATGGTCCGGCTTTTTCAGCAACCTCAGTCCTGCCAAGGCCGACGTTTATGTCTGGTTTTTGTGTTTTCCTTTGTGAAGTTTCCGGTTCTTGGCCTTCTTTAAGGCTAACCAAGTCCTTCAACTTTTTCGATGAGATGGGCGTTGGCTTAATACCCGTACGCGGATTTTTACGAGTTCCGGTCTCGGCCTCCACGGAGGACTTCATATTTTTATTTTCTATTGATTTATATCCTTCTTCCATTTTTGATCCCACGAGTTGCAGAGGGATGGTCCGCCTGGGCAGGGATCCGCAGTACCCAGGTAAGGCTGGTTAATCCTGGAGGTCGCCAGGTGTCCAGGATACTCCGTTAGCGACTGAGACATTTTTGATGGGCCCTCAGCCTGTCTGATTCTCGGCACGGGTCGTATAACACCTTAGTCCAGCCCATACCTCTAACCTATGGTGAGGGCCCTATTCAAAGACCATGTGGTCGACTGAATACAGATCCCCACCTTAGCTGATGGTCACTCTGATGAGCAACCACCATTACCAGCCAACACCCACGTGGAGGGTTTGGTAGAGGATTTTCGTCGGCCCAAAACTGGCTATGCTGTTCCAATTTTCTTCGCTGTCCAAAAGTATGTCGCAGAAGTTTTGGCCTCAAGATTTGTTCTTTCCAAACCCCATCGCTCACAGTGAAAGAAAGTGTGTTCAGCATCGTCAATAGACGCATCATCATATATACAATTTGATCGTGCCATCTTCCCCATTTTAAACAGATATTTACAAAAATAACCGTGTCCGGATAATAACTGTGTTAAATAGTAATTAACCTCACCAAATTTCCTCTCAATCCATCGTGTGATGTTTGGGAGAAGTTTTGCCGTCCATCTACCACTTGTTTCAGTTGAATGGTTCTCTTTCTGGCGTCGTCGACATTTACCGTCTCTCAGTGCACGTTTTTAGTCTCCCACACTCTCTTCTGCTCGCTTGATACGTTGCGTTGTACCGATGATAAAATTTTCATTCTACAGTCGGCCTTTAACGCCTCTGCCCAGGTCTCACTGCCAGAAAGCAAAATAGAGTCTGTAACTGCCATCATCAATCGGCGTCTGCTCTGTACAGGACCGCCAATATTGGCCATAAGCCTACTAAGCAAGGAGGTGACTTTAGCGGCTTTGGTTGCAGCGTGTTGGATCTAAGCCCAGAACGTCAGTTTAGGGTCCAATCGAATGCCAAGATAATTGACTACTTTCTGCGTCGTCAGAATGGTGTCGCATATCGTGATGCGATACACTTTCTCGTGAGAAATATCAGCTCAGTCTCAGGTTTGTATGTTGATTTTTGCCACATTCCACTTTCTGGTTCCTACACCTTTTGTCCTTAGATTCTGTGCACTCCTAGACACCACGCGGACATAATGTACTGATGATCGTAACCAGAAAATTCCTCAAGGACTTTCCAGTCTGTGAGAGCTCCCGAAAGACCTTCCGACATCGGTACATCGGGAGTTGTACCAATGCACCCTGTTCATATTGCTGTCGTTCCTGTTTCGTCTTCAAACCAGGTGGAGCGGGTTGCGCGTCCGTATTGTTCACTGATGATAACTGCGAACAATCTCTTAGAACAGATTGTAACCGAAAAAGCCATCGACGCAGTTATCATCAGTGAACAATACGGATGCACAACCCGCTCCACCTGGTTTGAAGACGAAACAGGAGCTGTAATATTACTGCATATAATTAAACGAACAACAGTATCAACTATTGGGTATCCATAAATATCGCTACCAAAGGTGGCTTATGTTCAAAAACTGCTCTGAGGTAAAGGATCTACGCGTCTAATTTATAAACCACTCCCAATTTATCTAAAAGATAAAAGTTCTAACTCGCTTATTCAAAAATTAATTTTTGTAAAAAGTCTTTGAAGTATGCGAGGAAACACAGGAAATTTCTATACCCTTCAACTTAAACTGTAAAAGGACTGCATGTTGTGATAAAAAGCATTGGACTCTGACATAAAATCTGATCTTATAAATCGGAAGTTTATAATAAAAAATTTCTCCAACATAAGAAATCTGGAGCCTGAAGATATTAATTAAAAAAAAAAAATGAAACGCCTCCTATTTACAATACAATGTTGGGTACCTTCTACACCGAAATATCTCCATAGAAGAACCCCTCAAATGAACAAGTTTTATCCAATGTCTTAACTACCAAAAGTATGGTCAAACGACGTCTTATTGCCAGCTTCCCAATGTATGTATCATTTGCGGTGCAACTTCTTCAAATGTTTAGGACCACGTTTTCTGGTTATTGGTGACTATAATGCCAAACATACCCTTTGGAAATCCCGACTTATACCACCTTGAGGAGGAGTTTGGACGTAGTTTCAAGTGGAAAGCTAACATACTGGCCTATAGACAGACGGAAGTTTCTAGATGTCATTGATTTTTGAGCGCTTAAATTGTGCCCACAGACTGGCTTGGAGTTGAGTCTTCACTGAATTTGTTATGATTTCAAATTCTTGTGATATTGTAGATCCCAGAATAAATATAGGGATGGGAAAATGTATTAACTTGAAAATACCCAATTATATTGATATTCTCATATCTAAGTTTTGTAAAGAAATCAATTAGGCTGCTTTGACCTCGACTTTAATTCATTCAACAGCAAATTATACTCCGTTGGCGGGGAAAGGTTAGTTTAAGCAATGGCAATGGCAACAGAAGAGATCCCCTCAAAATATAATAGACAAATGGAATGCATAAATCTACACATACACACAATCACAACAAACTGCTTCGTTTACAAAATATTTGGATGGCTTTGAGGCTAGAGACAAATAATTCGTTGTTACGCCAAGCTCGAAATCTTAGATGGCCTGTTTTAATTAAGATATCTTTACTCCTCTCTCTTAACCGTCATTCTTTCAATTTTCTGTATTCGAACGATTAGAACTCTACTGTTGCTGCGCGCCAGAATTCTACTTCGAGCTTACAGGTAGAAAGGCTCCTGGCATAGACACGATCAGTAACAAGATAATTATAGGGCCACTCCTTATAGCAATTGAAATTAATCCTTTCGATCTTAACACTATTTTAATAAATGAGTTCTACCCATGCGAGTGAATTCTTTCGCTATTTAAGACGATACCTGAGCCAGGTGAAAATCTCACTAAAGTGGACTCATTTAAACCTTAAAGCTTTTTACCAAAATACACCACGTATTTTGTGTGATAATGCCATATATGAGTGGAGGAACCTATAGTTTAAATTCAATTCCAAACGACAGATTTTTGAGCAACTTTTCAAGGAAATTATTGTTTAACTCTCAGAGTTTTTGCTAGAAAAAGGTCGTCGAAACAATATTTTTTCATATTTCGTTTTGTTGGAGATGTCTGACATGTTGTTTGAAACGTGAATTTACATTTAGTATCTAGACTATTTATTTATATTTAATGCACGTACGGAACAAAACGGAAAGACTAACGATTTATACGTGTTTCTTACATACAAAACAAAACCAGCTGATTCGGAGCATAACAAAACGTAAAAGCCCCGTTTAGTGAAATGTAAAGGGAACGTAATGGAACAGAAATTCGTTTTTAGCACATTACGATTTGGCAAATGTTCTCATGGTTTTTCATATTTCAAAAAACGAACGCACTTTTCACGGATTATCGGAGTTAAAGACTAATTCTACCTTTAGCATTACGTTGCATTATTGTTGAAAAGTGCAAGACGTAGAATACGTAATACAAAAAAAGTACTGAAAGCTCCGCGGAACTATTACGGTATTTTTGAAATGGGAAAGTACTAAAAAAGTAGTAAAGTGTTGAATTTTTCAACATTAATTTAAATTATAATTTTATATTATTACTGGCAATATTCTGCCAATATTGAATGAAAAGTTTTCCAAATTAATGAAAATGAACTTTTAAATTTATGATTCTTTTTTATAAACATTTTGAAATAAATAATTATTTTTCAGCTATTACCGTTGACTATACTGATCTCGAAGACACTAAATATTCGAACACTTACAAGGCCTTAATGGTCTCAGACTAGTAATATAAATTTAACAAAGTATCATCAAAAACCTTCAGTCCAGGCTCACATACATGCAGACGATGTGACATTGAAGAATTGATAAATTGACTTTGAGGCAATAATATATGAGTAATATGACCAGTCTGATCCAAGATATACAGAGAATGCAGTCTACATTGCTGCCAGTATCAACTGGCAACCGATGAATGGCTTGCGCATTTGTTCTAGATCACCTGGACATTCAGTTACTGTACTCATTACTGTTTAATTATTTTATTCTGGAAAGAGAAGATAATTTTGAAGAAATATTTTAATGTGATTACTTTTATTCATTAGTGTAATATGTATTGCATTATATTACAACATTACAACACATTCGTTTATATGAAACAAAAACAATTTTTCAATGACTCGTCAATGTCATGTTATGTTTAAAATGCGTGCATGTATATGCATGAAAACACACACACACATACACACATGTATGTAAGTGTATTAACGGTTGTGTAAATATTTATTTATTATTTGGAATGTACATATGTATATGTATGTTGTATATATGTATGTTCATAAAATATATTTATATTCAAACGTCTAAATAGTCGGAGGAAATTGACAGGCAGAGTCTGATCTTAAAAATTTTATTAAGAATAATAAACGTCAGAGTATGACAGCGGAAGTGTCAAAAAAAATGACAAATGAGTATTTTTCGAGTTGGGCCGGAGCGATCTTAATTATGTCAAAGTGTGGCAATTGCGGATTGCATACTAAACACAACTGAAAGAAAGAGAGATACACCGAAACCAAAATATAAAATTAAAGGCAAAAATAAAATAATTAATCTCTTTAATAATGATGGTTTTTTTTTTGTACGTAGGTTTTGAAACACCAGAAAATGTTCCATTTCTGTCAGAATATACTACGANACAGCTAAGAATCAGTGAGAGCACACAGTACCGAAAACTAAAATTTATACTGTACTGTTACCAAACGCCGTTATGAGAGTAAAATTTGTAATTTTTAAAAAGTAAAGTCAGTCATTGTGAATTTAGTTTAAAGAGTAGAAACGAGTAGTTTCTGTCAATGCTACTCGTCCCCATAGTAATCCTCATATGGGGCAGCCTCTCATGGCGACTCTACTCAGAACGCTTTCGGACAATGACTGTATAACGTCTTATCATTTTAACAGGTATACAAATTTGTATATAGGAGTTGCATCCTTCTAATTTGTGTCACCATCAGGCAGTGACAGAGGGCTATCATTACTATATCACATTAGCCGTCAGTTCTGTTGGCTGGCAACTCTTTCTATTTCTTTATTATTATTTATTTTATTATTATTTACTTTTCTTATTTTAGTTATTTATTTATTTATTAATTACAATACAATTACAAATTATATAAAATTGAACTAGGTGTAGTGTCACAGACCAGACTCTCTAGTGGTTCTATTCCCTTCAAGAGCTGGTAAAATGCTCGGCTTCTGGCAAAACTACTGAGAAGGTTGACAATGATAAGATTGAGTTTCTCATTGAAGCGAGAGATCACTTAAGGTATTTCGACATAACCTAACATTTGAAATTCTGCTAGCTAGATACGAAGACCCTTCTGAAGTATAGTATATTTTGCCTAAACAATCAAGAGACATAAAAATGAGATATAAACTCATAGAGTTTTTTGGAGTACAAACTTTTTAATTCAACGTTAGAAACAAATGCTTATAGACCACGAAAATTATCCATACTGATTTTAGGATCTAGACGAGTGTAGTCAAAGAGCGCTGTGGACTATTTAAACTAAGCGAATTATATCTCGACCAAATCAATTTAATAATTTAATTTTCGTCATGAGTCTAAAGGCATTATTTGACTCTGAAATTCAGATCAAGTTAATTAAACAATTCAAGAATTCTTATCAGGAATTCAAAACCTTTACCACACGTTAATCACTTGAAAACAAAGAAATGTTTTACGAAGAATACAAATTTTCAGAAAGTAAATCCGTCGCCGTAGTCTAGTAGGTAGTGTGTTGGCTTATTAAACGAAAGGCCAGGGCTCGTATCCCCGGTTAGACATCAAAAACGAAATATGAAAAAATATTTCTTCGGCGACTTCCTCTCAGCAGATTTTTGACGAAAACTCTGAGAGTAAATAAAATTGCCATGAAAAGTTTCTCAAAAATCTGTCGTTCGGAGTCGACTTTAAACTATAGGTCCCGCCACTCATATATAAAATTAACACACACAGTATAAGTGGTGTGAGAAGCTAGGCCGTAATCTTTACTGAAGGGTTGTAATGGCCAATTATGTATGTATGTATATAAACATAATGAGTTAAATTCTGTTTTATTTCATCTCCGTCTTTACATACATAAATAGCATTAGAAAATTTTTATTTCATTTCTTAATAGTCTCTTAAACTCTCTTCTACACAAATTCGAAAACTGTGAGTGATAATTTTTTTCGTACTTGTGCCAATAAATCTGAGGTCGGCACCAGCGTTGCCATTTGCCAAGTTTTGCCTTTTTCCCTCCAAGTTTTTTGAGAGGCAAAAAAGTTTTCATTTCTAACAAAACACGCTGCCGGTGTTTCCCTTAGAAATTTTAGTGCTTTTGTAGAAAAAAGCTTTTTCCCAGAAAAAAAAGTTAAAAAAATTAGTAGCAACACTGGTCGGTTTTTAGAATTCGAAAACCGTAATGTGCTAAAAGCGAACGTATGTTCCATTACGTTCCGTTGACGTTTAACTAAATTGGGCTTTTACGTTTTATTATGTTCTGAATCAGCTGTTTTTTTTTTTGAATGTAAGAAATACGCATAAGTCATTAGTATTAAATATAAATAAATAGTCTAGTAGGTAGTTTGCTGCTTTACTAGATTCACAGTTCAAAAACCATGTCAGACATCTTCAATAAAACGAAATATGAAAAAAATATTTCTTCGACGACCTCTTTCTAGCAAAAACACTGAAAGTTAATAAAATTTCCTTGAAAAGTTGTTCAAATATCTGTCGTTCGGAGTCGAATTTAAAATATAGGTCCCGCCACTCATGTATAAAATTAATACACAAAATATGTGGTGTAAGGAGCTAGGTCACGATTCTGACTGAAAGGTTGTAATGACTAATTATGTATGTATGTATTTTTTTGTACAAAAGTACCACCTCAAAAGTACCATCTCAAAATTTCAATTTTGCAAAACTGATCTCACTTGATTTGATGACTTAGGTAGTCATACTTCGGGGGGATATTGGGAGCCATAAGAGTAGACTCAACAATGAAATCGGTGCCAGTACATTAAGAATATTTAAATAAATTATAAAAGTGTCTTAAATACAAATATAAAAGGAAATAAAAATATAAATAAACAAATGATAAAGTAAGCACAAAATGTGTACATTTATTGTAAAAAACTAACAAATATATAGAATTCGGTCCGCCGTAATCAAGGAATCACCAATTTTTTTTTGCCAAAAATTTTGAAATTCTTAGTTTCGATGATTATTTTCTTTATACGTAACTAATAGAGAAATGTTTTAATTTAGAATCAAAATATAGTTTTTAACCTTTTAAGTTAGGACAATAAATTTCCTGTTAAAAATAATTTTTGATTTTCAGTGTACGAAATGAAACAATCGTTGATTTCTAATATTAAATTTTAAGTTTTTATTTTATTAGTTAGGATTATTTGTTCAGCCGAAAGTCTATACCATGCGTTTTAAGCGACCTTGCGTGACATGCGCATGCCAAAAAAGTAGAATTAGCGTATTTGTTTGTGACAAGTTACAGAGGAAAACGCATAAAATGCAGAATTGCATAGAACGTATAGAGTAGGTTTATTTTATTTTTTTTAAGTTTTTTAAACATATGGATAACAAATTATATTCTATTGTGAATGGTATCGATAAATATGTTTGAATAGTGCATTAGTATTTTCGCATTTTCTTTCTTTTTTGCATTTTAAAAATATTAATAAAAACATATTTCATAATAAAGTTTACTAATAATTTAAGAGTAAAATACATTAAAAAACATTTCTTTCATGAACAAAATTTGTATACAAGTTATCGAGTATCATCTCTTTTGTATTTATTAATTTGTAAACAAGAACAATGGAGGATAAAATAACTGATAAAACCACTCGTCATAAACATGTACTAAATGTCATAAATTCATTTAAAATCACAATGTGATTTTTCATTTATCGCAAAACTGTTTTTGTTTGCTAATTTATGTTACCACAACAGCTGATCAAAACAAAAAACTTGTCGCATATAACACATTGTGTTTAACTTGCAATAAAAAGCGCATAGAACGGGAGAAACGCATGTAATGCAAGACGTATGAAACGCATGGTATGGACTTTCGGTTTTCTGCATAAGTAGACGATCTTACACACACTAACCAACTAAAAATGTTTTATTTGAAAACTAACAGGGATGTGTTTTCTGTCAAAACAAATGATCCATATGGGTTACCAGACTGTTAGCATACATTGTATGCTACAGGTTTAAAAATGTATTGCGAGGTAGTAAGCGTACAAATTTTTCGCTCACTGTACATAAACAAAATATTTGATAATCACTCGTACATAAAAAAACTTTCGCCTGGGCTGATCGAACCACCTTATAGTGAATGCGAAGAACGAAATATGAAAAAAAATATTTCTTCGGCGATTCCTCTCAGCAGATTTCTGGCAAAAACTCTGAGAGTAAATAAAATTGCCATGAAAAGTTTCTCAAAAAAATCTGTCGTTCGGAGTCGACTTTAAACTATAGGTCCCGCCACTCACGCATAAAATTAACACACACAACATAAGTGGTGTGAGAAGCTAGGCCGTAATCCTGACTGAAGGGTTAATGGCCAATTATGTATGTTATGTATTAAATGCAATCATCGGCTTCTTCTTGGACTTCGAGCATATTTTTTTTGCTTTATGTTTTAACAAAGTTTTTATTTCTTATTATATTTTATTTTTATTATATTTTGATCATTGTTTTGTTTTTAATGTGTTTCAACCCAAACGTTTTGACACAGAATTTTTCAGAATTTTTCTGTTTCATGCTATCACTTGTAAGAGTGCATATTTTAAAGAATTTATGTACCGGAATGGTACTGAACATTTGTTTTCTAGCCTTTATTATGAAATGTCAACTGGGAAGTTTGGCAAAGTATTTCAACTGACACTTCAGAAATTATGCAGAGAAGGAACTATAATATGAATATCTTATTTGTTTTTATTAAGAACGACTGTTTAAAAACAACTTAGCTGTGTACCTATACATTCTAGTGGTTGATAATTTACCAAACAATGAAAGTGTACCTAATAGAATAAAATTTTTTTTTTTGTTTTCATTAAAATGTTATAAACAGTAGCATACGCTAGGTATTTTTATTATGGTATTTTAATTAAACCTAAATGATTTTAAGAGTATTAAAAATATTATGTTTTTTTTTTGGTTAAAAATTAACTAAAAAGTGCAATCGAAATTAAAATTAATTAATAAGAATATGACACCAGACCTTGTTGCTTGATCCTCTTCAGTCACAGTCGAAAGCCCACTGACTTCATTAATGATTGATGAGACTTCTAGATTTATGTGTGAGTGCACACTCATACATTTTATTCAGTTCATTAACAATTAGCAATTAACATATTGTACGCTTTTAAAACGCATTAGCATTTTGAGGATTCAGTGCTTGCAATTTAAAATAAAAGAAATTGCTTACTTTTCGTTCATTTGTTTATTTAAAATTAACAATATACTTTAGTTGTTAACAATGCTTTTTAAGTCAAAGATCAAACTCCCAATTCTGTAATCACTGAATGGCAATGTAATATTTCGCCCTATCTAAACTGCATTTTTTACTTGATGTCTGTTATCTTTTAGGACATATTCTTCAATTTATAGTTATTATTTTAAATTTTACCTTCCGTCGTCTTCCCTGTAAGAATATTATAGGAAAATTGTTAATAATTAACTACAATTATTCACAAAATAAATTTTATTGCGATTTTATAATTTATTTTATTTTAAGGTTTTCTTTTTTATTAAATTAAAATTAAAATACTATACAATATAAGGATATCCCCGTATTTTTTTTTTTCGAAATAATAATAAAATAATATACAAATTTGCATTTATTTAAGTTTTAATACTATTCTAGAACGATCCATTTATTGCAGAGACCAAACATATGGTCAACAAGATTTTGGTGTTCTGTCATACCATACAGCCTGAATTAATCATTAAGACTTATTACAATTTGCTTTGATTGTTTTTTTATATTATAATCCAAAAGTTCTCCATCGGAATTCTATCTCAAGATAGTGTGGACCAATACATTTATAGTGTTTACTTCGATCCATTTTATTCTACACTTTACAGTGCATTGATCGCCATTAAGCTGCTTGAAAAACCCTCAAAGTATCATATTTTCATTTGACATACATAATGCAACATAGAATTTTGAAGGATTTTAACATAACCTAAGTACTTGCGTACGATACACTAACATACCACCATACAGCAATATTAACGCCTCTATGCTTTACCGTGTTAAGAGTGGATCTACACAGTTGTTATTGGCAAAAATTAATTTATTTCATTAAGGTTATTCATACTATAAAGCTACCAATAACTACAGTGTACAATCCTCAGTCTACTACTAAGACGGTAGATCATGGCGGAGGTAATAGTTTCCAAATTATTCTCATCTTTATAATAATAATCTTTGGAATGAGCAACAATGTTGTACAGCGTGTGGATGTGAATTGAGGAATACGTTCACGAGCATTTTCGATTTTGTTTGATAAATATGTCGTTTACGATTCACTACTTTTGAAATTAAGATTATTTTAATTAATTAATGGATTGCTGTAATATGTTACTTATTACTTTAAGGTAAATCATTTGTAATTTACTTTTTATTTTGATTTGAATAAAAATATTTCGATTTGACCGAAGAGGGTACAATTAATTTATTGTTACACTTAAATTAAAATAATTACTTACTTAAAGAATTAAAGAAAATTATTGATAATATTATTGAAATATTATTAAAAAAATAATAAATATAATGAAAATATATGCAAATATAATATTAATTTTTATCATGTGAAAATTTAATTAATAAATCTAGACGTTAATGAATAGAAAATGTTTTTATGTTCTACCCTAATGATTTTAATTGAAAAACAACAAAAAAAAAAAACAAAAAAAATTATAAATTCTTATCACCTATAATGAAGGGTATTTATAATCATCTAATTATTATAGAGTGTATTTATTTATTTCTTTTTTCTTTCCATAGTTTTTTGTTGTTGTAGTTGTTGTTGTTTTGTTTCTGTTCCATTTGTATTTGTATCTTTTGGATAATAATAGAAAATAAAAGGAAATTAAATAAAAATGGAAACAACATTGTTTTTAACATTTGCAGTTGCTGCTGTCCGTTTTATCACGAAATATTTCAAGATTAAAAACAAAAAAAAAAAAAAAAAAAATAGAACAAAAAAAATAAAGCGGTTTTATTTATCATTGTTGTTTGCATTTCGTTTGTATTCATTTTTATTAATCGATACACGCCTTTTGAGTTTATTTTTAAATTATTCACAAAGCAATTTTATCATTTTATCAAAAATATAAAAAGAAAAATATTTTTCCTTTTTTTTTGTTTTTAAATTTATTTAGATTTTCATTCATTTTATTTCATCATTCTATCACTTTTAATTTGTTGGATTTTGTTGCCTTGTTCGAATTCGATTTATTTGTTTTGACAGGTGACTTGTTGTAACAAAAAACAAAATTTGAATCTTATGTATCAAATTTTAGTGGGAGGTGAGATAGTCTTGATTCTCGTATTGTTTATGCTATGGAGTGAAATCTTTACAAATATACATATTGATATATATATACATACATACATACATGTATGTATGTATGTATTTATGTATGTTAATTTCTATTAATTTATCGGGTTGCGTCAAATGATACGATTGCGTCAGTTGCTAGCAAAGCAACACAATTTATTAGAAAAAAAAATAAGAAAATTTAAGAAAATAAAATAAAAAAACGAACATCGAGATTTATTAGTACGGGCGATTAGCGGATACGATTTTCATTTTCACTCATTTAATGACTATGAAATCACAATCAGTGTATCAGTTTTTATAGACTACAATTTAATTACTTTTAATAGATACTCAATGCTGCAATGAGAAAAGTAAAAGTAAAAGTTGCATTATTTATAAAGTGTTTTCATATAAAACACTACAACAAATTTGAACACAGATTCATTGAATTGAATTCAGATTTTATAAATGTTTAACTGATGCTTTATCGCCGATTAAGAAAATATTAAATATTTTACTATTTTAGGATCGAAGCAAATGTTTATTTTTATTATGTAATAATATGTCGTACATTGGCATACATGTGTTGGTATATAAACCAGGCTTCAGTGGTTAAAACAAAAATCCATTGGGCCCATTGTAATACAACTAACTAAGGGCGTTTAAGAATAATTATGTTTAGCTATTCACAATCTGCAAATGCTACAGAAACACACATCGCTTTGTCACACAGCAATATCCAGGCCACTTTATTTTTGAGAAAATTATTATGACAATTTCCATATACTGCTCATAGGAGCGTTATAATTTTTTTATTGTTTTATGATTAGAATTTGAACTTTATCTCTTATAGATGGCCTATTATTATCTAATGCCCTCTCCTAAATCAATAATCAGACAAGAAATCTAAACTGATTGCAGCGTTCCAGGTGGAAGTTTCTTGTCTGTCTAGTGAAGAAATTGTGTAGTTTCTAGGTGTTAGGATATATCCTTTCCAGGAGGACGTATTGATAATCACTTGTACCAAACTAGTATTGAAAAAGTTCGTATTGCACACTCTGTTACCAATATCCGTTACAGTGGTTCATTGGCCTCCAATTGTCAATGTTAACGGATGTTTGGTATTAGTGCTCTTCTTTAACAAAGGACCGACATTAGCTTCGAGATGATAATTGTTGACTTAGCGACTTAGTATCGCTGTACCAGAGAAAATACTTCTTGTAGATGGAGTCATTTAAGTCATAGTTTATAAGATAAGATGTGATGGTAGCCATTCAATAGAACTGAATACAATAACGTATTCATGCCCTTACTACAAGTGTTCATGGATTAAAACCATGTGTAGAACTAATTTCTCGAGTAATTTCTAGCCGGGTGTCTAGTAAGACAATTTGGGTTCCGCAGAGATAGGAAGTGAATTGAGAGTTCTATGTACCTGTGGACAGAACAGAGGCGAGTGTCAGATAATACAAGGCAACAGGCGGCATCACACAAGGTTCAGTATTTAGATCAGCACTATAGAACGCGATGCTCGTTAAAACTTATTCATCTCGATGGTGCGTCCATAAGAACATAAATCACGCAATCGCAAGTTTTATGCCGAATGTTCATGGTGAATAGTTGTCAACACTAATTTGTGCTTATGCGAAAATCCAGTCTGTAAAGTAGGTAACTCTCGTGCATATACACTAAAAGTCTCCTGTCTTCGGTATCTACGTGATGGAGCTTAGCCGACTATATTCTGATTACAGCGGAAGAGGATCGGAAATTAGAGGGTAACTCATAATAGCAACGAAGATGGAATACACATCAAGATGGACTCTCTTAGACTTTGTGTCAAAATATCGATTACAAAACCACTGAACTGGATTACTACCGCACACAGCATCTATTCGATGCCATGCGGAAAGGCACGAATTTGGATGCGGATTTGTGGTTAATAATGGTTCGCCATTTTGTCTCTGGGTTCACTCCTATAAACGAAGGAATAGCCACATAGACGCAATGACATTGGTGGACTGTGGGCCAACATATCACACTCCTTGCGCACTAATGCGGAAACAGCCCTTGATTTCGAACCCTAACGAAATCAATGGTATGATGAAGACAGTCGCTAGGCAGCTTCAATGAAAAACACCGCAAAACGTTGCAGCTCGCAGCTACTCGATCCATTGTCAAGAACTATAGAGCGAGCAAAAGGGAAAGGAGAAGCCTTTTCGGATGCAGGAAAGGCGAGAGCGTAAATGAGTCGAGAGGTATACATATAGGAATGATGCTCGAAAATTCTATCAAAAGATTAAGCGTCAAACCGAAGGTTTTAGGACCCGAGAATCTTCCTGCAAAGATGAGAATGAAAACCTTTTAACAGATTCGCGGGATTGTTAAGGTTGTGGAGGAAACAGTTCTCTACTCTGATACGAGGCGATCACGACACCGAACTCGATCGATGATGAGGGCGTGGAGATTCTGCCGCTTAGCCATAAAGAGGTTAAAGCCGCGATTATGAGTCTTAAAAACAATAGAGCTACAGTTCCTGATGGCATCCACGCTGAATTGCTTTAGATCGGAAGTAATGAACTGATAGCACAAAGCACATGCACAAAGCTTGTTTACAAAATAAAGATAGGAAAGTGTGGCCAATGATTGGAACCCATCGTTTCGTCGACTATAAGGTAGCCTTCGATATCTCCATAAGTGATCTTGTTTTTGCCGCGATGTCTGAATTCGGTACGCCTGCGAAGCCGATGTCGCTACGCAAAATGACGTTGAGCAATTCCTGAAGCTCCGTCAAGGAGCGAACGGTTTGGTATCAGGCGATGTTTCCGGCAAGGCGATCCCTTATCATGCGACCTCTTCAACTTCTTCATGGAGAGTGTTCTACGTTGCTTGCGTACGCTGACAACATTATCGTCATAGGGCGTACCAAGCGAGATGTTACTGCTGCCTTTAATGCTATTGAACGGGAGTCTATTAAGATGGGTCTGGCAGAAACTGAGGGCAGTATATGTTATTGACAAGTAGGGTCATGCGGCGTATTGGATCTCAGATTACGGCCGATAACTATTCATTCGATGTAGTCAAGGAATTTATCTTAGCTCCGCGGTTACCATTAAAAATGATGCCAGTCTGGAGCGAAGGATCATACTGGCTAATAGGTGCTGCTGTGGTCTCGATACGCAATTGAGTAGCAGAAACCTCTCTCGTAAGACAAAACTAATACTCTACAAGACGCTCATCCTCCCCGCGCTTCTTTATGGTGCAGAATCATAGACACTATTAAGCACTGATGCAGCAGCCTTGAGAGTATTCGAGAGAAAAGTCCTATGTAAGATCTTCAGTCCAGTGTGAGTTGGCTATAATTTCCGCATCAGATCCAACAACAATGGGGTGTATGAGCACCTCAACGCCATGGACGTTGTGCAGCGTATAAATCCAGCGGTTATGTTGTTCCGTCAAAATGGGTATTATATTTCTCGGCTTAGAAGACGACCTTGTTTGCATTGGAAGCACCAAATCGAGGAAGGGGCTTGGAAGAATGCGTTAAGGCGGTCCGAAATCCATTAATCGGGTTGTTAATTCCCAGTTAAGTAAATAAGTAAGTATAATGCCTGGTCGCCAACTTGTAGATATTTAAACGAACAAATAAAGACCATTTCAGATTGAAACTTGTGTCAAATTTTATGATATTTATTTAGAAATTGAGAACCTATCTATTCACAGAATATACTCACAAACGATAACAACACGTCTAATTGAAAACTAGATCCTCATTATTCTATAGTTTTTTAGAAATTCGATTACAAAGTCAAGCATTATTTATAATGTTATTGCAACAGTCGTGTTAAATGTTGTCTATTTGAATTAATAAAAATAAAGAAGAAATGCAATCTTAACAAGATTTCATTTAAATATTTATCTACATACTACAATAATTATTCAAAACATTTTTAGATTGATGCGTTTGTATAGAAAGAATTTATGGTAATCGAAATTACTTACAGGTGTGGCCATAATTATACAATTGGATGAGTGTTATAGTATCGTGAATGTTTTAAACATACATACACAATTGGTCATTACAATCCTTCAGTCAGGATTACGACCTAGATTCCCAAAATGTTTTGAAAGAAGTAATCTATTTAAAATTCTTCTTCTTTTTATTGTATTTAATCAGTGCTTTAAAAATTTGTTTTAAAATCTCTTGTTGTGCATTGTGCTGAAATTATGAACTTGATGCAAATTGATATTAAATGATTTTTTCTTTTACTGCTAAATATGTGGTCTGCACTGTAAGGCATAAGTTCGTTTTTCTTTCTTGCAGCTCATCGTCTTATATTATGTTAGTGTTTCGATGAGAATTTTAAAAGCGATAATTGATCTTTCGTATTCGTTTATACAGGCACCTCGTAAACAATAATTATTCGGTGAAATGAAATGTTTCTATAGGCGAGTAGATTTGAATGTCGAAAATCAATCAATTGGAATCGTTTTGTATAGATTTTAATGATGGTAATAATCTACATTTTATTTTATTTTATTTTTTTTATTTTTTTTTTTATATTTTTTGCTGCTAATGATCATAAAATGTGTTGTTTTCATACACTTTAATATCAAAAATAAAATCGTAAATAATTTCTTCGTTTTTAATCCGTTGGTTAATAACGATGCATTGCTCTTTCGTATACGAGTATTTTAATGATCAACAAGTCTTTTTTTCTTTTCTTTTCTTTAATAAATCTTTATATACAGATGTAGATGGTATTTTATGTGAACGTTGAGAATCGAATTTAAAGACACGAATTATAGGGATTTCATTTAGCCTAAAGGGAATCAATCAAATCAAACTGATCGACATGTTGATTGAAAACATTTAAATATTTTTATGGATTTTTCATTTATTTTTTTATTTTTTTTTTATTTTTTTTATTTAATGATTTTACACTTAAACGCAAACTATAAAGATTATGTATGTATGTATGTATGTATTATGAAAGAAAGAGAAATACTCTTGATTTTATTGTTAGTTTATATCATATTGATATACATTGAGTTGAGGTCTTCAAAAGAAACGTTTGAAGAAACATTTTATGTTCGATACACGGAAGAAATTTTATAAACTGCGGTGTTTAAAAATTTATTATGAAAATACTTTTGTACTACTTGCTATACCGCTGTATAGAATGTATGTAGTAAAATCAAAACTTTAGTAAAAAATAATTAAATTACTTTATGGCACACACACACTGCATGTAAATTTCAAAATAATTAAGAATAATTCGAATTTAAAAATGAAGTGACTTATGAAGTTAAAGTTTACACATGTATGCACATAAATACATATGAATGTAATGAAAATTTTTGATAAAATACATTATCGTAAGATATTATTGGCTAGCAGCCAAGTGCTGCGCAGCAACGTACCAAGTAGTGAAACCACGCGTTATATTTTGCTCGCGGCACTGAAAGGGTTAGTGCTGTCGATACAATAGGATTCATGAAATATAGGTTTTTAAAAAGCTCAGCATACAATAGAAATAATCGACTGTTTAATTTTGGTTTAAAACAATTGGCGTTTAAAATAATTAATTACCATGCCGCTTAGCATACGTCGAATGTGTTTACAGCCTAAATGTTATAAATAAAAATACAAATAATTTATTTCCACATAC